>VXBJ01007131.1:746221-849433 GCA_013400055.1 Nycticryphes semicollaris
AAAAAAAAAAAAAGTGATCTACAGGAGTGTCATGAGGTTTCTTGAGTGGAAAGGAGTGAGGCTGATCCACCACAACTCCTCTTCTGAAAAGAGATATCACAGTGGCTTCCTCTGCCAAAGACACTATAACCTACTGAAAAACTAGCATGCTACTGGACAAACAGAAATCAGAAGAATAATATGGAGGAGACTTTATAAAAGTTTCATCTGTGATTTTTCAGCTTGAACTGTCTCCTGATGAGTTCTAACCTTAAAAGTCAAACTTCTCTTTGAGAACATTGTATTCATATTTGCATTGCAACCCAATTCTTTAATGCTTTCACCAAGGCCAACAGCCTCCTAGATACACAACTAAGAAATTAGTTGAAACAACTTCTGATTTCTGCCAAGTTCCGACATGAAAAAACTATTTAAAGAAGATTGAGGTAACAACAAAGCCATTGTAATTACAGCCGTCACAAAGGGATAAGAAGTCTCTTTACATAAGAAGACCAAGAACATCACAGGCAATGGAATAAATAGTCCTTTTACTCCACCCCATTAATGCAGAGCACAATAACATATTGTTTTCAACCTGTTGTGCAGAGGCTCAATTGAGACAGCAGACTACTTCAAAGGAATCTGCAGGCTGGCAGGCTTACATTTGTTAGACAAAAGCTGACATCCTCAGTATGAAAAAAAAAATGAAGTTAAAAATTATAAGTATAGAGACTTTAAAAGAAAAAAATTATTGCCCAAAAGAAAGCAGGGAAAAAAATCTTGGGTTCAAACAGGAGGTGGAAGCATGTTCAAACATCCATAGACGACCTACTGATGGAGGACAATCCCATAGCTAGGATGTCAAAGACTTGTGAAGCTCATGTTCCCTGCTCTGCTATGGATGTACTACAGACTTACTTCTGACCAAGCCAAAACTAAGACTTCATCAGGGTGGTACTACATTCAAATTCAAAACTGTCACCCTCCAAATTCTTCTTCAAATTCGCATTTACCCTGAAGTGTTCAACACATCAGTATCAGCAATCTGAATGCATGACCTCCACTCTGGCTAGAACAGGTGGGCTCCATACTCAGATAATGAGAATTCTCAATAGAAATGGGGATCCCAGCTCTCCTTTCCAGCACTAACCATTTGCTGTTGGAAGTCCTTGGACATAGGCCTTACCCTGGGGTTCCTAGAGGCAGCAACAGCACCCCATAGCCAGGAGTTAAACCTACCCACAAGCGAATCTGGATCTCTACAGAAAATAATGAAAGTAGCAGTCCCCAGACCTCCTGGCCATGCAAGTGCTATGTAAGGCCAAAATCCAGTCCAAGACTTTGGTGTCATATAGGCATGTAAACCCTTGCTTGCTGTCTCATTCACTTGCCAAAACTGGCTGTGCCTGTCCCGTGAGCCAACAGCAGCAGCATCAGAAGAGAGTGGGGTAGGGTCTGCTTGCATCTAAGGATTCGATACTCTGTGCTGACTTTGGTGGCACCTGCTCAAAATGCCTCACAGTGCCTATGATAGAAATTGGTCATGTGCCATTAACGTTAGCCCGCTACTGCAAATAAATAAATAAATAAATATCCCTAAGCTTCTGAGAAGGGAATCTTTAATCCAGCATGGATGGGGGAAACCCTTTCACAATGTGAGCTGAGATTTTTTCCTGGAGAGTTTCTGGGGCCATGCCTGGCTGGCAGCGTGCCTAACCAGCTTACCTTAGAAAAATACTGGGAAACATAGACTCCCTCAACTAGTGACTTGTTCTTTTTCCCCTGCAGTGTTTTGTCCTGTCTTAGATAAAACTCTTCAAATACAGTGCCAATTTCACAGTGTCTCATCTCTCTGTATTATGTTTTCCTACAAGAAAAAGGATATGAGTGTATTTTTGCCATAATCATACACACAATCATAAATGCTGTTACATTGCAGTGATGTCTCCAGATTAAAATTTAAGGGATAAAACAGAAAGCAGGGGACTTGGATAGAGCAATGATAAAATATCGATGTGGCATGGAGATTCAAATACATCTTCCCCCCCAAAACCCAGTTTCTGCTGGTCTGAAGAAGACAATAAAATGGTACAGCACTGATCATTTCCTTGAGAAGGGAACTGTCTGAAGAAGGGGTTATTGTATAACCTAGCCCAATGCCTAATTGGGCTGTTGGAATTATCTTCTACAAAGCACAAAACTGATATGAAAATAGCAATCAGAGAAGTTCAGATAGAAACTTGCTTACAACCCATGACCCAAGGGCTTCTACGCTGAGTGATTTCAGCACTGTTTAGAATGACCAAAAATGCTAACCACTAATAGTTTTGGAAACGAGTAATCATTTCTGATTGTCAGCATTTAGTTATTGGATGCTGACAAACTGCTTTAAGGATACTTCCCTCTCCCCATCTGAAGATGCAACAGAATGATTAATATGTGCAGCATGCCATGACGGCTGGGAAAAAAATAAAAAGCTGTGGGAGTATCTTAATGACTCTGATGTAATGTGTTCTTCTCCAGTTTGTCTGGGTGCTACAGGGGATATTTTTATTTTATTATATTTATTCCCTCTCCCCCCAAGGATTCCCACTGTCTTTATTTAATGAGCAGCATTGGATCTGCAGCTCTGAAATGCCATTTAATAGCCATCCGTTGCTGAAAGACAGAGATGACAGCTACAGCAGTGCCTGGCAACAAATCATCAGCTTTTAGTACCATGAAGATACTGTTTTGGGTGAAAGCCATTTCAGATTAAAATGTGGGTGTTTGTCCCTTCCAAGGGACAGCCTCTGCTTGCTTCTCCCAAGGGTCACACACTTGCTTACACAGGTAGAGGCACAAATGTGCCAGTGCAGATTTGGTAAACAGAAAATCTATCCTTTCTTACTTCTTCTTGCCGCCCCCCCCACTCCCTCCTGTGAGGGACCAGCATTGGGATATCACTTGGGCTACCCTGAATATTTCCCTTCTTCTGGGCACAGTAATCATTTTACATCTGTCCTAAAGCAAAACTTCTGTGCTAGTCTTCTGTGTGTTGCACGCATCTAGAAACAGACCTGAAATGACCTTGGTGACTGAGCCAAGTGGTTCCTTCACAGACACACTTCTTACAGTATCTCCACATTTGAAATGCACTCAGTGAGATCAGGGATAAAAGATGACGACAAAAACTAAGGAAATACTACAGTAAGATCAAGGAGGAGAATTTGCCTTATTTAGCAGGTTGCACTGGGAATATTCCTTCCCCATCCCCCCCCCATTTATATTTATTTCTGTAAAAATCCATTAGATTCTGCAACTACATATTGGCTCCTATTTATTTTAGTGAAAAGAGAAATGGTTGCACATTTCTACCATGGCATGCAAATGGCACTGTCTGCCAGATCCCTCAGAGATCTGCCAGAAAATTATCCTGCTTGCAGAGTAAACATCTAATCTGAACTGAGGCCAGGCTAATGTAGGAGAAAGAGGTAAGCGCTGTAAATGCCTCATCTAGTTCACAACATCCTCTAAGATCATAGACATCTGCTCTCAGATTTAACTATCCACCTGGTCTGTCCCTATTAATAATCTTCCAGATACATATTATAAGAAAACAAGGCCTTATTCAGCCCTAGATGACAATGGCCCACCACCTTTCCTAAAAGCAGATTGTAACTCTTTTCCGAGAGCGATGCAGCACACTCCAAACATTTTGATTAGTACCGAAAATAAGAGCCCATACTCTTAATAATAGGACACTACGCACATAAGTCATACTCCATATTCACCTAAAAATGCTTCAGAGGGAACCAGAGACCTAAAAAAGTCACCACACTCTTTCCAAAGTGATCCACAGGGCAGGAGAACTCCATACAATCCAGGCCAGCTTAGATACAGACACAACTCCCACAAGAGATGAAGGGTATTGTACATCACATGTGGATCTCCATTCTCCCAAACTGCTTTTCTGTAAGTTCACTTATGCAAGTTAGGGAATACAAATGGTCATAAACATATAAATTAGGCTAATTATCCTGCAGACCAAGAGAAAAGAACCATTTCAATTCCTATAACAGGGAAGTATCTGGATACTCCAGCAATGAAAGTCATACAAGTGATGAATGGATAGGTCTGAGACCATTCAGTTCCCACTCCATATATCTGTCTTCCTCCAAGGTAGATGGATGCATGCAAGAGGTAAACGGATTCATCAAACAAATAAGATCAGCAGCCCAGCCTGATATATTTTGTCTTATGTGACACTTTCATTTGCTCTATGAAGTATGAGTTCAGTAGCACGTATATAATTTATTTTACTGCACTTCACTTTAACACCTCAAAAATCTTGCTCAGCCTCTCTTACTGGAAGAGACCAAAATGAGAAAAAAATTAGTATAAAACTTCACAGAGGAAACAAAGTTGGATTCAACTGGACCAAAGGAATGTTTGCATCAGTGGGAGATCTCGTCTTGGATGGGGATAGGGTCACCAGATGGTGTTAATAAAACAGTTGCTGTTTGCATTCATCCTATCAGATCAATGTGAAAAACAGGTCATATTCTCTTTGGAGCCAGGACTCTCTCTCCTATTCTCTTTTAGTACAGTGTCCTCACGAAATATGGTGGAATCCCAATTCATGGATGGGGCTTCTAGTTGGTATCACAAATAATTCGTTAACAGCAGGCCAAGGCAGACACCAGCATGCTGTAAGCAGGAGAGCATTACCTCACTCCACAGGAGAACATAGATAAAATTTACACAAGCAAATAGAATATATCTGCTCATGCATCACATGTGCAAACATAAATACACTCTGTATATATACAATTAAGAGAATAGCAGCATTTTAACTCTCTGGCTTACAAGAGGTGCCTTGCTAGTGATAAACAAACGTGCCCAAGAGTGTGTACAAAGCCAACCATGAATAGACTGAAAATCAGCCTCCTTTCACACATATAATTTGAATAATCAAGCCTAGATGTAGGCCCAGTATTGCATCAAAGGTGTAGCACTGCAGATTTGAGCTTGGCAAGCCCCTTTATAGGAACAGTTTTCTCATAACTATCCTCCTCCAGAACACGGTCACTTCCACAGGACGTGGTGCTGAATCCCTAGAAATGCCTGTGCTTTCTGTGGCAATAGTTAGCCTGCTCAGGGGACAGCCTCCTTTGCCAAGTTAATTAACTCTCTCCAAGCTTACCCTTTCCTCCAAAGCGTATTTGTACATTGTGAGCCATGAGAAGAAATACACAGCTTGGCTTGCTACCTTTCAGCAGCAGCAATTTCTAGGTAACCAAGCATGAAAACAGTACTCGATATATAAATACTAGCCATCAATGCATCTCCTTCCGCTCTTTGTAAAGAAACACCACACACTGTGACACAAGCTTCATTTCTATTTTGTGTAATCTTGTAGCCATGGTTGCTACCTCTCTTGAATACCAATATTATTGGGGTTTGGGCACCCGTGCTCGCACATACCTTCTCTGCTTTCACTTCCAACTTGGTCCTAGAAAGGCACAGGCTCTTCTTCATCTGTGTGATGAGATAGCAACACACAACGGATGTGAGCAAGACCAGCCTGATGCTGAATCACTGTGTTGGTGCCAGTTTGAAAGAAAAACACTCCCTCCGAGAGAAAGAACACTGACTAGGTTTGGCAGAGAGATGTGATGGAGAATACCACGCTTCACATCACAAGTGAGCCCTTGGAAGATGGCTGAAGTAAACAGGAACCAGTCTTGAGTTTTAAAGCCTCAAAAGCATGCAAGCTTTAGGAGGCACCTAGACACTCCTTTTCTTTGGCGTGTGGAACCACTTGGCATTGTAGCACCCAAAGCTTAGTTCAAGCACATTCACATAAAAGATTTAGACAACACAAACTCAGAAATTAAGAGTGGGAAAACCCCCACGGTATCCAGCAGGGAGCACTGCAGGCAGAGCTCTCTTACTGATCATTTCTCATCCAAATTGTCTCAGGACCCCTTGCTTTCAGAAGCAGATAAAAATATTGTCACTTTTCACTTCTAGATCAGCCTAAAATAGATAAGGATAGCCTCTCCAGTAACATTTACCTGTATCTTCAGTCCTTTCTCCAACATGTCAGAAAAGTCAAGTCTGTAGGGCCAAGTGATAGCAAAGCTGTAAAAGAAGAACTCAGACCTGACATGGCTGTTGCAGAGAAAATAAATGAAGCTTTCTTGTTTCCACCAGAAAAAAAAAAACAAAAAAAAAAAAACTGCTGAGGTTCCCATGCCTGATCATCCCACTTTTATTTTTATAGAAGGAGTAGGAAGAGTGAGGAAATCAGAAAACGCTCTCTTTAAAGTTGACATGGATGAGTGTATGATACAGACGGAGAGAATTGGCCCTGGAGGATCCCAGGGGCAGAACAACACTTACTTAAGAGTAACAGGAACCAAGGCCAGAATAGCTGAATTACTAATGATCACAGGCAGCCTCTCATGTGAAGTGTCTCTGGGACCTTAGCACCAGAAGGTAGCAACTGTAATGCTAATCTTTGGAACAGAGGTCCACGTGAGAGACAGGGAACTACAAGCCTGCAAGCCTGGCATTTAGGCTGGATTAATTAGTAGAAGTGATAGCAAAAAGATAGCATTAACAGACAATAAATATTATCTTTTGGGTAAGGGTCAACATGACTGCTGCGTGGGTAGGTCCTGTGACATCCACCTCTCGGTATTCTTCGGAGAAATCAGTGATCTCATTGACATAGTTAACATTTCAATTTTTGTTTATTACATTTTTCAGAAAATGTCTTTAAGGATGTAACTAGTGAGGAGACAAAGAGATAGGGTGGGGTTCTGCAGGTGGCATGAAAAAAAGCACACAGGGATTGACTATTCTGTCAGATACTAAACCTACTAAAACAAAGCCATTAAGAAAACTAAAAAAGACCTGGCTTTTCACCTCTAGCAGTAGACATGCAAACTCCCTGGCAAGGCATGTTGACACAGAAGGTTACATTTGTTCACAAGAACCAAGTGGAAATAGAGCCATCAAGGGTTAGTAAAGAGACAGAGGTCAAGCTCAGAGAAGCCCCAGAACTGAAAATGTTTGGAAGATGTGAAATTACTAGAAGGAAATGTCATATATGCTGCTGTCTCCAATGGTGACCACAAGCAGATGCTGAGGGAAGAACAATAATATTGGACTAGATGCCCCCCTGGTATGAACCAGTTTGGCCATTCTTATGTTTGTGTGTTCTTCTGTGTGAAGAATGAAATCACAGAAAGGAGGCCTTATAAATGAGTTCTCCCATCATAACACAGTGAGTTAAAAGAAAAAAAAAAAAAAAGAAAAGAAAAAGAGTAACAGAGAGGTTTTATTTCCCAAAAAAAAAATAAATGAAAAGATAGGAGAGGACCTGTTTCAAACACATGTCTGAAAGAGTCTTATGAACCAGTGGAGGAGAGTCTTTCTGACACTTTGATAGTCAGGATACAGTTTAAACAAAGGTCTTGAGATTACATTGTAATTGCCCAATTAGCTCTTGCATGCAAAAGGGATTCTCTTGCATTTATCCATATCCAGCAGGGCAGAAATCCAAAGCTTTCTGCCCACTGTGGATTTGCTCTTCCAATTCATTAGGATTAATTTCTTCACCACCCACACAATTCTCTGAATCTCTTCCTTCCCTCCCTGCCCCATTGCCACCTGTCAAAGTTATAAAGATGATTGGTGCTTCTTTAAAGCAGCACAGAGCATCTTTATCCATCTATTTACTGACAGATGCTTCCCCCCCTCCTTTGCTAGACTAGTTCATTCCAAAAGCCTGCAGTCTGTCAAGCTGTCCCCAGACCACATATGTGCATCCAGTGTTTAACCACATCATCTCCTGTAACCCTAGCACGTAATGTAACCGTGCTCTTTATCTCCCCAAAAATCTTAGGTAGCATTTTAATTTTACAAGTCTCAAGTAAAACTCAAGAAGATCTTCAAATCTATTGGCCATCAAATTAAATGTTGTCTTGTGTAAACTGGCTAGCATAAAGACTTCAGACTGGGCCCAGAACAACCATTTTTACTGCAAAAGCAAAGGATAAATTTTGGTAGATTAACATGCATGCAACCCTGTTGACAAGTCATTGGGCAGAACTCGGACTGACTATTTCTCCTTACCTCTTCCTACCTCCTTCAAAGTATCATACAAAGTCATGTGAAACAAAAAGGGACATTAATCTATCATGCTGTGGCTCATCTACCCCTGTTTACTAAGTGACGTCTTTTCAAAAAGCCTCTTGAAATTATATTACCAGAACTGCTCTGGAAATTAATTGGTTTAGGAAGAACCATCTCTGATCCTGTTGGCATCACAGCACAACATAAAATCCTAAGAGTTTTCTTTCAAATTGGAAATCGTGATAGCAACAGAAAGCCTGCAGTTTCCTGTTAAAAAGGCTGAGTGCTGGAAGAGTCATTCTGACCCACAGTTACCTTCCACGCTGGAGCTATCTGAGCTCCAGCAAAGGGGAGCACAGGTGAACTGGGAAGCCTCAATGAAACACTCTACTTTGAAAGGTCTATCATATTCCTTGAAATAAAATCAGAACATTTTCAGCAGCCACAGCAGGAGAAGAGGAAGAACAGTCTCATAAACATAACTCTGCATCAAAACCCAAGAGACAGCGCAGCAACAAGGTACCTAATCAGAGATTATCTCAAGTTGGAAGGGACCTGTAAAGATCATCAGCTCCAAGTACCTGCTCCTCACAGGACTACCTAAACTAAACCATAATGACCAAGAGCCTCATTCATATGGTCCTTGAAATCTAGCAGGCTTGGTCATCCCCAGGATGACCACTTCCCTGGGGAGCCTGTTCCAGTGACTAACCACCCTCTCAGTGAAGAATTTTTTCCTCATGTCCAACCTGAACTTTCCCTAAAGCAGCTTCGTTCAATTTCTTCACATCCTAGAATCAGACGAGCCAGCCTCTCTACATGCCCGTGCCTCAGCTGCAGAGCGGGAATAACAGCCTTTTCCTTCTCCAGAGAAATACTGGGAAGTACACTAGAAAAGCCTGATCATGCACTGTAGTGGAGAAGGCAAAGCAGATCTCTTGAGTACCCTCTGTTCCAGCACCTACAATGGCAGCACAACACAGAGATACTCACATTTGCTTTAAACTGGCAAGTACCACCAGCAGGCTTCAGAGCCCAAAACTGCTCAGTGGGAGCTAATGTACCCTGGCAAAAAGCATGGCACACAGCCCCCTCATGACATGTTGTTTTCTTACCAGCTGTGTCTGCATCCTCAAAGCTTGAACTATATTCACCACGCTGCAACATGCATGCCTGCAATCTGCACACTGTCATCTCAAGTTACTAGGGCTTTCCTGACAGAATTAAATGAAGAGCAAGTTAAGCACTATCTTTCCCTCCCCCTTACTTCACTCTCCCCTTGCTGAAATAAAAAAAGCTTCCTCTGAATCAGATTTCAGCTGCCACAAAGCCAGCAGTTTTCTCCTAGGAAGTCAGTGCTAACGACAGGAACAGCAGCTGCATCTGAATACTTCATCTGCTATATGGAGTCAAAGGGCAGTGAAAGCCAAGACCAGGAGCAGGTGTGTGGGTTGACCAATTGCAGAACCAGCCTCCCTGGGCAAGCTCAGGTGGGGAAGGGAGGGGGACCACCTCCTGATGGACAGGAAGGCCAGGGACAGCTGTCCAGGCAGTGGAAGTGAGGCTGCAACAGGGTACATGCTCAGTTGGGTACAGGTCAGGATGGTGCAGCCCCTCACCCAGAAACCCTGCTGCTGCCTCCCACTCCTATGGGAGTCACATCAATTCAGGCAGTTACATCTCAGATGTGAAGAAGCGGTTAGAGTTTTAAGCTCCCAAGCATCCCACAAGCTTCTCCTCCCACCCCAAGAAGAACACTCTTCTTACAGGTGAGACAACCTAAGGCAAAGAGATTGAAGTGACTCGCTAGAGGTGTGACTGAGGTGGGATCTAGGACTAAAGCTTTGGTATTTCCTTTTCTAAAAATCCAGTGCTTTACTTGAAGTTTTGGTTGTTCTCGGCTGGGGTCCAAGGACATGCTTTGTTATCAGCATTACACAATCTATTTCGAGCTTTTTGATTCCCACATGTTCAAAGCACTTGTACTTCTCACAAAACACTGTGGTGTCACTGAACATGATGTTATGTTTGAACTGAAAGGAGGAAAAAAACATCTCCATCTATTATTACATGTAAATAAGAATTGGGCTCCTACAATCATGCTATCTTAGCAGATGAGTAAGCTTGACCCTAGCTGTACTAATTAGTAATGATCTATCATCAATTTGCTGAGACAAAAAAGCATCCTGTCAGATCCAGATAATTTGTTTCACTCTGTGTGAAGGCATCCTGGGGCAGAAGGAAGGGTGAAGTAGAACACAGACGTATGTGAGGTACAGGGACCTGCGCACACAGGGACGTTACCTGTCACAGGGACAGTAAAGAGCACAGTTTAAGTCATATGTATTGTTTAATATCTTTATTGATGATCTGGATGAGGAGATTGAGTACACCCTCAGTAAGTTTGTAAGTAACACCAAACTAGGCGGGAGTGTTGATTTGCTCTACAGAGGGACCTGGACAGGTTGGATCGATGGGCTGAGGCCAATTGTATGAGGTTCAATAAGGCCGAGTGCTGGGTTCTGCATTTTGGTCAGAACCTCAAGCGATGCTTCAGGCTTGGGGAAGAGTGACTGGAAAGCTGCCCAGCAGAAAAGGACCTGGGGGTGCTGGTGGACAGATGGTTTAACATGAGCCAGCAGTGTGCCCCTGGTGGCCAAGAAGGCCAACAGTGTCCTGGCTTGTATCGGGAATAGTGTGGCCAGCAGGAGCAGGGAAGTGATCGTGCACTGGTGAGGCCTCACCTCCAGAATTGTGTTCATTTCTGGGCCCTTCACTACAAGAAGGACGTAAGAAGTGCCTTGATACACAATGAGTGATTTTCTTTAACGCCTACTCTCTGCTCTGGCTCTGCTCAGGCTCCCTCTTTTAGACCAGCTTACAACCTCAGTACAGAGAGCGGGCAAGGCCTAGAACCCCACACAAGTTCAAGTGTCTCACTGTTTCTAGAGCAATGGTGAGGAGCAGCATCCCGAAGAGAGGCATAATAGCCAGCCAGCCAGCACTCACAGGAAATTCATCATGCCCCCAGCATTTAAAAGCGCCATCCTCCACCTCACCCCCCAGTATCTTTCAAGAGAGCTAAATACATGGATACTTTTCCTAGTAGGTGCTCGTGATGGGCAATATACCTAAACTGCAGTAGTATTGCAGTTCTAAACATACTCAGTAGTACAGCACCAGTTCTGTTGCAGGATCCATGATACAAGCTTAACTTTCTCTTCTGGCTTCCCAGTTTGCACATTTATTGCACCTGCTACCACCAGGTCATCTGGTGTGGGGCTCATGAGATAATTGTCACTTCCAGGTGCTTTAGTTCTTTGTCAGAACATCAACTTTACAAACAATGAGTGGCAGGGCACTAAAACATTTTTGACTTAGCTGATAAAACAGTTCTCCATGCTTCATGGGCAGTTCAGATGCTTGACATAAGGGATACTGTGATGATTAATAATTAACTGGCTGGAGACCAGAAAGCCCAAGGACAGATGCCTCTGGGAGCTGAGGCTGCAATTTGCAGGAGGGAGGGAGGGGAGCTGGTAGGTTGAGAAGGTGACAAGTTTGGTGTGCCCCTGGAAGGTGCAGCCTTTTCAAGACACTTTGGGTTTTGTCTCCCAACACGGAAGAAGGTATTATCCTGCACTTCTCCAGGTACCTTTCGCTATCCCAGCAACTGGAGGACCAAGCAGCGATGATCCCTGCCAATTCTTGCAGACAACTCACCTAAATGAGATGCATCATTAGAAGCTACATTCACATATTTAATAGGCTTTAACATCAGCTTTAATGAGACACCTGTGAGACCTCAGGAGAGGTAACAGACAGCTGGAAACATACTTCAAAGTCCTGTGGGTATGAGAAGTAGAATTCGAGTTCAGAGGTATAGAGTACAGGATTTTTAAGCATCTGATGTGTTAGAGACAAAAAAATTGTTCTTTATACTAACTTTAAAATCTTCATCTGCATAAAATTGTTTTATCCAGCAACAGCTTTAACTATATCAAGATTATCCAAAACGGCAGCTGCAATAGGTGCTGAACTGCATATCTCAGAGTAATTACACATTACAAAGGGAATCCTTGAAGCATTTCAATAACATGGCATAGACAAACGGAACTTAAAATGCCACAGATGGATGTGTGATCCTTCTAGCATAATTTTATTGCAGAGATAGATTTGGAAGATAGGTAGGATGCCACTTTTATTCCAGCTTGCTTCCTGCTTCCTTGCCTTTCTCTTGCAAGTAGAGGGTCTCTTAAAGAGTATTGTAAAAGTTCAAGTTCTGATTGATGCTGTGAGATTGAGGACTGTGAAAGAGAGAATGAGAAGAAGTCCCACCCTCCTCATCTCCCTTTTCTCTTGCTCCCCCTCCTCCCATTCAGGTCTCAGGTGAAGTGTTGCCTCCCATTAGCTCTGCCTGAATAAAAAGGACAGAAGAGTAGGCTCAGTAGTCAGGGAGACATATGACCAAACCAATTCAGAGCGTGCTGGGAAAACATTTCTCTGTCCTTGCCTCCCAGAGAGTGTCCTGCCTGCTTGCCTGGCTTTGCCAAAGCCTCTGGCTACCATGACGTAGAGCGTCTCTTGCCAGAAGCGCTTGGCCCAAGGGAGGAGACAGAATTTTTCTTGGACAATTAAAACAACCGAAATTTTCAAGGGTCCATGTGGTTTGCAATTTTTTTAAATTCTTCTAGAGGCTTTTGCTGAGCAGAAGTCACAGCTCTTTTGCTTATATTATGAGATCCATAGGGGAAAAAAATAGAATTTGTAGTACTTACTTTCTTCTGGTCCCAAGAACACCTGAGCTTGAAATGCACCATTTAGTTTGCCCCTGTTTCTTCTTGGCTTAGACTGGAATGAATCTTTTCTGTTTCGGTTCAGTACAACCCATTCTTCAATGCACTAGCCCCCGATATTCTCACAGCTGGAAGCACACAAGGCACATCACGCCAGCAGCAGAAAATAGAAGAGGTCTATTCCACATCCCAAAGAACTGCCAAAGAGAAGATAGCCAGCTGCCTTATAACAAGCAGCCATAAAAATTAGAGTGAACAAGGGCACAGCAAATGCCACTGCAATCAAGAACAATGAATGTTAGAACTGGAGGCAGATGGTGGGTGGATTTCAGCTTGGTATATGCCTTTTTAGCTCTGGTCTGTGCAGATTTGGAAACCTCCAGCACTGCCTTTCCACCTTTCAACAATGCCTCCATCACAGGGGTACTCTAAAAATGCACTGGCCTGTGTATTCTTAGTGCTGGGATAGACTCAGAAAAAAACGGCTGCACAAGTAATTGACTCTCTAGGTTAGACAGGCAGTTAAGGAGGAAAGGGCAGAAGAGATCCTCTCAGGGCAACAAAATATCTGTCTAAAATGCCCTGAATGGAAACAAAGCAATACAAAGAGGGAAGAACAAAGCTGACCTCTGCTTACCAGAAGCAAGTGCTTTCTGCTTATACCTGATAATCAGGAGTCCAGATGCTTGTCCAGGAGGTTTCAGAGCAACTTTCTAACCACCTCACCCTGCCAGAGGGGATTTGGCTCTCCACCTGCCTCAGAGGGAAGCAGCCTGGTCATCTCTCAATAGTGTATCTGGAGTCAGGCCTTCTCAGTCCTTCGTGGTGAAACAGTTTTCTTCATACAAAGTAAAGAAACAATTCCTTTCACATAAAATACATATTCAGTGTGCCAGAGAACAAACATGAGTTAACACTATAGCTTGGCTCCAGCCTGGACACCCTCCTGGAATAGCTAGGATCCACTGGCAATATCCACTCTTCCGCTAAGTGACTATTTCCAACAAAGCCTAAATGTTTTGACATAAGAGACTGGAAAAACCAAATCCAGTTTCCTACTGTCTGCTTCTATGGCAGACCTGCGTAAAGGGGCAGTCATGTTTGAGTCCCCTGGGGTTTTTAATCAGGTCTCTGTCATTCCAGATGCATCAGCACACTAGATAGTAGAATTCAAATGCAGAGCTACTACTGATCCTCCCCCAGCACATAAGAAGCACTCATGTCAGAACCTCTGGGCATGTCATGCCATCTCAAATGCCCAAAAATATTCAAGACGTCTCTACAAAGTTGATAGCTATGAAACAGGATCCATGAGGGAATAGACCTGGGCCTTTTCTGAGAGGAAGCCAGAGGTCAGATGGATATCCTACAATGGCCCTTGATACCTGTGCTTAGGCAGCTGAATGGAGCCTTGTATTTTCTAGATAAGTGATTTCCCAAGAAAGCACCTCAGCCCTGCCTGGAAAGACCTACAACCTAGGCTTCTTCTTATGCAATTAGAAGAAACCTGCTGAGGCTCTAGTCCAAAGTACTGCCCAAGAGTTAAAGACACAGGTGTTGACTTATCAGATTAGTCCCATGTTTAACTTCTTGGTCCTCTCTTTCTGTCACTTCTCACATGCACCAGGCTAATCCAGAGCTGGGGGAAATTACACATACAGGGCAATTATAAAATTACCTGCTTCAAACAGTCACAAATAGGGAAAAGCACACAGATAAGCCAAGAACAGTTGTCTAAAAGAACATAATGTACCCTCAGAAAGCTAACCTATAGCAAAGCCTATAATTCACTTTAGAAGGCAACACTGAGCTCCTCATGCACTCTAAACCCCAAGGCAGCGATCGGCATCTAGGAAGATTTTTTTTCTTGCATGAGTATCCAGCATAAATCAATCACTAGGAGAAGATATTGAAGAGGATAGCAAAGGTCTTGATAGTTCTTTGTGGGTTTAAGTAAGGCTACCTGGAAAACACAGCAACAGATCCATGACTGAAGGTTCAGCAAACCATGTTATCAACAGAGCTTATGATGTGCCAGGTCCTCCATCTCCCAGAGAAGTGGATCTATCAGTAGTCACGTGGCATTCGACCTATGTGTTGGCCCACATGCTGAAGGCACTTACTAAACAGGTTGCGATGCTTTCAGCATTTCTGGCATCTGACAATTGCTTCTGTAGATAAGCATTCCTATGTATTACAGATCATTTGTAACCCACAGCATTTCTTCTCCCCTTATCATTGCTTTTCCAGACATACTAAGATTCATTACTGAAAAACTAAGTTACCAATTAAAACAATTTTCCACTCTTAGTATGTAGCCTCATATTTTGCTCTGAGATGAGAAGTCTCACAGATTCATGTGCTGATTAGATAAAGCTCTGAAGTAAGGAGATATCTACTTTCACTCCTCTAGATCTTTCATACTCAAGAACATCCGGTGTTTACCCAGAATGGTATAAAACATTTTTTTCCTTTCCTAACAGTTTGAGTTCATTTGATAAAGAAAGAACCATCAGACTTGTGAATTTCACTTTTTTTTTTTTCACCAACAGAAATACAGAGTTTATTTATTGATCGATCTCTGCCTCTCTCCCCAGCTTCAGCTACGTCATCTTGACATAATGACAGGAACAAGACAGACTGAAACAAACAATTTGAATAGGGGCAACCCAGGTCACTAACGTAGCTTTCAGCCCTAGGACACCCATTCAGTTCATTGCACTAATGCACAACTAAATACCTGCCCATCACCACAATTAGAAGTGGATCTGACAGCTTGTCCAACTTTGTAGCTCTGTTTCTATCACTAATTCTCAGCTGTCCCCAGCAGAATCTCCCACCACATGCATAACTGGTCCCAGTGGGCTGCCACAGTAGGAAGCTGGATGACCAGCTGAGCCATGACACTAGAGCTGCTCAACCTATAAACCAGGGATGAGGTACAAAAGGCAGAAGAGTATGCTTTGCTACTGCCAGTGTAAATTTATTTGGTAGGAGAGTGACAGTTTCCAGTACTGTCCACACACCCAATTTCATCAACACTAAGAGGGTTTTGTTTGGTTTTGGGGTTTGCTCGTTTGTTTTAAATAATAGCCAAGCGACATTAGGAACCTTGACAGCCTAATGAGCCAGAGGCTAAATCTTGCTGACAGAAAATTCACATTCTGAAAGGAGTCTGCCTTGCTCTCTGGGGAAATGCCAAAAAGCACCAGAGAAAATTCACTGGAAACCAGCTTCCATATGGTTTCAAGAGGAGATCATTTCTCTCAGTTGCTCAGAGACAGGCCAGGGGACTGTGACTTTGCCTGTGGATGGGGTTAAAGGACAACTTCCAGTAGCAGCAAGTTTTCTGTATCTCTAAGTTAGAGCTGACCTTATTTTGAGACCCTGGGCTGACACCTGAAATCCTGCCCATAAGACTCCTGATTCTGCAAGACTTCAGCCTGCCTTGGAATCAGTACTGTAGGGACACTAACTCAGATTGCCACCTGCAGGAACTGATTCAAGAGCACTGATGTGGACCTGGGCTAATGACCAGGACCTGTGAAGCTTTGCTCCAGAAGCAGAGTTCACACATTTTTTAGCCTGTGTTAGCTATCCTAGGTTGTTCTCACTCACAAGGTTTTCTATTATTTGATGATGTAAAGGAAAGTATGTTGTGGAGCAGTTTCTCGAGCACATGCAGGACTAGCAGAAGCGAGAACTCCCACGTTGCCCTGGATGAGTCAGTTCAAGTCAGTACTCCGGGCAACAGAGCACTGGTTCAATGAGCTTTCTGATGGGATGAATGCCGTAGTTGGAGATAGCAATGCTCTGCATACAGTCAAGAGATAGCTATTAAAATATCTCATGCATAAGCATAGAGTAGTCAGCTAAAGAACTGCAGAGCTGCAGAAGCTCAGCTGTAACATGGACAGGTAGTCAGCTTGTCACCCTGACAACATCAAAACAGACTGTTCCCCTGATGGATAACACATCTCCAGGCTGTTGCTAAGACAACAAAATGTATAAATGGGCACACTTCATCACTGGACTTATTAACCCAGGCCATGCCACGTACTCTTTAGCTTCTTAATTGGTTTAGATCAGATGCCATGTTTGGATTCCTTGAAGGAATGGACTCAGCTGCAGCTCTGTGTATTAGGCTTTTTATCGTTCTTTCTCCAATTTATTTCCTCTCTCCAGAGATGCAAGAGAGAAGGGATGTCTAGTTGCATTTCGTCATTTTCTCACAGGCTTGAACCAGGCACTGACTATAACACAGTGCTCTGTATCACCAAACTGCTTTCCTTTTCCTTCTGCTCCAGAGTTCAAGCACGGCAAAGCAGCAATCCCCTATGACTGGCCTGCCTGATGTCACCCTGTTGTCACTCAGATTAAACTAAGGCAGAAGAGAGAAGCAGAAACAAAGCCTAGTTTTCCTCAGCTGCACACATTGCCAGACTGCACAGCCTGATTGATTTGAAAACTCTAATGTACTGCCATCAGATTTGTCATAACACCTTTTTTTTTTAATTTTTTTTTTCTAAGTCAAGAGTATTTGCACTGGGAAATGTTTCATCCAAGAAAAGCAAAGTGTATGGATAGCCCTCTCACATCTTGTACTTGGCACTCTGCTGACCTCCAGTCAGAGCAGCTTTCTCTGCCTCTTGTCTTATTCACAGCAGTTGTCTATCTGCTCTCTTTGGCCTCTCATCAAGAATCTTCCCAGAGAGGTTTTGGACAGATTTTGTAGTGGGACCATTATTTTACCTGAGTGATTATGAAGCCCAGGCCTATTATGCAGCATAAGCATAGTTTAACAGTCCAAACACAGTCCTACAAAAAAAACCCCAAAATCAAAAAACCAGTCCACAACTAAACAAAGCAAACAGTTCCCCACTGGAAAAGGCTCAACAGGAAACATTCTGTGGGAATAGGTGAGGCACAGAAGGCCAACAAAAAGCCAGCCCTAGCAAGGCACTGAAACAAGTGTCTGAGATCTACCCGATCCCTCACACTGTCGCCTGTGACTGGCACTATGTTTAACTACTCTGAGAAACAAAGGCATTTTAGCACTTACGCAGACCATGTTGCAGCACTGTGAGGAACCCACTACTCAGCACCAGGCACCTGCTATCTCACCATTCTGTTTTGTTACCTCATATGCTGTACTTGATACTGTTTGAAGACAGCAGAATGAACAAGGCTCTGGATAAATGAAGAGTTCAGTGATAAAGTAAAATCCCGAGGACAAAATCTTCCCATTTTCCTTCAGGAATGTAAGGATTTACCTTGGACCTTATCCTCACAACAAGCCTGTGAAGAAGATAAAACACCCTAGACCTTCCTTAGCCAGGGCTTATTCATGGAAGAGGGAATTCTTATGAGTTTTGAGAGTAGCCACAGAATAAAAAAGAATATGACACACTTACCAAGCCCCTCCAAGAACATGGCAAACTTTTGAGTGAACAGTGTGTTTTGGAGAACTGAAATGATTCAGATTTGGCAAATAGTTTTGGCCAGAGATGACTGGGAAATATTTTAAGGAAGAGTCAAAACATTTCATTTAATATGTTTTAAAAAGTGGTGATTTTGTTTCAGAACAACTTCATATATATATATAAAGAGTTGCCAGAATTTCATTAAAATCTCCCAAAAGCAAAATTTTACATTTTGCTCTCCGTTTGTTAAATACATTCAGTTTGGCTGACATAAAAAGGAGGAAAAAGAATGAAGAGATCCTAGTGACTCTCTAGCACTTAATCTTTAAAGACCACAAGTTGCTTTTATTGACTTAGAACATCTCTTCAGCTCATTGCAGCAAGAAACCCCACAGCTATCAACCTACTTGATGAAAAAGTCCCCTTACTTTCCATGTGGCTTCCTGGAATACCAAATTGAGTCAGCTGGTGCTGCATTTCTCCACACAGAGCAGCTCACAACTAACAGGTACTGCAGTGATGGGAACAGCACCTGCAATAGGATTTCTCACTCTTCTGACTAAGTGAGCTAAGAGCATCCAAGACCTTTGCTAACACATACATTGACATTTTTCTGAGTTACTAGACTTATTCTTTTCTCCAGAGAGATAATAAAATGTTCCCTGATCTAGTCAGTGCTTAAAACAATCACTTCACAGAATTAAGTGCTCTGCTTGCAATCCTATTGCTGTTTCTAAAATAGATTCAAAGTTTTCCTTATGTACTGAAGGTAGAGGTACAAAGCACCTCCATTCCTTCAGTCCTGAAGCATTTAATTATAGTGGCTAAGTCTCAGTCTCTATTTTCCACTTGCACAGGAAGCCAAAAAGGGATGCTAGTATGGTAGTATGTGCTGGTTTTCAGTGGTATGCACAGGTCATCACCTTTAAATCACACACAATCAATGTATGTTAAAGCAAAATGCTGAAAATTACAGAACTGAAAAGTGCTAAAGGACAAGTAACTCTCACCTCCATAATACTCTTTTGTATCAGAGAAACTGGACTAAAGCACTGAAGTTTTGTGCATTTACTCTGTGGGCATACAAACCCTCTAGCTTTATGCTTTTTGTCACCTTGGCTGGTGTCTTGTCTTCATGCATGGACTCTTTCACAATCTCTTTTTCAGAGCACAAAACCAAAACCCAGCTTTCGCCCTGCCCCAAGATCTGTTGCAGAGTCCCACATACAGGGTCCCACACCAAAAATGCTTGTCCAAAAACCCTCTCCTACTGCCTTGTGGGACTGACAGAAAAGCCAGACTGCTTCTTACTTCTCCCTCTTTGCCTAGCACCCTCCTGCCAGCCCTTGGTCTCTGACCCCAGCTCTATGTATAAGCAACTGTATGATCACAGACATTTGTAGAGCCAGATGGAAACGACCTCATCAGAGCTCTTGTCTCTACCTAAGCTACTCATAGGCTGTGATTAGCCTCTGCTGGAAGACCACAAGCTGACTGGCTACATGGAGCATCGTCGATGTTTCTTGGTGGTACAACTGAAACTGCTTTTCGTCTCCCATGGGGAAGATAAACTCATTACAAACCCTTATGATTTGTAACACCATCTTCCTTCATCTCTCCCTCCCCAGAAATGCTGCCCTCTGTGAAGATGCAGCCTCTCAGAATGCTCTGTTCTACCACACCAATAAAAATCAGGAACAAGATTAATTTCCCTGGAACTCTTGGAAACTACATACATGACTATAATCTTTTACAGCCTCAGCCCAAAATGCCACCCCTACTTCAACACAGGCTGCTTGCCATAATATCACAAACACAAAACAGGGGCCTTTATCCCTGATGTGGAGAAAAGAATACTATTGCATTTGGTTTTCTGTCAGGGACACTTGGATGATCTGCTCACTGGTGTGATGGAGACATCAAATCAATGACATCATCACCCCCTGATCAGTGAAGCAAGAGAGACCCCAGTCAGTCACCTGCAGGGCCATCTGTTGTCATCAGCCATTGCTCTTCAGCCATTTAACTGGCAAATTATATAAATTATATAAAGAACTGGAAGAATATGGGTGGTCCATATTAATAATTACATTTTGGCTACCCCTCTGAAGTTGGAAGTCACAGCAAAAAATCTCAGAGCTAGTGTGCCTACAGTGATCTGAATCTTATTTCCCTCTCACTCACTCCAGAGAGGATGACAAGTAATGCCAGTGGAATCAGTGGAATAACAGTGGGTCAATGAGGCTGAGGGTCAGAGATGAGACTCCCCCCTCTCATCCAAACAGACCCTAATATCATTGCTGCTTGGCTTCCTGCTGACCAGGGCTCTCATTCTCCTCTGCAGCACATCTCAGGGGCTCATTTTCCCCAGCATAAAGAGTAAGCAAAAATACCAGTAGATCAAAATGACAGTTTTGTATGTTATCAGCTGCAAAGACAGTGGAAATTCAAGACAACCTTATCTGTAATAAAAGGGGGACAGCAGTGATATGAATATCTTTGCTTTTAATTTCATAGCATGAATGTGCTATGCAATAAGCTGAAGATATTATGAGAGCCTCCAACTTGAATCTCCGCCAAGCAAACTATTTTTAGTGGAGTATGTTTAGCTTGCTTGTTAAAGATTTAAACCTAGGCAATAATTGCAGTTACTCTTCTGTCTGATTTAAGTAGGCAACATTTATTAATGTACAGTGATTAAGTCAGCTATTCCAAACTAAGCCACAAAGACTTCAAGCAATGAGGAAACAGGATGATATCCTGGATGAAGAAAGTCAGCCCTGTGATCTAAGATCTGATCCATGATAAACAGCTTATTGAGGCAGAGTGGAGGGAAGAGAGCTGCAAGTTACGAAGGGGAATTTGATTTACCCATCTGAAAGCAAACTGTTAGCTAACTGACATAGATTTTATAGACCCAGTTACTTCACAGGTCTCCAAATAGCTATTGGCTTAGAGTAAGTCCATGGATTCAGATTGGGAAAGAGATTCATCCATGATCAAAACCCTGATCCATTTTTTTGTGTTCACACTTACACCCTAAATGAGAGTTTAGTACCCTGCATATTCACTCCTTAAAATGTCCTGGTTGAGCAGCAAAGTTCTCCTGCCATGTATGCTTTGCAAGTGTGCAGGTGTGTACAAGCTCTTTAGGAACAGAAAAAACAGGATATCACCCTGTGTGCTGAGGGTGAGATAAGTTGCTTTTAATGACAAAATTCTGAATACTTGGTATTCCCAGTGATTTTTGCTAATTCTTTTAAGCTGAAGGAATTAAGTCTACTAATAGATCTACCTGCTTCAGCTATTTTTGCAAAACACATCATTAAATAGAAGCACTTTTTTCCTAAAGAAACGTGGTACATATCCAATAGGTAAAAGGATAAATGGCTATAATCTTTGAATACATAAGACGACATAGAGTGGGTATTTCATAGCTGCAGAAAGCCCATAATTGAACTTCTGCCCTAAGGGTAAGTTTTCTAGCAGTATAAGTGCTTCCAGATGCCATACAGGGGTCATGTTCCTTGTCAGGAAAGCAGAGCTTTACATCCAGTTAATTGTTATTCCCAGCTGTCTTTTTTTTTTTTTTTTTCCCCACTGAGACTAGTTCTCCAACAGTCATTCAAGCAAATGTGCTCATTTCCCAGTTCCCCCGCAATTCCCCACCGGAGTGTAACAAAGTGCAGATTTCATGTGGCTACATTCCAAACTCCATGGTGTTAAAATCATAGCAGCAAAGGAAAAGCATGTAGCCTCAATAATCATAATGTAGGACTTGATCTAGAGGTGACTCAGTGGTAGTCAAGAAGATGCTACATGAAAATAATAGAATGGTTTCTATGTACGGAGTGGTTAACCCATGGAGTAAGCACTCACATGTGAAGGTTTTCATTGCTCACCAAGCAGCAAAATTACTCAGTCTGAATTAAACTGATGAATTCTATTCAGCTCACTATGTCTGGGTGTCCATCTCAGAATACAGTGACCCATGAACAGCAAGTCTCTTCTCCCACAATTCCTTTGGGCTCCATCTTTGGTGTTAATCACATGAAAAAAAGGCAAAGACCATGTCCATCCAGTATTCAGATCTCCTCAGCTCAGTAGCAAAATATTTGCTGCTTTGGGACAACTCAACAGTGGCTGAGAGAGGAAAGTTCAGACCGCAGCCTGCTGCAGAACAAGCTACAAAAATTGCAAGGAAGATAATGAGTATAGTAAAAGGGCAACACAGCCCCTTTATCTTCCTCAAAGTATTAATGAGAAAGTATTGTGTGTGCATTTGCAATGCCACTCCCTTGTTACCAAGCACTAGCTACCACCTGCTTGGGCTACCAGACCTGTTGGTTGAAGAACAGCCTGCAGGAGTTCACAGTTCAGGCTGCCAAGCAACTGAACATTAAACACTCAAGTCCAAAGTCTAGGGAAGGATTTTACACCAACTTGCTCCATTTTATCAATAATAGCTCTGGAAGAGGCAGCTTCAGGCTACTGTAGTTGTGCTTTTCAGACTGGCCTTCAATACAGATACAGTCCTACCTAAACAGCCCTTATTACTCCTCCTTCACTCAGAAAACAACTCAGCTTTTTCAGTCAACAAGACATCACTTAATCATTGTAATAAGAAGAAGCTTGACATTTACACCAATCCACTGCTAATCTCTTTGGTGTCTATCCTCTGGATTCCCCCAACAGGGAAACCCACAGTATTCTGTGGGCTTCCTGTTGAAGGTTGTCACTGCCTGATGACAAAAAGCAAACATATGCCATAATTTTAAAGGCCTAGAGCTGGATATTTAGAGGTCAGTAAGTGCCTGGGTGTCATAATGTTGTATTTTCCCTAGAAAAGTTCACCAAATTTTTGGAATACCTGAAAACTACTTTTTTTTTTTTAATCATTAGTTCATAAACAAAAAAAGAGAGGGGAAGTACATCATCATCAAAATGTTCTTCTGTCATACCTCTCCTGAGCTTCTGTCAGACCAGAAAGCAAACAGGTTGTGTCAAGCCTTCTTCTCTTTGAAAGAAGGCTTTCTGCCAAGGCTAGGATTTGTATCTTCTGATTTGTTAGCACAGATAATTCCCATTCACATTCCCCCTTGCAAGAGGAGAGCAAGGAAAACCACTTGGTACACTTGAACTTTCAGGAAACATTGCCAAGCAGCATGTCCCTGTGCTCCTCCCTGTGCTGAAACTTCACCAGTTCAGACAATTTCTTACTCCTGTTGTTGCAATTAACTTTCAGAGAAAATTATTAACTACAATTTTGTGCATATGAGGGACTGATCCAGATTATCAGCCTGGAAACTATGTCCCTACTGCAATTCCACAGTTGTTTCTCCTTCCTGAATGAAATCCTGACCCCCTTCCCCACGGTGTTAGCTCACTCAAAATTAAAGGACAATTTTCTCCAACAAAGAGAGAAGTGATCACATCTCCTTCCTTAACTGGGACAACAGAAATTAAAAAGGCCTCCCCTCACTCAGCGCTGCTCCTGAAAGATCCTGCACAGAAAATTGGGCACAGTTTTATCTGTAATCTGTCCCCATATGCTAAGCATTGCAAAGAAAAAAAGACAGGGTCAGCATCATCTCTGACAGCCAGAACATGATATGCTTCAATGAGGAATTTGGGCAGCTGGGGATCAGCCTCTCCAGGGATCTGTGCTTGGCTCTTCTTCATATAATGTCTTCCTCCAAGCACGAAGTCCCACCTGGTCCCACTGCCCCCCTCCCAGCCCCCCCAAATCAGTACTGTTTCATACTCACCATGTCATAAACATTCAGAATCACTGGTTCATTTGCCATTTTTGATTGCAGTAGAGGCTGGATTAAAACCTTTCAGTCCCTGCCAGATGTGTGTTGCTGCCCCCAGGGTATGCTTTTACCCTGCACCAGATAGAAGGAAATGCCTCATCCTACAGTCTCGGAAGGAAGGTGCGTGGAGGGAGGAGGAAAGGAGGGAATTCTCACGGTTGGGGAGTAAAGTTGGTTGCAGTGAGGCAGGAAGGCTTAGACTAGCTTCGCTGGTTGTATAGGGCTTAATTTACCCCTCCACAGCACGACAGATCCAAGGTTTCTTTCTAACCTTGTAGCGGACCTCGGGGTCTGTAGACTCATACACCACTGTAACCAGGCACCGTCCAAGCTTGTAAATCCCGATCCACAGAAGACAAACAGACTCTGAGCCCAAAGATAAGCCCTCTTCTGGCTCCGTGAGAGAGACGAATGGTAGCGTGCGTGTGTGTGTATCTCTCGGCGTCCTTCTCGGCAGAGCGGCGTGCTGCTACAGCAGAGGGCTGCCGGCAGTACGCAATAAGCCGGGGCAAGGAGGCACGGAGCAGGTCCGGAGCCAGGCACCGATGTCCCCTCCGCGACACCCCGCCCCCGGTTCCCGGCCCGCCGGCGGCGGGGAGCTGTCCGCGGTGCTGTAGCCCTCCAGAGCTCAGGCGCTCCGGGGAGGGCTCTCCGCCCCCGGCAGGACATCGCGAAGAGGTTGTGCCAGAGGGGCTCCAGCGCGGGGCTCGGCGGTGGGAGGAGGAAGAGGAAGGGGCTGGCTGCCCCCGGGGCAGAGAGGGGATGCCGCAACCCCCATCCTGCCCGCAGCCGCGCAGGCAGACCTGGCGTCGGCGACGAAGTTAGTGGGCAGTTCTCTGCGGGAGAGAGTGCAGGATTACCCGGCGCCGGGGCTGGAGGGAAAAAGATGCCGAGCGGGTGATGCCTCCAGCCACGGTGCGGGGCCGGAGCCGGGCACCCCCAGCTATGCGTGCTCCGCTCTCCGCCAGGGTCAGTGCTTATTACCAGATCAGCTCGTCCCGAGCCGGGCAGTCCCTACTGGCTGACGGCCGGGGGGACCTACCCCGTCCCCTACTGGCTGGATGCATCTCTGCACGGCACACGGTGGGAGGGCGGGGAAGGGACGAAGCGACTGGGGAGGGTGAGTAGTTTCACTTCTGGCAGCGGCAGGGTATGGAGTTTTCTTCTGTCCTGGAGCTACTTTACACTCGTGGTAGACCAGGGCCACTCTGCAAATACTCCCCTCTGACCTGGATGCGAGAGTCAATTGCAAAACCCACTGCGGTAAATTCATCTTCCTTTTGCTCCTCCTCTATTCTCTCTTTAAAGGGAGAGCAGGGTCTGTGATGATGCTGGGAAACGGTGCAGCTGATGGGGGGAGAAGGAGGTTCCTGCACACAGAGATTTACAGTGGTGTGGGAATTAGCACGCTGACCTTAAATGTTCAGACACCGCGGACTCTTTCTGGAGCAGCCCAAGAAAAAGAAAAAAAAAAAAAAAAAAAGCAGGGATGACCTCATCTGAGTTGGGAGGCGTATCTGAGGCTCTTTGCCAGCTCGCAGCCAACCAGATCTGAATGAAAATTGCAGGGAGCCCGTTACATCAGCAAAGCCCAGCATGCCCCAGCCCTTTCCAATACCGTCTTCAGCCGCATGGAAACAATCCTGTCCGGGAGAAGGGCTCACCTCCCTTTGTCAGGAGCGCACAGACAAGATCATAGAGCTGCGGCCTTGTAAACGACTTGTTACACAGCATGCAGGAGGATTTGTGGTGAAGGCAGGAAGCATAAAAATAAAGTGAGTCCACATGCCACATAGCTAAGTACCAGCCCAAAGGTGTCTGACAAAACTTTTCCTCCAGCCAGTGCCAAAGGAGACCCAGAGTGGCTTTGTCCTAACAGTATGCATCTGCATTTGGATAGAGCTAGTCATTCCATGGGTGAACTAGGCGATTCTATGCGCACGGCACAGGAGCCGAGCCAGCACCCCAGCTGCACCCCCAGCCCTCCAACACTCCAACTCCAACCTTTCTGTCAGGTGCCATTAATCATCTGGCTCTGTAGCCTGGGACCACAGAAGCAGTTTGTGCAGGTGGGAAAAAGGTATCTCCTCCTCCCCCTCACCATCGCAGAGTCCAGATACTGCCCAGAGGACAGACTGAGCCCCATCATCATTTTAAAGACTATGAAGTAAAGAAAAGCTCCCTCTGCAAGGGGCTAACCACCATGATTTATGCCCTAACCTGTAAAGCAAACCTCCTACTGAATCCCACAGGGCTCCTGCTAAACTGTCAAAGATATGCTGAGATTGTCATTTTTGGGTATGTGTCCTGCTCTGGTGATGTTTTAAGGAGACTTGAAAGGACAGGAAATAGTTGATATTAGACCAACTGGTGTAGCTGGAAAAGAAAAGCAGTACCTGATCTCTTCCCACACTTGCCCACATGCTTACTTGCTAAGTTAACTCCAATGTCTGCTGTGTCCCGAGTTCATGGAAATAAAAGATTTAAACCAGATCCACATTCCAGGGACAGACGTCTCGGGGGAGAGGGGGGCACACAGGGGAAGGATTAAAAAAAAAAAAAAAAAAAAAAAAAAAAAAAAAAAGCTATAAATTAAGACCAGAATTCCAGTTCTAGATTTTTGAGACAGAAGAGAGAAAAAAAAATTAAAACAAAAAATTTGTCTTTAAACTCACCTTCTTGTTTTAAGAGATCAAAGCCAGTCTACACATACATTTGTCATTTAAACAACTTTTGCTGTAGGAGAAACATTAAATGTCACTTGTACATTAAGACCTGGATTTACTCCCCCTACCTTGAAATGCAACTGCAAGAGCTACACTAGAAATGTCATTGCTCTAGGCTCCCTTTTCTTCCCCTTCATGGAAAGTTGTTCCACATGGTGACCTACTCTCATCAGTGTTTCAGTGACCCTTTAAAAGTTCCTTTTTCTACCCTACTCTAGGCAACGTATTCTAACTCCAGATAGAAGGGGTGAGTCTGAATACACATCTTAACATTAATATAAGCTGTTCACCAGTCACATAAACTCTTTACAAGGGTTGGTTTGCTTTGGGCTATGTTGAAATGTTTCATTAACAGCTTGGACTGGTACCAGTCAAGAAACTGCTCTATTTCAGGTACATGAGTACAATCCTGCAGATAGTCCCACTGCCAAGAGGCACCAGAGTCCAAGTCTTGCTCTGTAAAAGCATTAAAATTTAAATGAATTGCAAATATAGAGGAAAAGAGAGATTCTTCTTACTACTGGTTAGAGCAGCTGGAACTAAAGTTTTGGGATCTGTTTTGAACTCTTCTTTTAACCAGTTATACTACTTTTAGAACATAGCAAAAATACACATTTCCCCATATGTATATCTAAAGCTAGACAACACCTTCACTCATATTTAGGCAGCCTGTTGCAAGATCTGATTCTCTCAAATTCTTCACATCCCTAGCACTCCCTTCAAAGAGATTCACGTATTTGAGTTTAACTGTGGTCATCCACACTTGTTATTCATGACATAGCATAAGTTCATGTGCATCTTCAAGGTTCACTGTCTAAAGCAGACAACATGTAATCTAAGAACACACATAAGACCAAAAGAGGTGAGAAGGGTTTAAAGGAAAATATCACCACCATTCCACATGGATTAGAAAACCAAGAATCAGGTACAATCTGGTACATTAACCAAGGCAGTAGCTGACTTTCAGCCACCTCCTCCATATCCCAGTCACAAAAGTGGCAGCACTAGGCACGGTAAGCAGTTCTGTGACAACACACTGGGGGCAAGAACAAAAGAACAGCACTGCAAGAGAGAACTAATGGATGTATTAGAGATGATGGTCATATCTCAGGGTCTGTCTACTTGCGTTGCTATTCAGGAATTCTATTTTAAATTAACACCTTTCCTTAATTTACCCTCATGCACTTTCAAAGGCTCCTTAGCAACCCAGTAGACAACAGGGCTTTCAAGTACATTTCACAGCAGGGTTGCCCAGTTTAAACTTCAAGACATGTAATACTCTTGTCTCCACATGAAGTATGCCATCCCTGGCTGTCCATTATACCTTTTGACAACTTGCAATTTTGGATTGTATATAGTGCTTTTGCCCATGTCAAGTTGTCATTCTGAGTACAGGCTGTCCTTTTTAAAGGAAATATAAAATGGCCTTTTGAAAACTGGAGAAAGTAATTTTGTCAAGTCCCTAAAAATGGTGGAGGGTACTCGAGAATGTAAAGAGATTTGCATTGCTCTTCCTCCATCTACAACAATAAATCATCTCCTGGGTAGGTGTTGGCACTTTGTAGCCTTTTTCTGGGAGCGTCACAGAAGGCACTTTGACTGAAAGAGTTTTAATTCCTTTCTATCCAAGACACTTGCATATACTAAGGAGCTGACTGATTCTGCTCTGACTTGAGTGCATGATACAGGAAGAAATGTGGAGAGAAAATCAGCACAGGATGCCAGCAGTAGCAGAGGGCCTGTGCTTTGTTCCATGTAATGCAGTATGTGAAATATTTCACTTCAGATTGCACCACAAAGGAAAGAACAACAGTCAAATCAAATTATTTCAACCATATAAAATATTTTACCTAAGACCGTGGGGATCTGTAGCTGAAAGTCAAGTGCATGTCAGTAGCTGGGGGAAACAAAGTTAACATTTGCAATGAATTTCTCATTGATACACTCTTGAGTTTGCATTTTTTCTTCCTTCTCTTTGCAGCTACACTTGCCAACTTTTGAATATTAGGTTGTTTGTCCGGGAGCAATGAAGACTGGTGGCTCCTGAAGGAATGGGGTCCTGAGTGCAATAACATGGCTGGCAGGGCAGGGACTTCACTATACAGGGCCCTGTCCCAAAGCCCATGAGCAAGGTGTGCAGGGCAGGCTTACAGATGGTCAGAGTCAGCCAAGATCACCAGGCAAGTTCATAAGGATAAGGCAGGTCCAAAGTCAGCCTATGGGTCACGCCCAGCAGGGCAGAGCTGGAAACTAGAATCCTGCCTAAGTCACTGGGGGAGGCATGGCTGGGGCAGGGACTTATAGCCCAGGCTGAGCTGAAATGGGGCTCCTGGCCATGGGAAGACCCCAGGGGAGTACAGGACTCTATCACTTGGGATTAGGCAAGTAGTTGTTGTTATTACTACAAACTTACAGCACAAACAATAGTGGTTCAAGAGCAGCCAATGCATGCAGTCAAAAGGGATTGTAGTCAGTAACTAGTTTATGTGTATATCTTGCTCTACTGACCAGCACCACCCATAGGTACCACCATGCCAGCTTCAGCTGGTTAATTTTTTTACTAGTTTTAACCCTGTCACTCAAAAACCTCTAATAATTTCAAAGAGTGAGCATATCGATCTATGCCTAAGCAAAGATAGTAGCTCTCTAACTCCCCAGAAGTCTCCTGTCCCTTGTTTGGCTAGATACAGAAAGTAGGAAGCTCATTCCCTCAGAACAACAAGAGGGTGTTAAACCCTCTTTGTTGATTCGTTGGATCTTTGAACTTGGATAACATTCTACAGCTTTACAAGACTTAGTGATGGGGTTTGTTTAACGCAATTTATTCTGTAAGACATACCCAGAGGGCTCTAACAGGCTCTTGCATGTAATCTGTATGAGCAAACTGACTGTGGCTAATCATTAGACATGTGTACACTACTCAGACCGTTATTTAGTCATGCCAAAACCCACTGCAGTGCCTTCTCAAACAAAATTGTTCATATATAAAAAGATCATCAAACAGTGAAGGAATGTCTGCTGATAAGAAAATCTAGCAGGATTCGGAGATGGAACTCAGTAAAATTTTTTACCCCTTGCTCCTCCCACCCCCAGATTTTCATAAACCTGCTGTGGTACACATGGCATAATCTGGCTACCAATGCTTTTGAATACTGCTAGAATGTAAGCTGAAATCTATACCAAAGAAAACCACTAACAGTGTCCCATCTCACCCACATTTGTTGAGCTTAGTTTGAGGTCTTACTTGGCAATGGCAAGCTAATAGAAGGAGCCCACTGCACAAAGGCAACCCGTGGCAGTGCGCGTTTTCCATTTTCCTCCAGTTTTTGTTGACGTCATGAGAGTGGCCTCAAGTTTAGTCACCATTTGCAGTCTTTCACAAGGGACCTTGCTGGGGCTTTAGGCATGTTGAATGTTTATGAGAAGCTCTGAGAAACTACAGGCAAGAAAGTAACAAAGGAGCCCTGTCCTTGGCCCTGCAAAACAAGAAAGCAAGATAAGAGGAAAAACAAGTTTTGAGGAATTTGGACACAGCAAGCAGGATGTTGCAGGCAGTCAAGGACGATGTTGTGAGCCACCATGGCGCCCAATAAGCAGCGAGCATGGACGCGTGGAGGGCGCATGGGAACTGGTGTTAACCAATTGTATTGTGCATGCTTTTCACGGGGTGTGTGTACTGGGCTTAGCAAGGGAATATAAGCAGAGGCAGAGCTGGGAATAAACGGAGCTTGATTCCACATCATATTGGTGTGATGTTCTTCTCCCTTCACTCCTCGGGCCGCGGCAGGACCTATTTGCTAATCTCTTTCAAGTCTTAATGCAGGGAGATTCTGGTAATGATGCCAAAGCAAAAAGCTGTGTGCTTACTTCTACAGAGCTACTGAAACCCACTGCTTCAGATTAAACACATTTGTTATTTAGGAAGGCAGAAGCTATCACAGATGTCTTGGAAGTGTATTGGTCAGAAATTGATTATTAGAATTTATTTTCCCCATCATTTACAAACTATCCTATAATACAGAATTCAGAGCATGGTCTGAACAGCAAGCAAAAATTGTGAATCCAGCCACTCAAAGAGTGAAGAAAAAACCAAATCTGTCTTACAACAGTGATTGAGAAGGTTCAACTGGCAGGTAGGGCAGAGAGGCTGGGACAGGCACAAAGGCCTCTTGCAAAGTTGGTGCAGTTCATGGATGCGAGGATGTGTTTCTTACCCTTCACTAACCTACTGCATCCGACCTGATTTTGGGATGTTGTTCCCACCCTGCATCCTTGCTAATGTCTCAGTCTCTTCCTCCAATTCCAGGACCATGGCCTCCCCATGAAACACAACCAAACAGCTATCCTGTGGTAGCTTCTCTCCAAATCCAAGTACACTGACTTTCTCTCACCCAATAAAGAATCAGGGAAAAAGGAGGAACAGGAGAGCAGCAGACCTGGCTCCCCAAAGCACATGTGGGCAGGGTAGGCAGCAGGGCCTCAGCTCCCCTTGCCCACGGCCATTTTTACCCTCAGCAACCTGTCCTGGGACCCACCCACAGATGGAAGCCAATTCTGCATGACTTCAGGTAGCAGAGATGCTAACATCAGCATTCCAGCAGAATGCCACTTGCTGCCTTCCATTCCCCACATGCTTTTAACTCATGAATGCTACAAAGTGCTACAAAGTGCCACAACGCACCAGTGGTATGTCACTAACTGCTCCAACTTCACCACAGTGGGGGCAACTCCTGACACGACTACTATCAATAGTCTCTGAATCACTTTGAGATGAACCAGGCTGTTAAAATATTTAAGTCATGCACCAGCTTGGCTGTTTCCTGACCAGGCTCAGACCTTACAAATTATGAGTAATACTTGCATTGAACATGGAACCAACATTTTAAAGAAAAAATAATCTCTATTTCTCTAATTTTTTTTTCACCCACTGGCTAATACCATGGCAAAGATTCCCAGGCTGCTGATGAAAATCTTCTGATGAGATCAAATTATTGTGTCTTTAAACAAAGGGGGGAAAAAATCATTACACAAATGTTTTTCAAATAGTTTTTATCTTTCTAAATATTCATGGCATACTTTCTGCTCTCCCAAGGATGAGGAGGCTAGGTGGCACTGCAGGCTAGTGGACTAGATTATTATTATAGGAATTAAATAAGTGAATTTGGTGATCTTATCAACAAGCTCCATGGCCTTAATCACTGAAACCAAATCCAAACCCTTAATCACTGAAAAATTGAAGTCAACAGACCTAAGTATGCAATTTGCCAAGGTCAATCCTGGAATGAATAGCCAATAGGAGCCTACATTTCCTGAAGTACTGCTCATCCTCATAACTTTGCTTGAAGTATTAGATTAAGTATATAAAAATCTCAATATTGCTTCTGACATATATCAGAGTTTGCCTGTTCTACCAGTTCCTCGCTGTGGGCACCATGAACACTAAAGCACACACGTTCCCACCTAACCATGTTAGGCCATAACCTAGCCTAACAGAGACAGTAATATCTAATCCTGTCTGGCTGAAATCCTGAAATAATGTTGACAAAATATTAAAATAAAATAGCATCATTCTTCCTGTGTTGTCTACTCTGCCTAAGCAGTATGCCAGTATCAGAGGCCTGTGTTCCTATTAGGAAAAAGTTATGATATCAGTAAAGGTGTTATGCAGGTAGAATCCTCTGGGCTTACAAAAATATACACAAGGTCATATTTCTGCCAACAAAGCAAAAACCTATAGCAGGTTTGCTCCTTCCACTGAGCTCTGTGCCTTGCTCCATCAGCATCATTCCTGACACCTCTCTCAGTCTTATAACTCCCTGTGCACACACACGCATGTGCATCTTTGGTTCTCTGCGTTTTCAGACACTCCCAGACCACACGCTTTAGCCTTGCTCAGGCCCCACCTTCAAGTCTACTGCCTGTTGACCATTCCCACTCTCTCTGGTTATTTTACTCTGCAAATAAATTTCATTTATCTCTCTGCATGCATTGAAAAACCACGTAGTGCCTGCCTTGCCCTTACTTGCATCTTTGCACAGCAGTAGTCACGGTCACCTTCTATGATAACAGTCATTCTCATGTATAAAATAACTGTAAGGAGGGATCTCTAGCTCTGATTTAGGGTGAAGATGTTAGTTTGAAGGACAGGCATCTCTAGAAAAAAAAGCTACTGCATGATTATTACTTAGAAAATGACTCCTTATTGAGAAGCAAAATACACCCTTAGCAGTATTCTAACAGAGACAGGGTAAGTACAAGACGCAGCACTTGGAAGATTTTGCTATTTCAATCTATTGTTGTCCTCCCATTATTTCAAATGTGACAATCCTAATCCTATAGTGTAATTTTTCTTCCATGCTTTATGACTTAAATTTTGATTGTCATGTGTTAAATCTACGATTATGATGTGCCTTATGAGGGTTGAACATTTCAGTCTCCAAAAGATCTTGTCTAAAGAACTTGGGGACTTAAATTACACCATCACCTCTTCCATCTGCTCAAATAAGATAACCCCTTAAAGCACATCACTCCTGCTACCTTGATTTCACATGCACCTTTGTTGTGGTGACACCAGCACTCCAGAATGAATATATAGCAAAACCTTAGCATCATTATACTTAAGAGACAAAATGGCCATCCTTACATTAAGGCTCCAAAGATACCAGTTATACCCAGACTGCACTCCTGTACTTCATATAGCTGTGGACTTACTGGAGCAGAAGGGTCTCAACCCCACCTCTGCCTTCTCTCTTTCTCCTGCCAGGGGTCTGTGAATTCCCAGGCAAGCACCTCTTTTTCTAACTCCTGATTGCACCCACCAGGTGTGGGGAATGGCAGAAAAATGCAAGTGCTGTAGCAGGACAAAAGGAGACAGACAAAACCTGCTTCTTGGGCCGAACTTGCTGAGTAGGAGACAGGCTGATGTGGCTCCCACAGGGTCTGTAACAGAGTCCTAGGTAAGAAGTGTACAGGAAAAAATAGCCTCTACATATCACACCTCCCTCACAGCCAGCATCAATCTCCCTTCTCACCAACAGGATAAGAAATACCCTTCAGCAATTCTGTTTTCTAGTCTTATCCATTCTCTTCCTAGGTTCCTCTTGTCATAGAAGCCATCTTTGAGTCCAAAAGGAAACCTTGGCAGGGAGCTCACACTGACATGTGACAGATCTCAGCAGCTCCTCTGCTTCTGTAATTCTGAAATAGGCAGAAGATGGAGGTGATTTACAGAGAGGCTGATGGGAGAAGAGGCAGGGGAAGGGAAAAAGGGGGACGAAGCAGCTTAGAACAGACCCTTTTTGTACCCATCCTAATCAGAGTCTTAGCACACGTCTCACATTTTCAGAGGTCAGGAGACAGCAGGCTTAGCTTCTGACCTGTTCCCGACTTCTCTCTTGATGCCCACTAAGAACTCTGGTTAGTTGTTATTTATTATTTGATGAAGGGCAGGGAACTGATCTGTCTGCTGGCAGAATTTCTTTTTATTTTTAGATGTGATAGAAAACTATTGGGAAAGTAAAACAATTGAGTTGAAAATCAATTGAGTTGAATGGACAGTCCTTCCTGATCTAGAAACTAAATGTGTCAAAGCAGTCATGGAAAGGGCAACAGCTTCTGGTCCTCTTCAACTGCTAAAAAGCTCAGTTATAGCACTGCAGCAAACCCCATCCTATATTCTATGTGAAAACAAAGCCTTATGGGATACATAGACCCAAATGGTCTGTTCTATATAATTCCCTGCTCACCACTACATAAAACAGATGAAAGTGGCTTGCAGGCAGTAACAAACCAGTGCAGATCCTTTGTTGGTCAAGATGTGCTGAAGTAGCAGATGAGAACTGTGCCACCTTAGCACTACCAGTAGAGAGCTCTGGCTTGCAGACACGCCAGTCCGCTAGCACCTGGATACAACTTGTTAATGCAGGAACCAAAAAAGACTGTAATTAATGTATTTATACCAAGGATCAACGTTGTTATTTGGGTGAAAAAGCAGAGACAGTTCTCTCAGTGCCAAAGCAGCAGAGCTAAGCCATGGAAGTCTCAGCTGTAGCACCAGGGCATGCTCCTGACACTGAAAGCACTATTGAGTGACGCAGCCAATGGCACAGCCTAAATAGGTGGTGGAAGAAAAGTGGGAAGGGGAGGGGAGAGGAGGGAAAGGGAAATTTCTAAAGATACAATGGGAAGATCTGCTGTATTGAACTGGGTTTGTGGAGGGTAATGAAGGAGAAACACATGATTTGAATTCATCAGGCCTCTCTGTCCTGCCCTGGAATGACCATCTGGAGGCCCCTCTGGGATGTGGGAAACTGCACCAAGGATGTGGAGCCTATAGGTCCAACACATCATCAGAGAAAGAGGCAGGAGGGTAAGTAGGGGGATTGGATCAAACCCCTTCATTTCCAACACAGAGACTGAAGCCAACTGAAGGGTAAAGTTCCAGGTACGGATTTTAACCATCCACAAAGGAACGTGGATTATTAGAAGTGAAAAGGAAAATCTGATGAAAGTGAAAATATTGGCATGGACATTTTTTCCAAAGGTGTTCAGGGTTTCATTAAATATACATGCATATGGGTATATATTCATATGTACACATAGATTCACATACGTATAAAACCCCCTCAACATTGGACAACAGTTCAGTGCATTATTATTCTTACTTTGTTAAAATCCCTTTACCCACTCCCCAGAGTCTCTCCATGGACAAAAAGAAGAAGGGAATTTGCTTCTTTTGGTAAATCCCACTGAGACGGACTGGGAAATCAATGTTCCTGAAAAAAAAGCACCTTAGCCTTTTGGATGAAAAAGCCATTTTTTACTGAAAACACATTGCATCAGAACAACTCCTGTCATTATAAAGAAAGTAACTGCTTGCAAAATGGAAACCCAGCAGGCATTCAACCTTTCTCCTTCCCCAGCTTAAAAGCATCCCAGCCTCATCAAAGCCTCAATGAATTCATCCTTAGAAATTTAAGCAGCACAACTCCACCTTTAGCTACCAAGTCACACACATACACATCCCCCTCTCTCCCACTCAGGGAGCTGTCATGCTAATAAATGCAAGGGGGTTTAGCTGTATTTTGTATTCTGAGCATACTCCAAAGGGGCTCTTGAGATCTCGCTATGCTGATAGAATTTAGCTTGGCCTCATTTGCAGCTGTTACTGAGATCCCAAATGGAATCAGATACAGGTCAGGTGTTTTCCATTATATTGAATTGCATTGCTTTTGAAATCTCTGCTAATCACATCTCTTCCATATCATATGAGAAGAGAGATTCAGATGCCAGATTCCAAAAATGTTGGTTTAAAGGAAATTTCTTAAAATATGCTTAGTGACAGTCCCCGCCACTCAGTTAAACTCATCCAACCCAGAAACGTATCCTGACCCCCACCGCTGAGGAACAGTCAACAATATCCTTTGCACCAGTTCAGCTATTTTTCCGCCCAGGTACACCTAGAATAACTCAGAGCACCTGAATTTTCCATCTATGATACTCATGATTCTGACAGTATAGAGACTTTCACATATAAGGTCTTTTTAGATATGTATAGAGTGTGTAACAGTACAGGAATAACCCTACCTTCCATTCCAACAAGATTTTCAGAGCTACTTCCCCGTCTCCCTCGTATGCACTCCACTACTCAGCGCTGGCCAAAGATGAGCTTACCCCCCCTGGGTCTACAATGGAAGAAGGGATCAATCATTTCTATAGGAACTAAAGAATCAACAACAATCTAATCTGAAGAATTGCCCATAAACTGCTCTGTGTTGCCTCTTCACAACTGTATGAATCTGTGAAGGTGGCAGCATCCAGAAAGAAGAAAACATGATAGTTCAAAAACACCATCCAGCAGAGTGCCTGAGGTTACAGACACTGGCTCAGGACACAGCGGCAGAACAATCAACGGCTGTAAGTAGAGCAGAAGGGCCAGAAGCGAGGATCTAGGAGAAAGAAAGAATACAGAGCTACAGGAATCAAAGTGCAGCCTTCAGATGCATGTTTGACATGTGCATAATGGCATACACTCAGGACTACTAGGGACACTTTTTGTACAGATGCTTGCCACATCTGGAAGTTCCACTTTTCCTTGATGTGTGTTCTCCTGGAACGGTTACAGTCAAAATACTTCAGTATTAGATCTTTAGATGTACTCAAGGGTCAGACCCTATTCAATATCTGACTTGCTGAGGCTAAGCAATAAGGAAACCAATACCTTTGCTCTGAATCATACCAATCCCATCTTCCCTCACGCCTGGCCCAAAGCGTACTTTGCTCTTTCATACAGAGTCAGTAAAACACCAGGAATACGCAGGTCTTAGAGTTATGATGATGCATGTACCTGGAGTCTCCCAACCTCCTTGAGTTAAACTAGTTTCTCAGGTGAAGGGATAAAATGCAAAGGCTCAACAGGAAACATTCTGTGGTGCGGTTTCAGTGGATACAGCATATTCTCTGAAGGCTTCTCCTCTAACCAGTCCAGCAAGCATGATACCATTTTCCATCGTCTTCCCACTTCCTCTTTGACCAGCTCCCACTCACACCGACACTGCCTGACAAGAAAAGCGCTCACTTTTGAGCAAAATTTGTAGACTGCAACTGCCACTACCCAAAAAGGGGGGGGGAAGAGGGGGAACAGCACTTCACCCTGCTCCTCTCTCAAAAGTTAGCATAATGGCTCTTGAATTTACCCTCTGAATAATATCTGAGTCCATAGCAGCGAGAAGCTAAGAGAGACCAGGAGATGTGAAAACTCTCCAGGGAACCATTTCAGAGCCAGGTCCTCTAGGAAAGCTTTTGCCTCTCTCAGAGAAGCCCTAGACAGTCAAGAGATAAAAGCTTTGCATCAAATGTCCTTTGCTCAGCCTCAATGTCTGAAGCATCTTCCATTTGCTGCAAAAAAGCCAGGCCAGAGCTCTGAGCACTGACAGAGGACACTGGGTCCCTTTCAGGTAAGAAGTCAAAGTCAGCAAGAGCAGAGGACACCACCACAAACATTTTGTCTTCTGGCAGCTCAGTTCTAACAGCTCACGTTGTGCCTCCGAACCGCACAGGTGACAGATGCGTTCTGCTTATTGCTTACTAGAAGAGTACCAAAGAGAAAGGATTCACTGATCATACCCTCTCCCTTCTCCACTACCAAAGAAAATGCTATTTACCTAAATGAGGAGGAGGTATTCAACCACACAAGACAGCTACAAGATGGGTGCTCAAGGAACTGATACACTCAATTGAGCAATGTAGTGTGTATGTACAAAACAGAAGCCTATTTCCTAAATAAGCCACACCTGCCAAGCAAAATATCTTGTTCTAACACATGGTGTCTTTGACATTTACCTTCAGTCGTGAGGAGACTTAGAAGTGCCATAACCATGTATGATTCATCAACCGTCTCCACAGGACTGAAAACTGAATCAGATTGAAACTATCACCTATTTTATACATGCTTATTAACACATTATTTAACGCGCCAAGTTTGTTTTGCTTTGCATAGTTGAAGGATTTTTTTAGGATATTTATTTTATATACAGCTTGAGAAGCGCTTTGCCATAAAGTGAATTACACCTTAAAAGTGCTTTACTGCTCAGAATTCACATTGTTTGCTTTGCTTTTTAAAAACAATGTCTCTCTCCTAATACATTGAAATTATGAACAGAAGCCCCACTGAATTCAGAAGCAAAAGCAGACCTAAAAGACACAGGGAGTAGAATAGATTTTAATACTAAGAAACAGTACCAGTTTCACAGGTCTGGGAATCATGGTGTGAAACATGAAGTATCCTACCACACTAGGAGAGCAACGCAAGGTGTAGGGAAAGAAGGAAGAGCCCATGTGCCACCCACTGACACGGGTGATGAGGTGCAGTCCAATTCTGCAAGGGGCTGAGGGCCTCTCATACAATGATAAGAACATCTCATGGTGCTAAGTTGCTGGTCACTGAAGTCTAAATGCCCCTGTAATATAATGCTCTTCAAAAGGAATTCCAAATTATTTCCCCCAGAAAAGAAGAAAGAATGCCCTTATTATCCCTGCTACTGGGCCTTCTTGCAGTTTTAAGCATGTGCCCAGTGGCTGATGCCCACTTAGCCTAGCTGGACTCACCATGCTGTTTACAGACAGCAGCAAAGGCTGGATGTGGCTATCATTCTGGGGGGCAGGACAGAACAGGCCCTGGGCAGCAGCCCCTCTGTTGTGCACCATGTGCACACTGCTACAGAGAGGGTGATCCCTGTGCCTTTACCGATCCCCAAACTGCAAACATGCTTCCTGTGAGGCTTTGACTCAAAGGCTGTAAATGAGCAGCACTACTATGCTTTTTAGATGAGCTTGTAAAGACTGCAGTTCCTGAAATTGCAGGAAAATGTCCTGAAAACCTAGAGAACAGTGACAGCTTGCTCTGAGCACTGCAGAAAGCCTCTTCAGAAAAATTTCACTGGCCCGTGGGTCCAGACAGCCTCAATTTCTGCTTCCTCTGTTCTTCCAACCCCAGAGTGCTACAAAGGTTCCCATTCCTTTTGCTCTGCTTCTTAGATGGCTGCCCACCAAAGCACAGGGGCACAAGGTGTCACCACAGGATTGAATATCCACTCCATCACCGTGGAGGAATAAGAGATCCCAGGAGCAGAAGCAGCAGGTAACAGAGGTCAAAGTAAAGCCCTTGGCATCTCAGTGCAGGCAGCAGCAGCTGCAGTATTCCAGGATGCCCCAGCACTAAAAATACTTGTGACTGTAGAAGAGCTGTTTTGTTGACACGTGCCACCATATAACTTGACACATGCTGAGCTGGCCTTACACACTACTGCTTACAACGATTGTGCTTATAAGCAGCAACCTGGGAGGTATTTTAGGATTTAATCAAAAGTTTGTCACCAAATGCAGGCACACATACTCATGCCTTGCACATCTTAACATTGACTTTTGAATAGTTCGCAGACAAATGGATTTTGTAGGTAGTCCATATGTAGTACAGGCATACAGAAAGGGGGTGCTTATAAACATAAAGCTGAGTGCACGAAAATGGTGATGAAGCAGTTGCCAGCCAGAAGTGACAGCCTTCAAAGACTATCACTCCTGGTTTAACTTCCATTAATTAGGACAGGATAAAATGGCTCTCACACAACTGAGGTGCTTTTCATGAAGGAACCTCTTCCAGTGCAGGTATCTCCTAATAGACAGCTATATTCTAAAGAGGAACTCAGACTATCAAACTCATGTAGCTCTAGTACAGTTAATTAAAACACTACTAGTAATTAGGAAAGCTTACTGGCTTTCTGTTCTCCCATCCTCCTGATACTTCCTTTCCTGGAAATTCAAATCTGAACTGCCTTGAAGTGTGGAGAATGTTTCAACTTTGGATTCATTTAAAACCAATAGGCAGATAAAGCCAAGCAATGGAGTATGGACTGAAACTCCAATCAAAACTTCTTCAAAGTTCAGGAGAATAGGACCAAGATCTGAAAATTGGAGTATTCACCTCCATTCACACATAGCTAAGGGCATATTCAGCCTTTCAATGCCTTTCAATCACATCAAGAATGAATTTGTCCCATTAGACCTGGTAAATCTGCACAATTTAAATCTGGAGCTAAATCAAGGTAACAGGTACCACACATTTTTAGCTTATTGGCATACCGATTGTAAAATATCTTGTTGTTTTAAATATAACTGGGAACAGAGCTAAGAAAACTCTCAGCAGACAAAAAGAATGAAGTGTAATACAGATATGTCATAAAAACAGTCTGCAAAATAAGGGTCCAACAAAAGACACCAACAGCAAGACACATTAGATAAAAGTTTGTGCTCCAGCATTTGATTTGCAATATACATTTAACTCCATAGCTGTTGAACCTACTTTTTTCCTGCTCTTTCTCTCATTTTTGGAAAACTTGCTAGGCTAAAAGAAGGGCATTGCATTAAAGCTAGGTATAAGAGGCAACCACAATGTCCCTCTTTTTCTCTTCCTGAAGTAATCCAGAATCAGCAGCTAAGCAGCTCTTTCAGTCCTAGTTTTGCAACTCAGACCATCTTTTACCATTTTGTTGCAGTAAATAAACAAACAAACAAACAAGGAAAGCTATTTTAAAACCTTAGAACATGTTTTCTGCATTTGTATGCATCACATTGTTCAGCTCTGGTAGAAGGTTTAGCATGAGCAATATCTCACCTCATTAAATCCAGCTACCCTGCAAGCTCTAAATGCACTCTGTGCCACTGTTAGCACCGCTACTGCGATCCTACCACTGTGCTGTTGAATTCAGGAGAGACTCCAGCTTGTGTTTCTGCCCATTAGGAAGACTGCCAGCTGCTTGTTTGCCTCCAACCTTCCTGTTGCCGTAACTGTTGCTGTTTGAAAGAGGGAAGGATAAAGACAAGGAAAGGAGAGGACATTTTGTGGATAAAAGAACCTTATCTGCCAATATTCTTAAGTGATCTCCAACTCTGAACAAGATACAAGAGTGGAAAAATGTGGAAACAGAAAGGCGTTGTTAGAACACTACTAATTACTTGGTTCTCCACAGAAATAAGATTACCTCTAAAGGATGGATGTATCACTCCCCCAACATTACAGGACCACTACAGCTTTATTAAATTGTCCTAGAAGACAAAGCACTACCTGTTGGGAATTACACCACTTACTTCACACAGTATTATTAGATCACTCCTTTCTGAATCTTTCTGGGCGCTGCCATCTGTAAAGGGTTGGCTTTGACTGCTATACAACTTCAGAGCTTGTGGGAGTCACAAAACCCCAGTCACTGATTTTTCAATGAGCTGAGCACTGACAGCTGCCCAGAAGAGTCCCACAAAAAGAAACAGTGCCTTAGAGAGTCTTTTGGCTTGACTCTCTTCTGACCTGCAAAACATGTACAAAACCAACAGTGAGTTACTGCAGCTTTCCTTTGGCATCTCAACCAAAAATCATACTACCTCTTAATATCAGCACCTGTTCCAGAGGACAAGAGCATAGAAAATACTTCCGAAAAGGCACAGGGAGGAATCTGGAAAACAGGGAGCAAAAAATAGTCTTACTTACCTTCCTGGTAAATTTAGGTGGTGAGAGAAGAGGAAAAACTGAAATTCATGGAGGAGTGAAGCAACTAAGAGTCCGTACCCAGAGCTCACCTGCAGGAGGGATCTGAGCTCTCTCTTTGGAACAGCCTTTGCATTCAATGACACATTGCCAGCCATATCAGCATCCCGAAGCACATCTCCACATGTGGAACTTTAGCTGACTTGAAGCTTGATAATAGAGGTCAGGATCTATCATAATCAACACAATATGTACTGAAACTAGTAGAAAAACTAGGATTTATTATTTAAGATGCTATCTGGAAGAGTTTGGCAGTCTCCACTCAAAACTTCAGCATAGGCCACTGCCTCAAACAAAGGCATTTGTGGGGCTGCCCAGGGACTCTAGAATAAACGGGCTAAGGTGTACATTGCTTTTAGTAAATGGCTACATGTACACAGTTGCATGAGAGATGAATGAGGATAAACACCACAGGAACCGGCACAGAGTAGGAGAAGAAAGCAAATAAACCTTACAGAACAAGCAGAACCTGGCTTGGACAATAATTCAGCATGGGAGTTTTGGGATGAGATCGGGGTATCATAGACACTACCTGCTGTAGTAGATGAGAAAAGGACATTCAATATTTTTGTAAACTGGAAGTTAACATCAAAGTTTCCTAATTTTACCATCATTTTCTTTAGTATAAACAACCCAAGGGGATTTGGCCTGTGAACAGGAAAGGATGAGGCTTAGATGTTGCAAGTGACTAGATACACAGTAAAAGCATGCAGCCTTATTAAAGACCAGCATCTCTTCCAGAGAACTGGAAAACAAGTTGGTTTTACCTTATTTTAAAAGGCTCAGATGGTAATCTGGGCAGGTTAGACCTTTCTCGCCTTCTTAATAAATCAGCTGAATAGCTCCTAGAAAGCAGATTCCTAAAGACACCCCTGCAGGATTATAGTGCAAAGAAAAAGCATCCTCCATTGTAATTCTTTGATTGTATCAATAAAACAGTCAGTTAGCAGAAGAGAAGTAGGGACCACCTCCTATTTTTGGAAGGCGTCTAGCATTGCTCTTCGTGAATAATTATTATTTGAGCTGCAAGAAGTACAATTTGACCTTTCTGATCTATGATTAAGGGCAAAAAAAAATGGGAATAGGTGAGCAATTTTCCTCAATGACAAAAGGTCAACAAGCAGGATACATCAACTTTCAACACTTGGATGTATTTTGTTTAAAATACAGGCTAGTGAACCGGAAGAGAAGACAAGCAATATAATAACAGTATCCCAACAATATCATTACATAAAAAAGCAAATTTCTCATTGCACTTGAGAGCAGATCTTCATTGCTGCAGGGCTGCTGTGATTTTCCCTAAACTCCTAGAAGAATCTGAGGCAATTTTTGCAACAGCTGACCAGAGGCAAAGTTATCTGCATGAAGGTCCCTTCCATTTAGAGACAGGACAGGACTTCAACAGAAGCTCTGCAAATCAAAAAAAAACAGGGATTTGGATAAAGACCAGAATCATAGAATATAGTTGAAGTCTATGAACTATAGCTTAGAGAGCTGTGGCACTGTTCTCTTAGGTAAGTTTTTCAAAGTCTCCACTCTGAACAAACACTTGGTCCAGCTATGTCTAATTGAATTTTATGATGTTTGGACCTACTTCCCTAGTTTGGAGTTGTCCTTCCTATGGAAAAATTTGTTATTATCATCCTGAAAGAAGCACATTCAAAGCATCCTCTCTTAAAAGGGGAGAACTGCAGTTTAGACAGTGAAAGAAGTGAAAGGCACTTCTCTTCGACACTGATAACTCCACTGATGACCAGATTTTCCTCCTGATGTGTGTAATAGACACTTCTAATGTGTCACTTATTCTGGTTTGCAAAGGTGAAGATTTGTTGGGTAAAACATTAAAGCTCCCCATTCCTCTGCCCTCTTCATGCTCTTTTAAGGTTATTTCAATAACTAACACACATCCCCTTAGCCAAGGGAAAGCAATACAACCAGTCACTGACTCTGGCATAGATCATCTTGCTGCAGACCTTCTCCATGCAGCCATGTGAGCAAGCAGCTGTGAACCAGTAGCTATGAGCGTCAGCTCTTGAACAGTCTGTGTTGTTAAAGCCTGGGAATAAACACAGAGGTCCCCAAATGATAAGCTTAAACCATACTAACAACTGCTTGTGAAAGAGTTCCTTCATCAATAACAGCTATTAGCACATATGAGTCTGACTCAACTCTTTCACCATCTGCGACAACATGTCATTTGCATTAATCCCTCATTTTCCTTGCACCACATTCTTCTTAGTGTTCATGCTTCCCAACTTGCAGGAACATTTCTGTGATCCTTTCCCATAAAACAACAACTGTCAACACATGTATCTAGATAAGCCAGTGATCATAATCAAGAACACCACACTGATTTGATATGCCATCTTGGAAACCAATGAATTGAGAACTGCTAATGAATGCTCAGTGTTTCTGTCTTCAACAGGCAGTAGTTGTACAGACTGGTCATTTCTGTTTGTACACAGTATTACTTTTTTGTTTCATTCCTGCTCTACTACACACTTAAAAATAGGTTCAGATAGAGAAAGTATATCAGGTACCCTCCCTCATGAAAAGCATGGGGGCTAAACCACACAAACACTATGCATCAGAAAGAATTTGCCAGGGAAACTGTTACGTGACAGAAATACACCATCATCAGTGGTTTCAGAGAAAAAGCATCCTAGTTTCAACAGCTTAGATTCAATCTGTGCAGGATATGTACAGAATACCTTCAAAAGTCAAGTCAAACAATTTGAATTAATCTTTGAATCAGAACCTCAAGAGGACAGCTTTGGGGCACACTTGGATTCCCTTCTGCTAACCCATCCCTGTGCCATAGGTGGTAACTACCTCTCTGCCTTTCAGTAAGGGCAAATAGAGATCTCTTCCCCACAGGGAAAAAATACTTTTCTCTCTCAGGTTGTCTATCTGATTAACACAATCAAGTTAAATCCAGAGAAAATGCATCAGCCTGTATTTAGCCTCAAGTTTGTGGTTTCCATTTAAGGCTTGCAAAAACTCTTGTGTTCCTCCAGTGCATGGAGGAGCTGGTGACAGGCAGAAAAATTTCAGAATCAGGTGGAAAGAGGTCACGTGTTTTTTGCTGACAGGCCAGCAAAAAAGCAATGTATTTCAGGCACTGGAAAAAAAAATAATCACTAGAAGGCCATAGAAAAGCAATGTTTTAGACAACAGTTTTCATTTTGGTGATCTTCAAATAGATCAGCATTTCACAAGCAAGAGAGACAACTCTCTGCCATCCTTCTCCTCCCACCTATCCTCACTGCCAGGAGAAGCATGGTGGGAGCATCAGCCTAACATTATTTTTCTCTTCTCAATGCAAGATGTTTATTCTCTGTACCCCTTGTTGTTAAGCTCTGAAGCAGAAGTGGTTGCCCTTATTAAAGGGCAGCCTACAATCTCACCTCTAAAATGTTAAATACCACAACTGTCAGAACCTATTTCAGTCAGTTGAAGCTGAAGAGCAAATCCCTTTAACCACTTTAAAATCAAGGGCATATTGACTTTATGCAAAAAGTAAGACTGCATTTTGGAAAGTAGGGCCTGCTTTTCAAAGAAAGAATCAGGACAGATACTCACAGGACATTGACGGAGGCACATTCAAACAGTGCCACAAGGTGGCCCAGACCTCATCCTTTAGCAACAACTGTTGAGTCCTCAAGGTTACCCAAACCCTTCTCTTTCTCCAGCTGGTCATTTATAATCAGCACCTTTCACATGCAGCCCACATCTCCACACTGCAGTGTTCAGCCTGAGCACCACTGTACACGTTCTGATGCCAACATTTAAAACAGTACTTAGAGACAGAAATAACAGAGTACAGGGGTTTCCCTGAAGCAGCATTTCAACCATGCTTTGCTTTTTAGCCACAGCCACAGAAGTCCATGTGCTGGATTGTCTTTGGCTTTGTTTTCCAGCTTCATACCATGGCTCCAGAAAAGCATGTTCTCATTCAGCTGATGAGTGCTCTTCCATCCTAGGATTTTTGTAAGTATTTATACACTACAAACAAATTCAGTAGCCAAATGGGACATACCAGCAGCTGAAGGAGAAATTAATTAAAGCTTGCCAAGCGGGAAGAACTTGAATACAGAATGGGAAGACCTTTTTCCTCCTCATCTCAGCATGTCTAAATGTTCGCACAAGAACATCTGAAGTCCTGGTTCATCCTCTGAGCAGAATGCAGTAGACCCCTTAAATCACTGTGCTGTATAATTTTGGTACACAAACATTCCCTTTTAATTACCACTAGGTAATTAGAAGAAAGGTAGCAGTTTGGTCAGATTCCCTGTCAATGTCTATACAACACAGTCTCAGTGGTTTATGTTAAACTGACAAAGCTGGTACCACTGCTAGGGAAAAAAAAATACCAAGCAAATTAAGAGAAAGGACTGAAGACTGAAACTTCTTTGCAGAACTATGATATTCAAGTGCCCACCTGGCAAACCAACTGGCTTTTTGGGCACTCTTGACGCAATTCAGCCACGTAGCACGTGACAGCTCATCTGGGACTCAGAAGCCCCACACTGCTGCAGGGGCTTAGATGAGGGGGCCAAGGAAGTTGGTTTCTGCAGGGAAGCTCCCCGTGCAGAGGAGGGAACATGTTCCACTGAAACCCACCCTGCTCTGTGCCTTTTCTGGCCCTACTTCATACCTGACTTCTGCTCCCTTTCCATGGCAAAACCCAACACGGCAAAAACAAGAATATATGAATAATTCCCTTGCATAAAAAAAAGAAAAAATATCCACATACTCATGGATTACTACTCATCTTTTACCTTTGATTTCTGAACTATATTCCCAAACTTTGGACTATACTGACTATATTTAGACAGAAGGAAGTGAAACAAGCCCTAAATATTACAATTCTTATATCCCCATTCCTTCCATGTTTTACTGTTTCAGAGATTTAGAAGTTTACTAAAACATGCTGAGAAACAATGAATTCAAAAGACTGTTTGGGATAACTGTGAACCCACTATTTCATGGGTTGCATTTCGATTCCCATACAGCCTATGTACCTAAGTGAGACAGCAAATATTTCAGCAGTTAAGCAAGTAATTCCTTTCATACGGAGTCCCCAGTTCCACCTGAGATTCCCAATGCTAACAAGTTTTACCAGCAGATTGCTAGTATCTCCATCATTCTAGATTAAAAAAATTTTTAAGAACCTAGCATTTTCCTGCACTAACGAATGTTAAATAAACACAGAACCATCTAACTATTTCTCATTTAACAGCTTGATGTCCTTCAATTAATGTCAGCAATCTACCTTGAGAACTGTCTTGGAACTCTAAATTTTAATTGATTTGGTGAACCAGAGCTTGTAGACTATTTGCAGGAATGTTACTAACATCCAGAGTAGCTCTAATGGTTCATCAAGTGTGAATTACTAGTTAGACCAAAGTAACTGAAGCAGGTGGCTGTGTCAAAGATGTATAAGCCGTGCTGCTTTTTCACCTCACACTGCTACTTCTCCATTTCCAGAAAATGTGTTTAAATCAGCCAGATCCAGCTGTGTTCCCTGACTCCCACCAGCCCAAGCAGTCCTACTGAACCAGGTTCAGCCATCATTGCTTTTAAATTTAATTTCCCTTTTTTCAGGAGCACACTTCCCTGACACAAGGGCTATAAGAACAAACAAGTTTTCTTCAGCCCTTCTCTCCCAAATTTTTTCGCAGAGATGTTGTTAGCCAGGGATGTATAGGCAACCCTGCTCCCAAGCACAAGTACAGCTGTCTTTCCAAAACTCTGCTTGCCTTTGCTAAACTTTCTCTCTTCTTTTCCTGGAAATACTGTCCTGGCAGAAAAATGACATGCTTAGCATAAACTTCGCTTCTCCTGCATTTTCCCAAGCAGTGGATACACTGTCATCTAGGTGGTGAGCCCTAAGATCTGCCTATTCTGCCCATCCAACCCACAGCTGGAGATGGGGTAAAGGCCTAGTGGGAACTGCCACACTCTAACAACTGGAAACATCTTTTTCTCCCAGCACCACCACAATCAGGAACCTGGAGAGGCGAGACAGACACATCATAGGGCAAAAAGGGCAAGCCTGGAGCTGGAGTTCTCATGACATCAACACAGATCTTCAGAGGCATCCCAAAACAGGAATCCAGCCTTTACTGCTGTAGAGACCGAACCATCCTGCTTAAAATACAGATACTCAGCAGGAGCTTCTAGTGACCACATAATCATAGAACGAAGCTTTTAGGGCTTCTTTGGCCTCAGTTCAGAGTTGATCAGAGCCTCTAACTGTACAGCCTCTGCTACCTCAGAAGAGATCATGCTGGTGCTTGGTGTTCTGGTGATCTGGCCTCCAACACCCAACAAGCCATCCTGAATGAGGGCAGCCACAGAACTAAGCGCCAACATTCATTTCCAAAGGGAAGAGAAAAGAAAAGGAATAAGAAACAAGTCCAATAGCTATTTCAGAGCAACAGAGGGGACACAGTTAAACTAACAAATAACAGTACCTGCTGACACAGAGCAGAACCAGCAATTTTTCTACAACAATTACTTTTGTCACGGCAAAAAAATGCAAGCCAGGCACAAATGCTAGGCTGCTGAGAGGTGGTGAAGAGGGACGAGAGGGAAGAGAACTTTACTGAAGGCAAATATGACTGGAAGACACGGACACAAACACAAGCACAAAAGCATGGTGAATGATCTCCAATCATTTACAAGCCACTCTGAATAACTACCCTGCATAGTTAGCACAGCTACTCTTCTTTACTAAAAGTGTCAGCCTAGGAAAATTGGGTTTGGCAGCCAGGTAAGAGGTGGCCAGCTCACTCTACATCAAAGTTTGCCTGCCACCAGCTACACCTGCAGTTACAGCAAGCAAAGACAAAACCTTTCAGGTTTGACAAGGAAAGCCATTGTGAGTCTGCAAGACATTGCTCTTTATTTAAACCAGTGTACCTTCTCATCATACATGGATCCTTCTTCAAGGAAGCTTTGAGAGGCCTGGAGTCGCCCTCAGCTGCACATGGGGAGAGGCAGAGCAGAGGTCCAGAGAGGACATGTACCAAGCATGGCAGCAGGGATGTGGCATGACTCTGCCTAATGCTGGTCTTGAGGAAACCCTGCGGACAAGGGTATAAGCTCAGGCCCTCCCTTCAGGCTTCTTCACGAAACCCTTCCCTAGCCCCCCCCCAGCGTGGGGGCACTGTCCCATTAGTAAGTTATCTGCTCTTCAACCTGAGTAGAGGAAAATTACTTCCAGAAGTAAACCCCACACCACTAAATTAGCAAACAGGAGGGGAGGGAGACTGGCTCATAAAGCTCACCTGGTCCGATCAGTACCCTTTTACCAGCTTCTGCCAGCAAGAGAACAGATAAAGTTTACTGACCATTCAGATGTAATCTACTTAGTACTATGCAATATGCGGATATACGTATTCTTTAATAAAAAAAAAAAAAAAAAAATCAATGCTATACACTGTCAAAATGGCTCCATTACAGAACAAATTCAATAACCATGAGATACCAACAGTTACGGAAAACTCATTACCGCAGGGAAACGTTGCCTCTGTACCAAACTCCATTCAGTATTTTCACCAATGGTCCAGCAGAAGACAAAACCAGTACTACAAAAGATAGCAGACTGATAAATAATGCAGCAGACAAGGCAGAGAGAGAGTAATCTGGGCCTGTCAGCATGCACAGCCAATTCAAATAGGAGGCGCAGTCATTCAACAAAACACAAAGTCAGACACCTTCACCCACACCATGCAGGTTACATCTGGGTATAGATGAGGATTTAGAAGTCAGAACACACCGGCACTTAACACTCATTTCTAGTGTCACACTATGACAAAAAAGGGATTGCTCTTTTGATCTACAAACTGGAACTACAAAAATTTACCTCTCATGTAGCAATGGTGTTTATTCTGTGGTTTAGCAAAGGAAGAAGGGGAAAGCTGTATATCACTTCTAAAGAGATTTGTAAAAGTTACTTAAGAAAATTCAGCTCTTAGGAGTTGGTGTAAATTTGCTTTGCATGTGTCTGTACCTTCACAAAAAAAAAATGTGAGGTTTGCAGATAAAAATGATACAGAAAACTCCTACTATATGGCATGCTCAATACTGAACATGGCTGGGGTGTCTGGATTTTACAAAGCAACAGAGTAACACTGGAAAAGGTGGAGAAAGCCACAGAAACTACTCCAAGACAGAAAGTATTTTACACTGAGAATCTTAAAGGGCTCAGCTGGCTTAATTTCTTAAAAATAACATGAGACATAAGGCAATTACAACACACAAATCCCTTCACAGAGAAGAACTATCAGTTATTACAGGCCTCTAATCCAGTACAGAACCTAACAAACCAGTTGTTGGAACCTAAAGGCAAACTGCAAGCAAGGTACCTTTCCCTCCCACATGCTCCTTTCTAGTTTGTTTTAATTAAAAAGTGCTAGAAGCAGTGCATCTTCCCATCTTCATATCAAGTCTGGCTACTCTTTCTCACTGTTATGCCTAAGTCAAATACATATTATTAGCACGTACAGTTCAGGAGACTCTGTGAGACACAAATGCCAAGAACACACAGGAAGTAAAAGTAGATTTGTCTTTAAACTACGAATATGAAAATCCAGGCTTCTGCAGGTCACTAAGTTCATTAAAAGGTTGAGAGAGCAGATAAGAATGCAAGAGAAACATGGGGATTTAAAAGTTTCAAATGAATTCTAAAAAAACCAAATATCTAAGTTACAGTTACAATACTTTTTGTTTGCCTTCAGTATTTCAGCTTTTTTCAAAACCCAGAGATTTAAGCTGTAACAAAAGCTAAGAATCTCTCTGATCACTTACATTTACAAACTGTCCTCGTTAGATGTTCTTTTAATTCACTTCTTCCACAATGACAAGAAATGCATATGCAGCATTCAGCATAAAGATGAAACTCAAGGCTACAGAAATCACATGGTGGAAAAGACTTTGGGAAACACAAAGTTTAAGCGAGATAGTTCAGCTGCTGAAAGAAAGCAATATGAGCCACAGCTCACAGGAGTGTTTGGGGTTGAGGTATAATTTTCCACAAGGATTTTGTCAATAAATGGAACAACAGGTGGCTGGGGATTGGAAAAGGGATGGGTTTGGTACTCCTCAGGTGCTGGTCTGAAGGCCACTGACAGAGAAAGGTGTTCCTGAAGGATAGACTCAATTGTTTAAATTCTGAATAAAAACTACTATTGAGACTTCTGGAAAAGCCACTGAGTTAATGCTGTGGTATTAAAATTATTCAGCAATTGCAAAAAGAAATCCAAAGGAACACTGTGTACCAAAAGGGCCTTTTCTTGCCTCAGTGAGGCACATCAATTACCTGGGCATTGGATATAACCCTGCCCCGGTAGTACACTGCCTGCAACACACATATGGCAATCATGTCTGAACAGCATCAAAATCCCAAAGCTGAAAGGTAAAAGTTTGTCCCAGATGGACCTTTTTCTTACTGCCTGTGTCTTTAGTCTGATGGCTGTGATATGGCATTAACTCCTAATCATCCTTAATGCACACCTGTGCTCCAGGCAGACACCACAGCCAAGTATTCAGAGGAAGTCACAGCTGGCTCCTGCTGCTTCTCAAAGAGCCGTCCCAACAGCAGCCCTTCTGCTATCAAGCATAACCAGTCTGTAGGCCAAGGCAAGTCACCGCACACATGGGCCCAGGCCATCCAACACCAATATACATTCACCAAACCTCAAGCCTTTTCCCGAAGACTCCTAAGACTATTCAGCAGTATTCCTCCTGTTCCCTCTTTCCCTTTGCCTAGAGCAGTTTATAGGCCAAAGCAAGATTTCATTCGGTCTAAATGCTCTGAAACTCCGTGATGATTTAGGAATGTCATGTATAACAGCAGACCATTTCTATCTCCAGCAGATGGCAGGAATATAGCCCGGAGCAAACAATCATTTCAAATATATCATCAATGTCCTGCTAGAATAATAAAGAATACAGATAAGCAAAGCACCATGACACCAGTTTTTCTTTGTTTGAAAAATATATATTGCATATGTGATTATTTTTTGGGGCATCAAACAAACAAGACCATACATTTTGCTTTTCTTTTTATAAAAACCAACAAAACGCATTCATTTCTTGGAGACAAGATAAACAGGTACTACCCCACAGAGCTTATGTCAGCTGGAGCTTTTAAAACCATTCAAATCTCAGTGATGGGGATGAGACCCTGCAGGTAAATTCAGCAACATGCTTTCCAGAGCAAGTGTCTCTTCCCTTGGTTTTACTGGCTAAGGCTTACCCTGGCTTATACCTGCCAGTCTATCTCCTGATGATCACAAACCAGCAATAGCCAGGACGATCCCAGCCTGCTCTCTGCTTCTCCCTTTCAATCCTCTTAAGATTTTCCGACTGCAAGGAGCAATTCAGCTGCTACAGAAAACTTTATCTATGTACTCCCCGTGCAAATAATAACCCCAAAACAGCCCTTTAACCTGAGAGTTCAACCCACTTGAAGGATGGAGGGACAATTGCTTCATTACTAGTTTAAAGACTCTTCTGCAACTTTGGCACGTCCAAACCTTTTGCCACTGCTTATCCTTGTGATTCAACTGTCTGCCTGCCTCTCTCCAGTACGCTAGCATTTCGTGGAAAGCTTTCCCTTACAACTCTGACCCAAGACAATCAAAGCCTTTTTCTAGCAGCAGGCCATCTTCTGTCTTTCCAGAACTGGCAGAATACCCCACCAGTACTTCATATTACCATTAAATCAGCAGCTACACTGATCATTTTACCTGTGAAACCACAGATTAGATTTTATACATTTCTCTTAAGGCGTTTATTTAGCAACAACCAATAAAAATTCAATGCAAAAAAGTAATATACCCTCTGCATTGCTTCTTTTTATTCATGGTTCAGACAGGGATCATTAGTTTCAAGACAAATTCAGTGGAAACAAGATAAAGCCTCTAGTAAATGTTTCTGATTTAAAACCACTCCAACCCCCACTCCCTTTAACTGAAAGTCCCATCTTAAAACATGGAATAGATGAGTGTGTTTGAAAGTTCATGGTGCAAAACAGAGGGGCATGGCAAAACCTCCTCAGATTAGTCAAAAAAAACCAGCTATCCCACTCTATACACGAACACAGTCATCTCCCTTCCCCTCTTCCTCTCTGCTTCCATCCACCCTGCAACAAAATCAATATATAAAGAACATCATCAGCAGCTTTTTGATAGGCAATGATCCTTTTTGACATCAGTCTGTGATAAGATCGTTGATTCTCTATCTTTAAATTACATCTTAGCTGTGTAAAATACGCAGTGATATCCAAAACGTGAACTCTTCACATCCGCTGTCGATACCTCAGCAAGATCCAGACCGCTGCTGCAGCGAGCGCCAGGCCTGGCACAAGAAAAGCTGCTATAGGAAGCCCACCTGATTCTCCATCGTCTCGATGGCCCACAGGGCCATTCTGTGGCTGCAACTACAAAAGAAAAAAAAAAAGAAAAAAGTATTTGTGTCAGAGGCTACCACAGCAGAGCCCCCAGTTCTGTGTCGGGACCAGAAGGTTCTGTAAAGATGGTTTCCCCAGCTGCATGGGAGGGTTAGAATGGCTTTGAACAGACTGAGCTTTACTGCAGGGTACCCAGTCACTACTAGCGTTTCTCTGCCACGTAGTAAGCAAGGACTCTACCAGCTGGAGCAGGGTATGTCTCATACAGCAGAAGCAATGACACACTCACACCCAGTCAGCCCTTGGTGCACTTCCCACCAGAGCATTTCCTAGTGCCTTCACTAGGAAAAGGGCATCACTTATTCTCTCAGTTTTCTTATCTGATGCATACTAGTCCAGAAGATTTACTCCTTTACTAAAGGAGTAGAAAAGGGGCCTCAATGCACATCTCCCCACCAGCATGCTTATCAGTATTTCCTTTGTTAACTTCAGTGCTAGCCAGGGATGTTCAAATTACAACACTGGATTAAGGATTCTGCTCTTCCTGCATCCAAAACAGTGCTGGTGTATTTAACCTAGAGCAGCCTACATTTGCTCCTTTGTGGTGGGCTACACACACACACCTCAACACTAACATCAGTGATGATCTCTGAAACAACAGGGGAGTTCTGTCTCCAGTAACATTTTGGACTCCAAAACAAAACTAGAGAACTTGAGATTCTGTCTGCACAGACATACCTTTGCTTCTGAGAAAGGAGATCTGTGAGAAAACACACCACAGTCCAGCAAAACAAAGACTTCTCCGAACTCACCTCTGCACTGACACCGTTACAAACTAGTAATGCATGGATGATTACAGCTATGGTCAAGTAGAGAAGGCCACAGTTCAAACACAGTTTACACACATCATTCATACTGAGCACTTGGACATGGTATTTTTCTGCCTCGTGAAATAGAGACCTATCCGTCATAGGAACCAGTCTAACCTGAGCAAGAAATAGCCCTAAGAAACAAGTAAAACGTACCCTGCGCTGAATTTTCAGCGACACATCATAGCCTGCATTCCTGAACAGTTCCACAGCATCCTTGTGCCGCAAATCCTTCAAGTCTCTGCCATTGACCTAGCAAAAAAGGAAAAGGAGAAGCAGCTGCTGAAGGGCAGAAGGCAAAGCTTTAATGATGTAGGTTAACATAGGAAGGATAGGAGATAAAGGAGACAAAAATCTTCCTCTTTCACAAAACTCGGCATCTGGGGCATGATAATACCATCAGCAAGATCCCTATTCATCCATTTGTATTACAGATTTATTTTCATATGTTGAGAGATAACATGAGAAACTCCCAGCCAAAACACAGGACTACTGAAAAAAAGGCTACCTAGAAGCAAAATCAGCATATAAGATGACAGGTGTGTCAACAGCAGATTCTTGTGCTGTTGCTTTACTGGAAACAAATCAAAGGTGTAATTCTGACCACTAATGAAAACAAAAGAGCAGCTACAGCAAAATTACGAGTCTTTTTCCCACATTGTTCCCTCTACTGGTCTACCTTTCAAAACCTTCTGTTTGAAAAGAGTGTTGTAAACATACATTTAAAAGCATACTGATGTAACAAAACAAAAAAGGACTTACATGCATATTGTCATCCATTTGAATGTGTAAGGATTTTTCTTAATTTAAAATAATATCTCATGGCAAAAGGTTTTATAACCTACTTGACTTCATTCACTAACTGATGATATTCAACACAATTTTTCTTTTTCATCCCTGTTACACCTAATTGTATCCCCTGAGATCACACCCAGTGTCTCCCTTCTCTTGATGTTTACACTCCCCAAACACAAGTACGTAAATATTAAGCTGTCAAAGAAAAATAGGATAATATTGTCCATTTAACTTAATATCATTTTCTGGATCAGTATTAGGATCCAACTAGTGCAAGGTACTCTATAGAGTGTAAAAAGATTACACGTGGAACATAATAAGCAAGTATAAAATAAAATTGAGTATTAAAAGATCATGTTTCACACTAGGTGAGGCTATTCACTCTTCACTTTGTAAAGCATATTGTCTTGTGTGATTGCCAACTGTCTGAAGAACCAGTGGAACTGATCCTCAGTTACTTGAAAACATTTTTCTGAAAGGAAAAGCCATCTGTGTTATTCCTCATGAGCTGAAACAAAGAGTTTTACAGCCTGGAAGTTTTAACACCTAAAAATCCCCCTGAGCAAAAGGATCAGTAATCACGGACTACCAATCAAAAAAAGGTGGAAGAGCCTTATTTACACATGTGTAACAGACAATCTATTGTGAGCAAGAGAAGGTCTAATGGATTCTAAAACTATAGAGTTGCAAGTCACAGAGGAAATACAACACCAAGGACCACTTCTGAGACAAATCAAGAAGGCAGAAGAGATGGGCCCATGTGTAAAAGCACATCTCCCTACTGCTCAAAGCTCTCCCCATTCCCCCAAGATACATCCTCCATGGAGTTTGCTCATCGTCATCTAATTGCATTCATCACGTCCTTCCTTTCTGTGCATTGTGATGGCAAACTTGCATCTCATACCACACCACTGGTCACAGCATTTCAAGAACACACGGGGCGACAGAAGAAAGGGCTTACCGATAAAATTTTATCTCCTTCTTGTAATCGGCCATCAAGGTAAGCTGCCCCATCCTTTTTGATCCGGCTGACATAGATGCTGCTGTCATTGGAAATGTACTGCTGATCTGTCCCACCAACAATGTTGAAGCCCAGCCCTAAGGCAAGCCAGAGAAAAAGCTGATGAGGAAAAGCTCATGAGAAAAAGCTCAAAGCTTCAGATATTCTTGCTGTTGTTGCGGATTGTACCCTCCCACACTGTCCTGTTTTCTCCACCATGCTAAAACTCACAGCACACAAATCTGCACTATTCTTTCCAATCATCACTGTCTACCAAAGTTCTTCTCATGGAATCCCCTTCCCTGGAGGTTTTCAAGGCCCGTCTGGATGCAGTCCTGAGTGATGTGCTCTAGGCAAACCTGCTTTAGCAGGGGAGTAGATGATCTCTAGAGGTCCCTTTCAACTCTGAAATTCTGTGACCCTGAACACCTGAGGGCCCAGATGCTTCATTCCATAAAGCATCTATGAGCCATTTTCAGGTGGGTGTTAGGGAATACTGAGGAACATGCCATCGTTTCTGAAATGCCAATTCAGCCCTTAGCAGGAATATGCATCTTCAGCACAGGATGAAATAAAAAGGAAAGTGACCTGCATTTCACAGGAGGCTATACTAAATCATTACCCTTGAGCAACAAGAAATCATGCTTGACAAGCATTTCATGAGCCGGGAAACAGAGAGAGGAAAGGGGAGGAGCTTTATACACTGTCTATAGACAAGGAAACAGGCAAGGAGCTGTGTTACCAGCTTGAGAGCACCTAGAGCTCAGATCATTCCCCTTCTACATCTAAGGCGCTGGAACTGGTGTCCTTAGCCTCCGAGAATAAGATTAACTTAGATGCAACTACTTTATATTGTATGTCATCACTTCTTGCTGTTTCAGGAATTCAAGACACTACAGGAAATAAAGAGAAAGTTCTGGGATTTAAAGTAAAACAAAAAGGAATACATACATTAAACATACGTTAAACACAACTGATATCCACTTCACATTTTTGTTATGTCTTGTATTGTTTTGTATTTGTATGTAGGCCTCAATTACAGATCTCTAGATGGAACCAGCTGCTGGATTAAGTGCAATTAAAGATTAAGACTTCTTGTTTCACTGAAATCCATGAAAACAAATTGGATTCAAAATCTGGAAAACCACAGTTTATGAGAGCCAATTCCCCACTGCACAAGCAGCTAAGTTTCTCTGCAAATAAAAGTCTGCGACAAGGGATGGGAAAGATTCCCTAACAAGAGGCTTAGAATGTAAAAACAAAGAAAAGTCAAGGAAAAGGAAAAGTCCCACAAATATATAAAAGAAGTAAATGGAGAAAAAAACCCTCATGCTTATTATTCTGACATAAACCAGTCATCCAAAATCTATTGTCAAGAACCACTGAAGGCAAATTTTCCCCATGTTCAGCCAGGCTAATTTATTTATTTTCTCTTTCATTGTTACTTTCTCTCAAAGCTGGGACTAGAAACTTTTAAAAGGGAGAGTTGCAAATGAAAGTAAAACCACCTTGGGCCTGCTGGGAAGCAGCACTTTAAATCAGTAATAGGAGATCAAAGGACCTACAAGATGAGGCATGCTATTTTAGGTGTGCATCTACAGCTGGGAAGGAAAGAAATATTAACAGCAATCTTGCCACACCTTTTTTTTTTTTCCCTCCTCCTCTTCCTGGCAGCTTCAGACAAACAAGGAAGAAAATGGAAGCTGCAGCAGATCGAAGAAACACTAATATTTCAGCTAGACTAATACCTATTCCAAGAAGGAACACTTGTACACAATAGCACACCCTTCAATGGGAATTAAAAAAAAAGAGTAAAATACACAAACCTAAAAGTTATTTGCCAAGAAGCCAATAACCTGGGAACAGGGGGAATCAATGCTACAGAAAGTATAAAGTTTAACCAACATTTATTAAAAAGCCATAAAGAAGGAATCAGAGTTTCAGAGTTCAAAGTACACTGATTCTCTCTCACATATAATCAAAATCACCAAATTATATATATATTAAAAAAGTACACATTTTTCAAGTTTTCACCCATAATTGGAAAAATAATCAAAAGCCACAGCTTTCAGCAGCAGAGGCAACATGAGATAGGAGCAGATCTTTGTGACAAAAAGAGGCAGCAGATCACACTAGACCAAGTTAAGTATTCACAGCGCTTTTTCACTGTGACATTCCTTTCTAGCACTTAAGCTTCCACTCTAGCTAAAAATATCTTCCCTATCATTCCTTGAGCTCTGCTATTCTTCCCTTCCAGCTCATGAGGCCACAGCACAACTGTGAAAAAAGGAGTAAGGAAAAGATGAGAGAGCACACAGCACTAAATCCCTTGTCTACAAGGGACCAGAAGAGGAACGGCAGAACTTTAAAAGCGGACTCTGGGCTAAACTTCTGACCCTCCCTGAAGCTGTAGTCCTCCCTATGTGTCCTTTGTCCCCCTACAACATAAAAGTCCCTCAAAAGGACATTAAAAAACATCACAATTGACAGGATTAGGAAAAGAGAGATTTAATATTACAAACTGGACCAATTAACTTATTTTTTTTCCATAAAATCAGATTTTTCTGTCTCATTTCAGCCTAGTACATCATCAGGAAATTTGAAAGACAGACACAAACACAGTTTTTCCACTGTAAACACATTCACCTCCTCAGCAAACTTTTGCCAGAGGTGTTTAACATCAGACATATTTTAAAAAGTTGCAGTCAAAACTCCGATTAGCGAGATTGCAGGATTATACTATGCTTTACAGAAAACAGCATTTTGTTCCTTCCCCAGAAATTAATAACTCACATGGTAAATGCATCAAGGTCATAGAGGACTGTAGGACCTCCAAATCAACTGACACAGTTAGAAACCTAACACTAAAAATACACAGCCCATCTTAATGATGAGACAAAAGCTGCTTGTGGTGATAAGACTTGAATTGTTGGGGCCACATTCAAGACCTCTCAGCTCTGCCCTTTTGACATCCCCTTCCACCTCCCTCAGTATCTGAGGTTCCCAAATGTATGGAAACAGCTTTCCCATCAGAGTCAGCTTCATTTAGCAAATAGTCTTCCCTGACAATCATGGCTTCGTTAGCTTGAGCTTGTGGCTGTTCACACAGGGCTAATGTGGCTTTCAGACCAGTGGCTGCCCCGGTGGGCAGGGGAGGCAGAGGGCTGCCTGCTGGGCTCATCCTTTGGGGTGTGATCGCTGGCATGTGGCATCAGGACGGACCCCAGCCCGGCAGGGGAACTACCTTCACCCTGGAGAAAGGAAAATGGCACATACGCCAACAGTGTGGGTGCTGTGGATCCCTGGGGAGCCTGTGGAGCCAAGGCTGGCCGGCAGCTGTAGCCAGCAGTTGTGCAGACAGAAGAGCTGCCATGTTTTCTTTCACACTCGTTTGAATTAAAGAGAAGGCCTCGCGCACCAAAGTACAGCTCTGGTTCCAAAACTTCCCTGGAGCCTGTGGTTCTGTGGAGCCAGGCTTTTGCTCCAGAGCTGTACGCTCGGTGCTAACTTGCCACACTTCTGAAAGTGCAATTGAAATGGCATCATAAATCCTGCAAAAAATACGAGGGCAGCTGGGCATCTGCAGGCTTCCATGACAGCACAGACTGCTGCTGTGATAGGAAAAGCAAAGCCAAAAAACCACCCCACTGACTACCCTGCTCCCTCTGCCTTCCAGCCTGGGCTCCTCTCCCTCGCCCCCCTGAAGCCCTCTCTAATGCTACCCCAAGCCGTTAATAGGAAGCTGACGGTACAGGGCACGATCACGTTCTTCCAAAACGCCCCCTAATTCTGGGGGTACCCAACTCAGCTGAGTGCTGGGCACCTGCCACCTCGATTGAAAGCAACAGGAACTGCAGCGGAGAAGGTAGCTCTTGGGGAAAATCAGATGGGAGTCGTTCCACCCGAGGCATCGGCTCCCGCAGCGGACAGAGCCTGACTATGGCCACCTCTCCCCCACGCAGGTCGCGGGCTTTTGCCCGCAGCACTGTACCCACTGCGGGCCGTTTCCACGGGCCCACCGGGGCAGGAGAGGCCGCTGCTCCCACACCCGGGCGTGGGCACCGTCCTTACCACCGGGACCCCCACCCCCACCGCCGGCCAGCCTCCGCCACCGCTCCGGCCTCCCCTTCCCTCTCCGCCGGCGGCGGCCCAGGCCTCGGGGCGGCTGCTCCGGCCCGGAAGGCGCCGAGGGCTCAGGCGAGGGGCGACCACCCCCGCCTTACCTGAGGGTCTGCGGGTGAGGCTGATGACCTCCTCGGAAAAGCCGCCGCCCACCACGCTGCCGTTCATGCTGCGGCCTGAAGGTGAAGTCGGCTCCCGGGGCAGCCGCTGTCGTTTCCTCGGCCGCCGCCGCAGGGCCGCACCGCGGAGCGCTGGGAGTTGTAGTCCGCGGTCGGCCGGGGACTGGGCCCCGCTGCCAGCGGGCCTGGGGGCGGCGGGCGAGGCCACGCTCGGGGAGGAACGCCGGGTCTCAGCACCGGCCTCTACCTGCTGGGCCCGGCCGTCGCAGCCGGTCGTGCTGGTAGGCGTCTGGAGTGCGGTACGTCCTTAAAGCTGCGGGCCCGGGAGCTGCGGCGTCCCGCGGAACGGTACTGATCCCTCTGGTCCCCTGACGCCCCCTGCGATGGGCTTCCACCCGCTGGGCGCCGGGGAACCCTCCCCGTCTGCCGGGAATGCACAACAGCGACCTCCTGCTCACAAGCCCCTTCCATGTCCCTCCGCAGCGTCCTTGCCTCGGCCCCTCTTTCCTCCCCAGCCTGAAGGTGGGCTTCTCAGGAGCGTTAAGGAGCAGGCTACAGTTTTCCAGGGTGGGCATTGCAGAGAAACGTGGAGACAGGTGACCCGCTGGCAGCCCTTTTAACTAGCCACACAGCAAAGTGAATGGGATGGGCAGAAGCCCAAGGCAGACAGGTAAGAGAGAGCATCCATGCCAACTCCTAGTTACGCCACAACACAATACAGTTCTAGCCTTAGATTCAAATAGCACATAAAACTGCTGCCCAGACCACCACTGCCAGGAAACAATAAATATTTAACTATGTCCTGCAGAAGGAGTTCAGTAGAGTTCTGAGGACATTTCCCAAATCCTCAAACACCTACCCCTAGCAATAAAAGGCAAAGTAGTTCAACTTTCTGTCTAACAGAGGATCCACTTGTACCCAGGACTCCTGTACTCGGGGAGTTCTTGAACCAATAGACTATTGGGAAAAATACAGCAAGGGAAAAATTACCCCTATTTACTTCCCCATTAAATTTTGTCCTTATACTACAAGTGTTGCAATACAGACAATGACAACAGAGAACAGGGCCTGGTGCAATTTAATCACCTAACTGCTTGGCACTACTGGGACACCCGTGTCACCAGGCTGCAGGAACTTTTCTGATGAAAATAAGGATCAGGTGCTCTGGTCTTCAGTGTTACACTAGCAATTTGTTTGTTCGGTATTGCAGTACACATAACAAGTATTTTTGACTGCATTCATTCCAGGATTATCTGCGCTTTTGGATTCCTGAATTTACCAGGAAGAGGCAGTCTGGGTGCTGTATCTCCGGATTAGAGGAAGAGCGTGCCACGTGCCTTAATGCTATGACATTAGTGCCTAGCACTCAACTGAGTGTTAGAACACCTGCCTCACAAGTGGGAAGCAGGCATTCAGGGTCCAATTACACTGGCAGTGACATGCACAACCATGAGTTGTCTATCACAAGAGGACTTCTTAAACCATTAAGCCCAGCATTCACATCAGTTTCAGTCCAGTTTTCACACTTACAATATATCTATATTTAATTTTTGCTGATGGTTAAGAACACTGGACAGCAAAACTTGTACAATAGCCATCAACTATTTTTTCCTCCAAATTCCAGCTTTACTAATACCATACTTGGCATTCTCCTTGAAGATACACACTGTTCCTTAGCAGCAGTTTTAATGTATTTTAGAGATGACAGGTTTGGCTTAGGACAAAAATAATTTTGTCTTGATCTGAGATAGCTGCAGATTATTTTTTAAAAGAGGTTTTCTTTAAAAGTCTTGTTTGGCCAACAAGATATTTCAAACAATAAACATAGGTACATCATTTTTACTTACTCCTAGGCAGCTCCAGGCTTCACCCACCACATGTTAACAGCCACCTAAGACTTCATACCTTGCTGCTCTGGCGGAAACCATTCCGTGGGTCTTCACAGCCAGTCACTTCCCTCCAGCACCATTTCGCATGCTAGACAGACCAACATCTCCTGGGAGGTGGTACAGCAGCATTTGTGGTCTGTCTTCTCCATGTTCAGCTGGCTTATACATGAGCCAAGTTCTCACATCCATTTAAAATGTTACAAGAGGCGATTAAAACTAGGAGGGAAAAAAAAAAAAAGGAGGGGGAGGAGGGAAAGATTACAACTGAAGTTAAGACTTGTGCCTTCATACCACAACAGGAGTAGTGGAACATTTCTCACAAACACCCAGAAACATCAAGTTATTTGTTGCTATGGTGAAATCAGAAATAACAATATTGTCAAGGGAAGTCAGACATTTTAGAAAATGTAGACTAGGTTTGTTGAGATGCGTGTTTGTCTTGCTCATACAGTGGAAGCAGAAACAGAAGAAACCCATACAGAAACACTCCTATACAAAGCTTGCTGAAAGCCTCCTCCCAATTAAAATTCACAGTGGTTTAGATCAATCTTTAAGCACAGAGAAAATTTGAAATTATAACAGTTTATCACTTTGTCTCTTCCCAAACCACACGTACAAGTAACCTTTCTAGCCTAAATTACGCTATCTCTTCTCTATGCATGTCTGTAAATAAGAACACTGTGCCTGCTAAGTGTCTCTCTGGACTCAGCATAGATCTATACTCAGCAACTTATGGTATACTATCAATCAACCACAGCAGGCCATCAAGGTGGCACCCCGAGTCTCCTGCCGCTGGTGTTTATGTACCTAGAAAGCAAAATAAAAATGTCTGCCAGTACTTACAAGCTGGGCATAGGGAGCTGGAAGGTGCTGGCTGTAGAGCTTGTGCTACTTTTCTCTCCCATCTTTCACCTCATCTGCATTTCCCTTGTTTGTCATGTATCCCTTGTTTCTCACACCTGAAATAAGACTGCTACTTTTCTGAGGAAAAAAAATATCACCCACATCCCTCACCCCCACAAAAAAATAGGTCTCTGGTTGTAAAGAATAAAGCTGGGCTGTTAGTCAAGGGGCAGTTATCTTGGTTTTTGACATAAACACAGGATCAATTTTAGTTCATCTCATCAAAACTATTCATGTTGCATGAAGATAGCAAGCATAGCCTGCTGAACAACCAACCTGTTAGCTCATTTCCCCAGAGAAAAACAGATAACAATTTAAGGACCCATTTGCTTTAGACAAAAAGCCATGAAGAACTGTGAATCACATCCTTTGTATTTCACATTCAATCGTAATGTAAACAGCCCTTCTTGGATGCAGAACACAGTAATTTTTTTTTAAAAAGGGCACAGGAAAATCAAGAATCACAGAATACCAGGGATTGGAAGGGACCTTGAAAGCTCATCTAGTCCAATCCCCCTGCCGGAGCAGGAACACCTAGATCAGGTCACACAGGAACACGTCCAGGCAGGTTTTGAATATTTCCAGAGAAGGAGACTCCACAACCTCTCTGGGCAGCCCATTCCAGTGTTCTGTTACCCTCACTGTGAAGAAGTTTTTCCTTATATTTAAGTGGAACTTCCTATGTTCCAGCTTGCACCCATTGCCCCTTGTCCTATCATTGCCTGTCACTGAGAAGAGCCTGGCTCCATCCTCTTGACACTCACCCTTTACATATTTATAAACATTAATGAGGTCACCCCTCAGTCTCCTCCAAGCTAAAGAGACCCAGCTCCCTCAGTCTTTCCTCGTATGGGAGATGCTCCACTCCCTTAATCATCTTTGTAGCCCTGCCCTGGACTCTCTCCAGCGGTTCCCTGTCCTTCTTGAACTGAGGGGCCCAGAACTGGACACAATGTTCCAGATGGGATCTCATCAGGGCAGAGTAGAGGGGGAAGAGGACCTCTCTTGACCTACTAACCATCCCTCTTCTAATACACCCCAGGATGCCATTGGCNTCCCAGTACTGATCCCTGAGGAACTCCACTAGATACAGGCCTCCAACTAGACTCCGTCCCATTGACCACAACTCTCTGGCTTCTGTCCTTCAGCCAGTTCATGTTACTCATGTTTCAAGAATTGGGGTACTTACTCCGCCGTCACATTATGTTTGCTAAAAACATGGTCTTGGCTTTCCAAACAATTCTTTTGGTAGCAGACCAGAACATTAGAGCCTTCATCCTTTTCACTATAAATCTGGACTACAGACTCCTCTTTAAACCAATCTGTTTGAAAGATCTGTTCACTGCTATAATAATAATTAAAAAAAACCCCAAAACCAACAACCACATATTAATGGTATTTCCACATCCCTTGTGCTTTTTTTTTTTTTTTTGTAAGTTAGACACATCTTATCTCCTACTAAAAAAACCCAAAAGATACAATGCTTTTGTGTGACACTCCACTTATAGAGCTGCAAGGACACATTCAGTCATTCAGTAATAGCTTAAGAAGCAATCACACAGTAAACCTAGAGAAAGCCCCCGAGATAGCTAGATAAGACATCTATCAAATGTTGTAGGAATTCTGCGTGAGGGAGACTGGCAGAATAATTCCAAATATTATAGAGATTCAGTTAACTTGTGCAACCTCACACAGCTCCTCTTAGCAACAATAAAACACGTAGCACTTCTCAGAAGAACTCAGCAGCCAAGGTATGGGAAAGTTTCCAGAAAAGAAAGACAATTTGTTTTTGTGAAACATCAGGTTTGGTGTCATTGCATTCTTGACGTGTAATTTGATGGTTCAGAAATGTACCACTGGCATGATCTGGAAAATACTTCTCTACTGTCTCACAAAATGGAGACCCCATTCTCTATGATCCACCACTGTCCCACAGGGCTACTCCCTGGAAACAGGCAGAAGGGCTTATGCCACAGACACACTGCAATACTCACTTCTTGCCTGCCTGCTTGTCACAGATGTGAATTAAGTGAAGACTGCAAGAGCAATTTTTTTCTCTATATTATTTACAATGCCAGAAGGAAGACGTTCACAAACATTTCTACCCCTGAACTGGAGAAAACATCAGATGAAGGAGTAAATTGAAGCAAAGAATTTATTTACTGGTTTTAACAAGTTTACATTTGAAAAATATTACTATGAAGCATAAAGGCTACACCTACAGTTTGCCTAACTAAGAGCTCAAGGTGCAAAATAAAAAAAAATAACAGCACGCCTTTCTGCCTGCATTTATTAACTTTATTTAAGTAAACACTGCTAGCATTTACTCCACATTTCATGGTATTACGTGAGATTATAACTATTGAGACTATGTTGAATTATTCTGATGAGTTATCAGCTGTCTCTGCTCAAAGCAGATTTCCCCAGGAAATCTAAAGCTATTGCTTGTTGGTCTTGTGCAAGTGCTTTGTGTTGGATTTTGACTCGCCAGCAGGTGTTCTTTAGGCACTGCTGGTGTTTCCAGTATATGAAGTTTGAGGCTCGCTCCTCCTAAGCCATCCCACTATTTTCCCTTTATAACGTATGGCGAGGGTTACTCCAACAACACAGGGAAAAACAATACATAAAATACGAAATGCTCTTACTGCTGCTTTTGCTCTCCAAAACTCCCTGGGTGGAGGGGGTCCACTGTCAATGCTCCCTCCAAATCCTCTCCATTCACAATACGGAGGAGCCCAGCCATACTCACAGTGACAATTCTTACGATTGTTACACAGTCCTCTGTTATGACACACTGTCAGGTTACAGTCATAGTTCAGCAGTGATATACTGGTACAGGTCTTGTTGATACAAAGCTTGTCCCTACCACATGGCGTGCCATCTTCCACAGCCCCCTTATCAGCTACAGGCATCCCAATGTGATAGTCAAGACCCCAGCACATTTTATCTCCAGCGGGGGTTTGGATTAGAGTTTCGTGGTTCTCCAAGAAAGGCAATTTGTTTATGTTTTCACACTGGATCCTACCACATAAGACATTCTCAATATTGCATTTTGTAAAATGGGTATTATTACGAATACCACAATTCCCAAACCGGTCACCTCGCATATTCACTGCTTTGAAGCAATCTAAAGGAGCAGCCTTTGCTTTTTTGCCAAAGAGACGCTGGCACTGTTTACTGTGAGAAGAACATTTTCCTTGGTAGCAATAAGCACCATCTTTGCAAGGGGTTCCATCTTGCATGTAGACATCTGACGGGCACAAAGGGGAAGTCCCACTGCAGTACTCTGGCAGGTCACAGTCATCAGTACTTGCTCTGCAAAGCACTCCTGCTGGAAGGACCTGACATCTCTTGCAGCATTTTCCAGAAGCACAGACAGAACCTGCAGTTAATGTACAGTTCGGGTGACAACAAGGATCCTTTCTGCAGCTTGATGCTGTACCACAGTCACACTGCTCTCCGCCTTCTACTATCTTATTCCCACAGTATTTATGCCTCATGGTGTAGAAAGTGCCGGGTTTTGGTGGTTGGCGAAGGCAGTTTGCGCCTTTAGACAGCGTATCAAAGTAGTCTTGATAACTGCAGTCACTGAAGGCATCAGTGTCAGCACTGCTTTCATGCATAATGCATTTATTTCGTCTGCATTTACAGCCTGGTTTATCATGGCGCATCCCAAGATTATGGCCCAACTCATGAACAAACGTGTTAACAAAGGAGGACAATTTCCTATTAGTATAAGAAGTGACTGCTGATGACCACTGGCTATCACAGACGGACCCCAGAAATGCCAATCCCAGGCTTTTTCCAAAGCTCTGAAATGCAAATAAGTGTGCAGTATCATGGGGCATCCGTGGAAACAGGTCTGCCTTCCGCCACTTGTTGAAGTCATCAAGTACCTTGTTGATAGAGTTAGTAATGTTTATATGGTTGCTTTTGGTCCAGATTTCCAATCCCACAAGAAACAGTCGAAGGGAAAGCTGTTTGTACAGAGAGTCCGCAATGTTGATGATTTCTATAACTTGCCTCACGACTTCGGATTCATTCCTGCCCACCTTCACAAACCGCACATTGTCCACGACCACTGCTATCTTCATATACCTGATGTGCGTCCACCAGCCCTCTACCACCTCCTCCTCTTCCTCCACCTCCTCCTCTACCTGGGTAGTCTTGAACCAAGGCAGCAAAGCTTTTTGGTGCTGCAGCTCCTCCCTGGTCAGCCCACAGGTGGAACTCACAGGATTGCTGACCTGCTCCAAGCGGTAGACAATGTGCCGAAAGGACGGATCATTGGGGATGGGCTCAATCTCGTAAGTGCCATCCTCCAACCAAAGTACTCCATGGAGGCCCCTGCCACAAGTGCTGAGGGCCACTAAGGAGACAGAGCTCCCCCGCACCTCACCCTGGTAGAAGCAATTGTCCTGCACAATGGGATGCTCCTCCCAGCGGGCTCCATCCTTGCCATATGTGACCAAGGTGAAGGGGCGGGAGACCAGGCCCTGTCGGCGCCGCAGGAGCAGCACCCGTGGCCATCCCTCCACCTCCACCAAGTAGGAGACAGTCAGGGAGGTGGTGCTTGTCCGGGGGCTCAACTGCCGTGGCACCATCACCCAGCTGGCAGTGAAGCGCAGGTCCCCACACAGGTCATCCAGGGTGGCAGAACAAATCCCTAGGCCCAGCAGCACCAACAGCCACAGTAGTGCCCTCATGGCTGCTGCCCACGACCTACTCTGTGAAGGAATGGAGTCCGCATGGGCCCTGCGTGGGGAGAACCACCCTCAGGCCTCCAACTGCTCCTCAAGAGGGAGGCAGCAGCTCTTTGAAGGCTTCCAAGCACCACTTGGGTGGGGAGGGCTGTTGTTCTCCGAGGCCTTCCAACTGCCACTCATCTCATAACTGGTTACTTGAAGGGGGTGATCTGGTCGGCCCCAGGAGGGCCTGCAGTGTTGCTTGGCTGCTGGGGGAGGACATGTTGGAGCTTGTTGGCCACAAGCCCTGGGAGAACTAGATAAGCTGAATCTAGGTGGAACAAAGGATGCTTGTCCTTCACCCTTCAGCGATTCGGGAGGAACCGGGAATGTTTATCAACCACCTGGGACAGAGAGTGCTTACTCTGTGTTAAAATAATGAGTCTTGCCTGACAGGATGTATTGCTCGTTAACAACTTGAAACAGACCCTCTTCAAGTAGTGATAATGTTACTAACCAATCAGCAAGTGTCTTGTGTAATGAATTAACCAATCAGTAAGGGATACGCTGTTCCAAAACTTGTGTGTGTATGATTTTAGCCTGTATAAAAGTACGTGAAAAAGCTGTAATAAATTGACATTTGGCTTGCATCAAGCTGTGTCCCGTCTCTCAATCGCAGCAGTTACTAGGACACAGCATTCCTTGGTGCCCTTTCTTAGTACGTACCTTACTTTTAAATACTACAGCTACAGCTACACACACACACACACACACACTCAGAGGAAAAAGAACCAGAGAGGAATTCACTTCCACTACGTTCAATATAGAGGCAAAGAAACAGCATCAAGTATAAAAGCATAAAGCCTATCTACACCACAGCTGCTGCATACCTATAGCAACATGCCTAATCACTAATGCAACAGCTGTTTTCCCACATCAAAGTCTTTCTAAAGGTTTGTGCTTGCACATCATTGGGAAGAGAGAGTGAGCTTACAGGTACATCCACCACTTGGTTGCCATCCCTGTTCTAGGGAACAGCTCCATCAGGACACAGCTATAAGATAGTGATCTGAATTATGGTAAGACAGGACAGGACATCCTGTCCTGTAGACGTGGCACTTCAGGGCATGCTCTAGTGATCAAGACTATAGGGCTTTTTCATGTGTGTGTATGGTTGGACTCAATCTCAGAGGTCCTTTCCAACCATGAAGATTCTGATTTCTGCCCTGTGTGCAGCACACTGGGGTTTTGGCATATCGTGCTGGCATTTGACATGTTATCTTTTGGGAACTCTTCACAACTTTCTTTTCAGCACTGAAAGCATGTCTGTGATAAAGTCCAATCTGCTACGGCCCTTAACTTTCTCAGATGCAGGAGGTGCACCCTCCCACCAACCCCATCTCCATCTCAGGGATCCTGTCTTTTGGCATCAACTTCAGCTGCTGACCTGCACCCTGGCACAGGAACCAACACTTCACATTTCAAGCTTCCCAAGACAGGCACTGTCCCTCAGGAGGCTGAGCAGTGAGAGAAGCATTCAGTGCCTCCCTCAGCTGCTTCAAGTGCCAGGGTCTGGAGTGGGTATGTACCTTGAGCTGGGCACATGGCAGCCCTAACCAACAGCTGCAGTGGTTACCAACAGTTGTCCAGGTTCTGTGATTTGGTATCTTGCTCATTCATTGCAAGTGTGGCCAACATTAGTAGTGTCTATCTTTTAATACAGTGCCTCAGATTAAAGGAATGAAAACAGGAGGACGCCTGCTTCTTATTAGGATCAGCCTTGATATCAGTCTAGAAAGATCCTTCTAGATAGCCATAGTTATATATTTTTTTAAATGTATTACTGCTTTACCTAAAAGAGAGCAAACTCGTGACGTGTGTTAGCCTTAGATTTATTTTCATATTAGTCTTAATTTTAGAATTCTACAAACAACTATTTTCTGCAAAATCTTGTATGTGCAGTTAGTTTGTCCACTACTTTTCAAATGGCAGTTTTACATTCTAGGGCTGTGAACTGCGTCAGATTACATCTTTGAAATGAATGCAACTCAGACCACAATAACCGATAACCACAATAGAAAAATCCTGCCATGTAACCTTTGTATGCAGCGTCTGTAGCTGCGTGACCACTCCTGAAGTTGTAGAAAACACCCACCCAAAGCACCCTGCCAACTTGATAGGCATGCCTTACTCCCTGCAGAAGGTGCCTATTACTTTCTCTTTTACTATATAGTTAGGACTAGGAAGTACTCTGTTTCCATTGTTGAACTCAGGGCAGGTTATTCTCAAGGGGAAGCATCAGCCTAAGTTTGTGACACTGTGCTGAGCACCCAAGCAAGCCCTTCAGCATCCAGATTACATCAAAAGGGATGACACTGTTGTGTTCAGGTTACCAAAGTCTTCCACTTCTGTACTCCGATCAGGTGAAGATCAAAGGGGAGGGAGGGGAAGATTCTTCATTATATGACGATATACAGTTTGGAAGAAAAAATGACTGACTTTACAGTAAAGAAGGGAAAAAAACATTGCAGCAATCTGTAGCTACTTCAACTGCAGAAACATTTGTCTGGCAGGTATAACTGGCTTCCTCATGATTCATCAGTGTTTTTCAATTTATTTTTTTTCCATCTTGTAGCCCCCTAGAATTTTCCGTGATGGTGCAAGCCCCTCTGGAATTTAATCCTACCAGCAAGAGGTTTACTTTTCTTACTTATCTTCCACAGAGCCTTTAGGAACAGGTCACAAAACCCCAGCAGCCCTGTGGACCACAGGTTGAAATCCACTGTCCTGGCAGGAAGAAATGAAGTCTTCTGATTGCTGAGAGATTGGTAATTCACCATAACTCATCCCACTGGGAAAAATTCTCCCCACCCATCCATTCATGATCCACATGAGGCTACACAAGGACACTTGTCATGCAAGTGACCATTTGTTTGTTCTGTGCATGATTACAGGATCAAAGTAACACTTTATCAAAAATTCACCTTCCTCTCCAAGAAATAAGAAAAGCTGTCTTGAGCCTTGAATGCCTAGTTATCATAATTTGCTTTGCCAGTGATAAAATATCAAAAAAAAACCCCCGAAAAGGTGTATCACATCAGCTTTTGTTCAGAAGCCATCTATTGGTTCAGTGAAGCCACAATCTACTGGCATAACATCTTCACCATTTTTCTCACAGGGAACCTCCATGTCTCAAAGTAAAGCTAATGTCTCCCCTTTGCCTTGTTGCTCCTATTGCCAAACCCTTCTATCCTTGCTCCAAACACAGCTTGCTTCGGTAAACAACACATACTGACTCTCCAAATGGTATCTAGCTTTCTTTGCTAGGAAAAGTTTACCAAAATACCTAGTATGAGAGCAGAGTAGCAAAGAATGGGTGAAAATAACACATAGCCTCATCAGACCTTCCTTGGTGAAGAGCAGAAACCCTCCCCAGTATTTCTACTGCATCTTAACTTTATATAGTGAATGGAGTTAGTTAGACTGTCCCTCGTTCTACCTCTGGCTTGATTTTTGCATGTATGCATATATGTGCACACGTGCATACATGTGTGCATATCTGTTCATGTGTATGTACTTTCAGGCTCTTGGGAGAATGCTTCTATCAGAGTTCTAGGTCATTTTTAACTCCCTGCTACCCCATGATTTAGGCCAAGAAATGCCCTTTTGAAGTCTGAAAGGCTACTATCTAACAGCAAAAGTAGAGCTAGCTCTCCTGTGTAACCAAATCTCTCCTTTATGCAAAATAAAGTGACAAGCAGGGCAAATTTCAGAACTGCTTGCTTATTTCCCTTTCATCTATAAGGTTTACAGATATTGAAAGTCCTTTGAAGGACTTTGGACTTCAGTGCTCAGGATCAAAACCAAGAGACAGTGCATAAATACCAGAAGCAAAAGGCTTAGATTCTCATACACTAGAAAACATTACTGCCTAGAAGACAGCTGCTTTACAGTTTTTTGGCAGTAAATTACTTGGAGTTTAACAGTAATATCTGACATAATGTCACTTAAGTAAATTAATATCAAAGCTCACTGAACTGACAAAATTATTTCAGACTATCTTGATTACAAATCACAGGATCAAAAGATACTTCAGTCCCTCATTCAGTAAACCTTCAGCATTGAAGGACAGCTACTAAGAAATGGACACACTTGTGGATAATACCCCTTACAGCTTTATATTGTAATTCTTTTGGAAGACACCATTCCATTGGAAGAGGCTTATCACATTCAAATTTCATGCACAGAAGCCATCTTTTATCTTCTCCATAGCTTAGATGTTGGCACTTCACTCAGATGGGATCAGACCAGAAGTCCATCCTTTTTAATGCCCTCTGACACCAGCCAATACCAGACACTACTGCAGAAACCAAAGATGATGGTTAGAGATGCAAATGTGCGGACAGTCCACCCTTTCAAGTCCCACCCTCATCTCTGAATCACCTCACATACTGAGCATGGAGTATAATGATTCATTCTAGATCTAACTCTAATTCAGCTTCATTAACTTGTCCCTCTATTCTTATACCACAAGACCAAACAACAGTTCTCTACTTTCCTACTTGCTTCACCATACTCAATTTTATAAAGACTCAGAATTTGTCTTTTCTTTCCTAAGGAAATAAAGTCTTGGTCCTTTCAGTGACTTTGTAGGAGAATTTTTCTCCTACTCATTTTCTTGCCCTTCTTCAAACTCCTTCATTTTAGGAAAATTCTTTTTCAGGCACTGAGCTGTACAATACATTTTATTTCCTGTGAAGTCCAGATAAAGTACTTCACTCATACTATGTGTGCCAACATCCATCTTTGACCACAACTATATTTGCCTTCAGCAATAAGCAAGATATCTTTCTTCAGCTGTTAACACTAAATCTTTCCTTGCTATACAAGTCATTAAATTTTCTACCTCAAAAAAACCCCACCAAACCTAGACCCTCATTACAATCCAGTTATCTTTCTTGCTTAAGTTTTTCCAAATGACAAACAGGTTCTTAGTTACATGAATAACTATAGAGAAATTAATCTCCTTTAACGGTCATTTCCAAGGACTTTATTTTAAACATCAAAAATCCAGCAAGGACTCCTGAGGTTCCTCACCACTCCTGCCTCATTTCTGGAGATTCTACTTTCCATCACATGGGTGGATGAAGTGATGGCTTTCGTGCTTCTTGAGCTCCTTGTTTTCAGAGGAATTTCTTTAACACAAGAAAAAAAAAAAATCAACACCCCTTTGTTCTAAGTGTATTCACACTACCGTGTAATTATTCAATGCTGAATAATTAGCCCTGCCTCGTTTTGAGCATCCTAGAATAACTGCTTTCTATATCTTCACTTGATTTAAGAGTTCACTCTAGCTTATTATCTACTTCTATCAACTTCTAGAGAAATAGACGTTCAAACTTGACCCACATGGTATGAAATGAAGCTAATACATGCTTAAGTACACCAATACATACATTTTAGGTGTTTACCTGCATCAAGAACAAACAGCTATTGGCTTATCTATTACATCTTTAACATTACAGCACAAAAATCACATGGGTTTTTCCATCATTCGACAGTCAGAGCTGTTCACTAGTTACTGAAACAGGAAAAGTCCCTTGTAACCTCAAAATAAATTTGACACAGCTATCTAAGCATGTCTTAGTCTTCCTGAAACCATGACACTTCCTATCCACATTTTGTCTGCTATGTACAGACCTTTTCCTTGCTTACTACAGTTTACTACAAGAAGCAAACTATTTCAAGGACTTCTCCATTACTTCCATGAAAAATCAAAACCAAACCAATAGTTATTTCTTTGCAGTGGATAACTTCTAATTTTACTGCAAAAACATCTCTGTATAAGCAGCACACTTAAACAGCTAAGTGTATAGCTGTCAATGACATTTCTCTTCCACTGCCCTACCTCCTCAGATGTAAAAGGCAGAAGACTAACCAAGGTTATCAGATGCAGCAAGAAAGTGCTAGAAGCACACAGGAAGAGATGCAATTGATATATTTGAGTTACATCAAAAGAAAAAAGGAGAAACGCGAACAGCTACACTGAGTGTGCAACAGCAAGATATTTTAGCCAGTTTTATGCCATCATAAATCTTGCTCACAGAACAGTAGCTTTTATAATAAAAGACCAGCTTAGCCATTAAATAAAATGAGCACCCAAGTACATGTAGAGACTCAAAGCAATTTGACACCTAATTGCGTGGGTTTGAGCCTCCAGTTATCAAGACTTTTATCTGTACCCCAAGCATACTAACTCACAGCAATTTACAGCAGGCAGCCTAAATCCTTTAGATGAACTCTTCTTCTGCAACATAGCCCACAGTATATTCTGATACTGAAGCACAAAAATGTTGCCAACCCATATGGTGTGTTTGCTACTAACAAAGTAAGCATTTAAGAAAGGTATTCCAGCAGCCAGGAGTTTTATTTGCCAATAATTCAGGTTCTTTATATATATAAGTTTTTCTTTTTACACAGGAAACCTAGACACAAGGGATGCAAGAGTCTGCAAAGATTTCAGGAGGCTGCAAAATACGTCCATGTGAAAACCATTCCCCAAAGCCAACATTCACAATAAAATGAAGACTGGAAACATCTTTTTTGAGGCAGCTTGTATCCTGACATTAACATCTGCATGACAGCTTGCTACAGAAAAAGCTGTTACGGGGAATTCAGACAGTGAATTGCCAGTCTCAGATGAAGAACTTAAATATAGAAAAAAGGGGAGCAAAAATCTCCTGTTTTCCACGCACTGACTAATCCAGATGTGTAACAAATCTCTTCACTGGAGTCTCGTCCGCTTTTCAGGTGGTCCTTTAGCACCAGCACTTTGCTGAGCATTCTTTGTAGCCTCTTTTTCCTCTGGCTTGACAGCTTCAGGGACTGGTTCTGGTTCCTTCTTGATTTGATCCACTTCAGAAATAACAACAAAAGAAAGTTAAACCTCCAATTCTTATTCCTAAAGCAGTGTTCAGAGTACTTAGAAAATATTGTTGATGTCAAAAGGGCAAAAATAATTTCAAAGGTAAAAAAAACAACCAGGAATTAAATTCAAAATCTATACAGGCAAAACAGTGGCATAGATCGAAAATATACAGTTCATGCTCTTCCTGTTTTGAGGTTGCTTACGATCAACTCAAAAGCCTTCGTGTGCTTCCTCAAGCTTGTAGCTCCATGCAAAAATCATTACAATGCTGGACTGACTAAACTGTTCCTTCATTCACCTTTTCACCCTCCTCCGGCTTTCAAAGACCATTTCCTGTATTTGGACCTTCTGGTAACCTCCAGGCAATACAGTTCTACAGACAGAAGGGCAAAAGTAGAACTCTCATTTTTTCAATTTCACTCTAGCTACCACAGAGAGCTCTTACTTTGCACATTAGACAATGTCAGAATTCCTAACCACCTCAGTAGCAGCAGCAAGGGGCTTAAATGACAACTGGAAGATGCTGCTATGTAGTGCCCATTTTATAAGTTTTGTAAGAATATTAGAGTTTTACCTGGGACAGGCTTTTCTCCAGGCTTTTGCTGTAGAGGAGGAAGAAAAATGAAAATAAAATAACACATCAGCGGAACCAAAGTCATAATTCTTAACCCTTCCTGCTATTCACCTAGGAATATAAACCAAGCAATGCACCTTTATGCATAATAATTGCAGGTAAAAGAGATCACTAAATACACTTAAAAAAATACAGTTAACATTTTTAACATCGAGTTTTTCCTCTCAGGACTGAAAAGCACTACAGCAAACAATACAGGGTTAGCCAGTCTTTCTGAAGAGTGAAGAGTTTTGTGAGATGCTGTAAACATCACTTCCTTTTCTCCCAAACAGAAGACATGGTGGAACAAATGGCTACTAGAGACAATTAGAGGTAATGACAACAACTTCACAGAATGCCAAGAATTTCCATGTGAATTAATGAGCTTCGAGAACAATGGAGTAACTAAAACAAAACAGCTGTGGTGGCTTGATTGAGCTCACAAAGCAGGAAACTGGAAGCAGCAGAAAAATCTGACAGCTGTCAAAAACGGACTCCCTGTGATTAGATAAGGAATTTGTAAAATAAAATTGTCCCTCATAGTTTTGCCAAGGTCTTAATGACTACTGCAATTACAAAGGGGAATCCTATACTCCACTCAGAGTCTTCAATTTCAAACGTATTATCTAATCCATGTTAGCATTGCAGAAAATTCCCATTCGGTTTCAAAGTACTTATTACTGCCTTAAGTTCTAAGTAAGTTACAGTAATACTTATAAGCTTATATATGTCATACCTGAACAAATCTGGGTGGAAACTTTTGTCTTAGGTCTAAGAGCAAAGCATCTACCCGTTGCCTTTGGAAAATAGAACTTGGTTCTTCTTTCTTCTTGGCTTTTGGTTTAGCTTTCTCTGCAAGTCACAGAAACGTAAGAGAAAGCTGTATTAGAAGTTCTATTCTCTTAGCAGCTCTTTGTTGTATGACAATTTGGCATGCCGCTCTCCTCTAAATTTCACCTACCTTTCCCTTTGACATCAGGATTGGTTTTTTTTTTGTGGAAGACAGATCAAGGACAATTCTTCCCTTCTGACAAATTGGTGTGGCTTCTGAAAATCTACTTTGGTCTCCAGTGGGCTGAACAGTCGCCCACTTTGTTGACACACATTCACAACTTTCATCTCCCACCTACGCCTCAATGTTCATCCCCACCAGCACAGAAGAGGCAGGATTCCTTCCACCTGACAAGGAGCATTAAACTACCCTTTGACAGACAGACATTTAACCTCACCTCTACAACATCACTGTGCACTGCCTCAAGCTTTTGCCTCTCCAAAAGTATGCAGAGCACCTAGGAATCATACCTCGTTCTTCTTGATCTTTGAAATGCCACCAGTAACCCTTGGATGGGTGATACCGACAGTAGGACATCGCTTCTTCAAAAGCAGACTGAATTCCATGAACTGCAGTAAGCTTTTGGAACAAGAACACAAGGCAGTGTTCAGGAATTAAGGAAAAAGTACAGTATAAATTTTTGAGAGCAAGGATTTAAAAACTAGTATTCTGCATTCATCTCTGTTCTGGGAAGGGAAGTTGGGACATCTATTTCTGGACCAAGAATGTAATCTTGTAATCTCTTTAACAGGCTCTTACAAGCCCTTTTCTGAAATGCTTTTCTAAAATGACAGGGAAAAATGTACGAAAGTAGTAGTTTACTGGAACAGAAGAAATCAAAACAAGCCTGAGTATACTATTTTAAAAGAAGTATAACATCAATTTATAAAAACATAAGCCTCATTTAAAGAAAAGTATTACATTACCGTAACATGAACATTCCAAAGCAAGGGTCACTGAATACCTCTTTAATTAGTATTTCACATAGATTTGTCACGTAATTTTTCTTTTAATTGTTTGAACCTAATGCTATTCCACTAATGGTGTAGCTTCAGTTACTCTGATTATTCATCCTTAAACAACGGATGCTACTTTTTGGACCATATTGCACTCTCCCAGGATCTTTCATTTCCTTCTGGGATGCACACCATATTAACCAGTGGGGTTGTTTTTAAGTTACTGTATACCACACAATATCTTTCCTCAAAACAGTGAAGGAGGCATTCAAAGAGCATGGGGAACAACCAAAAGTAAAAGCAGATGTAAACTGGTCTACATCAAATGCATAGAATACTTACAACTCTGGAGTTAATGACAGACCCTAAGTCAGGTGCCTGATAAATCACTCCAGCAATAATATAGTAGTCGGCCAATGGAATAACTGTGGGGAGAAAAAAGAAAAAGCAGGATCAATTTAAAACTCTGGCTGAAGACTGCGTATTTACTGCTGGATTTCTATAGTAACAGCAGAAATTGCAATACTCATCAGATTTTATCTTTTAAACTTTTTTTCCTTCAATGTACTTTATTTGCACCTTAGCCCCAAACTGACAAGGGGAAGAAAGAACGGGGTCTGCTTTACAGATAGAAAAGCATCAGCTTTAAGTCCTGTCTGACTGCAAACAAATAGTTGACCTTACCAGAGATGAGGTTTTCAGAGATACCTAACAGCAGTCAAATGAACTGCACTGGACTGAGTTCCACCCACCTTTGCTACCAGTAGAAACCCACAACAACATAAGTTCTCATTCTTCTGGCTGAGTTTTCTTCAGCTTGTACAGTCCTCTTAGCTAGAATTCCCAGCCTCAATGGTAGCTGAGCACACACGGAGCATGCCTTCCAAATGAATAACATTCTGCCAAGAAAAGACTACCTTCCAAAGGCATTCACTAAGCCAGATTTGGAACCTCTGCTGACCGATCACAAATTGTTCCTCTGCACTGCGGCACTAATGAACATCACAATTTCTTCCATAACACTCTGCCAAACATTCTAGCAGTGCTACCAGCTTCACATTCCTAAGGATCTTACCTGCGCACAGGTTTGTTTCAGTTCCTCTATCTATTGAACACATTCTGTCTGAACCTTCTGTACTGACAGGACCCAACTCATCCAGTGGTTGCAATTTATGGAGCTTGGACACCTGCCTAAATTAACAGACCAAGACAGCTGGAAGCATATTGCAGCCAGTACCCACTTTTCCTCAAAAGAAAGAGGATTTTCAATATTTCCTTAGAAGTAGAGTAAGACACAGAACAGCAGCTTTACCGTCTCACCACTCTGTACCAGATCGGCCTGCTTTTCTAGCTGGGTAAATCTCCCTAATCATTGATCTAAACATTTTTTCAACATCATTTCAAAAAGGCAAAACTTGTCTTAAAAAATTTAAAATATAAATACACTTGTTCTTTTAAAACCACACAGAAGTCATAAGACAGGCCTGGAGCAGTTGTACCCCAGTACTCAACACCAAACTCAACTCATTAAATGTTAGTTTCTATCCTCATTCGCGTGTCTCAAATACACTAGTATTGGTACCATGATAAAACGAACCATATGGGTAACATGTGAGCTAGGGAACTATGCAACTCAATCAAGGTATCGAGCACAAACTGTACAGTCACAATGGGAAAAATGTTACCAAGTAAGTCCCAGTTCCATTCTGCCAAACATGCATTACAGCAAGAGTCAGATCACACATATTGTGGAAGCCTCAATTCTACCCTCGATCTAAAAAGTGTCAAAACAGGAAATTAAGGGCTGCACAATATTTTCACACTCACCTTTTAAAAGCTAGATTCAAAACCTTCATTAAAGAAACAACTCAAAAAGTCTACTGAAGAAGGAATCACATATGTTCTTTTTCAGTATGGAACTGCAGTATATAGAGGCCATTACCTGATATAAGCAAATAAGAAGCATTGCTAGAAAAGGCAAAGTCCTGTACAAGACCAAGACACATATACAAAGCCTAAGTCACTAAAAAAACCCCAAACAACAGTTAAGAAATAACTAGCATTAACCCTGCCTTTATCTTCTGTAAAGCTTACTCTGAAATAACCTAAATTATTTTACATATATATGCAGTAAACACAGAAGACAGTCCAATAACTATTAACACGTGGTTACTTTTTTAATGAAGTCACACACACACAAACAAACTTAGGGTTAAAAAGGAATAACGAAGCTAGTTGCATGCAAATGGGGAAAAAAAAGCTAAGGTATTGCATTTAAAACTTTGAAAGGTCACCATGACACTGTAAAAAGGAATGGTGCTGTTACCACAAGATTCCATCGCTGTTCCAAATCACCCAGTTCTCAGAGAAATAACTAAAACAAGCATTTGCTGTATCTCATAGCCATTTTTCACGTGGGTCGTCACCTTCTACTGACAAGATCCTACTCAGGAGGACAACCAACCCAGAGTTGAAGGTGGAAATAGTGCAGAACACGAGAGGGACATGACAGAAACAGAAATATGAACGATCCGTCTCCCTAACTAACTGGAAATCATGGTTCTCCAAAACAAATAAATAAATTATATACTAGCCACTTCAGATTATTAACTCTAATTAAACTAAGCTTATCAGCCCCAAGCAAGGGTATTGTTAGCTTATATTCAAATAATTAAAATGAAAACTCTTGCATAGTCTGATAGATACATACGGCACGGCATGATGAACAACAAAGCCTGGAGAATAAATCTTATGAAGAGCGATTGAAGGAGCTGGGACTGTTCAGTTTGAGGAAGAGAAGGCTGACAGGAGACCTCATCGCTCTCTACAACTACTTGAAAGGACATTGTAGAGAGGTTGGTGCAGGTCTCTTCTCACAGGTGATTAGCGATAGGACACGAGGGAATGGCCTCAAGCTGCAACAGGGTAGGTTTAGGCTGAACATTAGGAAAGAATTTTTCACAGAAAGGGTGGTCAGACACTGGAATAGGCTGCCCAGGGAGGGGGTTGAGTCCACATCCCTGAACGTGTTTAAGAGTCATTTAGATGTGGTGTTGGGGGATATGGTGTAAGGGAGGACTTTGCAGAATGGGGCTGATGGTTGGACTTGATGATCCCAAGGGTCTCTTCCAACCTGAGTGATTCTGCGATTCTATGATTCTATTTAAATGCTATTAGCAGTTGCCCATGACAAAATGTACCACAGGACAGCTCTTTCTCATTGCACTCTTCACACTTCACCACAAGATGGCAATCCCTAACAATGTGCCACAAGATGGCACATCAGAAGTCACTCTGCAAAACAAAATATCTCGACCCCATCACAAAGCCTCATACCCTTTTATTTAGGTAAAGATACAGGCAGAGAAAGAAAACCAGAAGTGCTCACACAAATTAGGTACAGAAAAAAAGCAAGTAATTGATCGGCCCCTTATGAACAGTGACTAGAACTGAGTGACCTTACCTTGTGTTGGTGACTGCCTTTGCTGCTTTCGGATAATGAAGAGAATGGGCTCCTGAGCATGAAGAAGGATGTATTCCACACCAACCATCTGGCTGAAAATGAAACAACCAGAATAAGTATCCTTCTCAAAGTGAAATCTGTAGGATGTAAAGAGCTACCAATAGGCCTCGCAGTAAAGGGATGAAGTTCTGATGCTTTGGACAGTCTTCCATGTAACGTGCAGTAAATAAAGCCATAGAATTTCCTGAGCTGGCTATCAAAACCTAGCTGCATATACAAAGGGAGTTACAACACCCTGACACAACATCCAAGTAGAACATGTTAGCAAACCAACAAATAACAAGAAAGATAACAATCTATCATCGCAAAGATGTCATATAAACACAGAAACAAAGGACCAGTGTATGATGTGATCACTGGTGTGCCTGATGACAAAGCCTCTCTGCAACCACATTTGAGCACAAGCGACTTTACCAGTGAACTTTAAGCTCAGCTTGCACACTCCCCATCATATTGTGGAGCCTTTAAATAGTTCTCAAACACCTCACTTGTGCTCACTGTAGCAGATGGGGAACTGCAAAGAAAGTTAACTTGCATGTGCTGCAATCTCATTACACAACCATCTGTGATCAGTTTATTTACAACAGTCACTACTTTTATTATCCATACTAAAAAGCCAGCTCTTTGGAAGAATTACGTACTGATTATGGCACATAGGCAGCAGGATATGGAAACACAAACTATTTGTGAATTCAAAGTATCCCCTAACATAAGCCCTATTCACCATAGAAAAACATTTAACTACATTACCAATATTCGCGTTCTGGTGAGCTGGGAGAATGAAAGATGACAGCTTTTCTAATTGAGACAAGTAGCTAAGACATGATTTACTGGAATCTCAGAACATACATAGAATCCTTCATGCTTAACACCTCCTTGAAATAGAATCCTTCAAGCTTAACACCTCCTTGAAATGGAATAAGAGGAAGTAGAAGACACACAAACACAAAAAACCCCCAAACAACTAGGCGCCCTGGCAAGCAGTGGGACTAAAAAGCAGGGAACAGGTTGGAAGCATGCTTCCATTCAGCCGTCAAAGCCTCTGGATGGAGGGACAAAGAACACTGCACAGGAAACAGTTCCAAATCACAACTTACTTCAAATGGTCCAAGGTCATCCGCTGCATTTTGACAACTTCATTGTTACATGTTCGGTCATAGAACGGGTTACTTCGCTCTGAGAAATAGTCCAACACACTCCCATTGTTTAATATTGGAATCCAGGAGCTGTCAACCCAGGAAATTCCCAAGAGATTATCTGGGAAAAGAAATCTACATTGAGGACCAAAGAAACACTGCAAATACCTCCAGGAGTAAATTGCTACCAGTTAATGTTTATAGCAGGGGAAAGAAGTGGAACACAGCCTCACACAAACTAGTTCGCACTCAAAACATGTTTCAGAGAGTTCAGATAATAAGATATCCTTCCTTGAACCTTCTGCAGTTCTGTTGTAGGTACACAACAAAAATACAGCCTTTTTTTATTATTGCATTTTTCTCTCCTTGACCAGTAGCTGCTGCCATAGCTTTAGGTCTCAAAAATGTGACCAGGGTCGTGTGCACACATATGTGTGCTCTGTTGGTGGGAGTTAATTAGCTCTGATACTGTATATAATATTATCATAGTATATCTACTCAGTAGTATTAAATACATTTTATTTTATGAACCACAGCCTTAGCTGAGGAGAAAGGCAAGCTAAAGCATGCTTGGAAGGCTAGGTCTCTAGTAAGTAAGTTGAATTTACTGAACAAAGATAGAATTGGTTACTGGGTATGGGGGTGGGTCAGTGAGTGAGGGTGCAAGGGAAATTATACACTGCACACTAAATCTGAGCCTGGTAGTGTTTAAAACAGATCATTTATTACAAAAGTAGTTTCCAAGCTGTAAAATGATGCTGAAAAGTAAGTAAAAGACTACAGAGATCTATTCATTAAACTAAGAGTTTTGTTTTGCTAAAGCCAACAAGTAGACTATTGAGTGAACAAAATAATGGCATTGGTAATACTTCTAAGGTGTTCTCTTATTAAAATGTATATCATGGTATCATAACAGTATCAACTGCTGTGAAGTTTCACAGATTGTTATTGTTAATGTGGGTGAAACCTATAATAAATAAAATTTAAAACCTAAACCAGCAGACAGAGATATTATCTTTGGGCAGATGTTTCCCAATACTCTTCAACAAGAGATTCTATTCCTGACTTAACAATTCATCCGCCAAAATGCCTACAGCAAGTTACTTACTCCATCACTCAGTGGATATTACAGAAATCTAACTAGAGTACTAACAATTACATTAAAAGGCAAGTTTTTTTTTAAATTAAATACACTCTATAATCTGCAAATCATTACAAACCAGCTAAGTTGCTACAGATTTGGCGGACATCTGAATTAAAAACCCTGGACTATTATCACACTGCAGCAAAATTGTGTTCCTCAAGCAGACCACAGAAACCAGTGTCAAGAATTGGTTCCACAGTCAATAAATCTGCTAACATTGAATACCCATGAGGCATCTGGAAGAGCTCCCTGAAACTCATCCATTTTGAATGGTAGCAGTAGCAAATACAATTTTCAAGACACAAGAAAGCAGGAAACAAAGGCATACACACGCACTGTTTAGAATCAAAAAATATAAGTGATGAGACATCATTGCAGAATGAATGAAGAACTGAACAATTCCCTTACATTCACGCATTATATACATACCCACTCATCATTCCACTATGAATATTTCATTTTTGTGACAACTCTGCATGCTCAAGGATGACTGGATCAGTTCCAAAAATGTCACCTCATATACTGTGAGCAGTTGCTCTGAGGAGCAGTTAAAGTAACACTAGCTGCCCAGCAAACCAGGAAAAACACAGCATAAGTCGTCATGCATATATCATTTTGCCTTCTTAATCTCAGAATTGCCAGCCTAACTCTAGCACAGAACCTGAGGGGAGGAGTGAGGGTTTAGAGACATTCATATTATTTCACATATACTATTCTCTCTCCTGACTGTAAGAAAGGAAATCTCAGAAACACAGCACTAAGATCCATTATTAAGCACTTAAGTTGTAGTAGTGCTACTTATCCTAAACTCCTTTCAAAACCAAAAGACAAGATCTCCTTCCCAACATGCATTCTTGCCATAAATTCTCATATTACATTTCAAGTACAAACTTTTCTTGTATGCTTAACTACATTTCTCAAGAATGTTGGGCAAGCTTCATACATATATACAGCTACAATGCTCTATACAGACTGATAAATGTATCGTAAAATGGACTATACAGTTAGGGTGTAAGGCTCAATTATCCATAGCTGTTTAGCACCAATATTTATAATTGCCTTTATAACTAGCAAGACTGTTCTCTTAAGCTATTATTGGAAAAAAGGGGAGGATGAACTAACTATGAACTAACCATGAACCTGACATGCCCATTCTTCCCACTCAGGGAGTACTTCTGTTTATTTGGGGTATGAGAACGAAAGAGTGGTGGTGCTGCTTCCCTGTTCCTTTCGAAAACAGGGCATCTTGTTCAAAGCATTTTTTGTGGAATTTGCATCACAAATGCAAAAGTAAAATGGTTGTGACAATACTGCCAGTGGGCCATGAACGTCAGGACAATCTGGGAGACAAGCCAGCAAACCATGGCAAAAAACTAAAAGGACAGCAATTCACACTATGTGCTGTACCTCTGTACCTGGCCTTGCTGGCTGGAGAGCTCACCCCTAAGCTTTGACAAACCAAGATGAACACTAAAATAGTTTGCTAGCTTAAAAATAGAAGTATCCTCCAAAATAAATTGAATATACTGAGCCGTATTAGATAAAAGATTTTGGGGGAGCTTAAATGATCTAGATTAAGTCAGAAAGCTTTCACACCAACTAATAACTCAATACAGCACTCCTGCCATTAATTGTCCACACAGCTCCTTGCTGCAACCTGAAACAAGGCAGTCAGAAAAGCAAACAGGACCACAGACATCAAAAAGTAAGAATTTGAAGAAAAAGAAAGAAAACTTCTGTGGCATTATCAAAATTAACCCCTCATGAGCCTTCCCTAAATACCAGCTCTTAGTCATTCTCTGAGACTCCACCACACAGGTTTTCAATGTGATTCCACTCAGATACTCTTATGGAGAAAAATAATCTCCTTTCTCATGCCATCTCAACCCCCTCTCCCAAAGTTCAAACTCTTTGCAGTAATCTGATCTATATTTTGCTTACAGCGTAATCCTTCTATAATACTTCATTCAAATATCACCCCTTCCTCTTCAAAACATTCTCTCTTTCTATTCATATCCCTGAATTCTCACTCAAATCTTTCTTGTTCTCAGTTACTTCAGCTTTCTTTCTGGCTTCTGTAACACCTAGCCTGCCTCACCACATCCACCCAAAGCACTGTTAAGTTCACCAGCCAAACTCACTGCTTTGGTCTCATGCAAATCCCACACATGCCAGCGTTTCCCACTTTCCTCCACAGTTTAGAGCTAAAATTATCTTTAAACCAACTCTTCAATCTCTTTATCATAAGCTGTTCTCTTATGTTACCATCTCACCCCAGGACCTCCATAGTCCACATGAAAAGGCAGTGGTGCACCAGAAGGGAGGTTTGCTTTTCACAGGTGGCCTGGAACACACACTACCGGCCTGCCTCACATCCAAGAAAACTGATTTTCAGATAGTTTTTCTTTCCAGTTCCTTCTCATGACCTAACCACATTAGCAACACTATGGAACTCTCTTGTACAGAGTTTTCAAAGACATATGAACAAGCTTAGTAGACCCACCCCCTCTACAGAGCTCTAGTCCCGGATTCACAGAATTGTCAGAGTTGGAAGGGACCTCTATTGATCATCCAGTCCAACTCCCCTGCTAAAGCAGGATTGCCCAGAGCACATTACTCAGGACTGCATCCAGGCAGGTCTTGAAGAGCTCCAGAGAAGGGGACTCCATAACCTCCCTGGGCAGCCTGTTCCAGTGCTCTATAAGGAAGCACCTCTATAATCCCCACACCTCCGGCCACACCGCATCGTCCAGTTACTTGGGACATTCCTTGGACCGACCGCTATTAGCACAGCAACCTTCAGCCAAGACGATGGCCATTAGACCAACCTTCTCCTCCAGCCCCGGAACTGTCACGCCCGCCCCACCCCCTCATGGATGGAGCTCACCCCTTCGCGCCCGTCAGCTGGACACGGAGGCAGCCTCCCCCGAAAATCAGAAGCGGCCCCGATCGCCCACAGCCAACCCGGCCCTACCTCGGATATCCACAGCCGCCATCGCTGCGTCGACCACTTCCGCCCGGCGGCCTGTCGTGAGAGGCAGCGAGGAGCGGAAGCGGGGTAGAGCGGCGCCGGCAAGCGAGACGGGAGACCAGAGCGGCACCGCCCCCGGCGGGCGGGGGAAGAGCGGGGTCAGCCGGGGCGAAGACAGTCCTCGGTCGGCCCTCTCATGGAGTGGGTTAGGGTGGGAGAAAGAATGGGAATGACCCACGTCCCAGCACGCAGCCGCTGGCCAGGAAGCCAAGCGCGAAGCAAAGGGTCGTGCTGCCCCAGCCTCCCACCACATCCGCAAGGTGACCTGTGTTCATCATCCATCAGTGTTGCATAATCAGGACGGTAGCATTAATGATGAAAGCTAAATGCATTTTTTAATGCTAATTCTGAGTTGTTTGTTCAAAAACAGAGATAGAGACGTTTTACCATTGTTTTCACCTTCTCTTGGGCCTCTGGTAGTTGCCAGTCACTTTCAAAGCGAAAGAGACATGGGCTGCAGGATCCTGCTGAGCATCACACCCATCTTGGTCCAGCTGGCTGGGGCAGCCCTGATTTAGATTATGTGTGCAAATAATACGGGATGTTTGAGATCACACCATCAGAACACTGTCCTGAGGTTTGGTGCTTGGCATTTTGACTCTTAAGCAGTATCCCCGGTCATTTATAGGTTGAATAACAACATTCAGTGGGTTTAAGAAAATATAAACATGCAAGATTTACAACCTTTTAATCTAGACTGGTAACTACAATCCTCCAATCTGCTGTACAGAGGGCCCAATGCCAGAAGGCTGTAGAGAGGCAGGGGGTCAGTCTTTTCTCCCCAGTCACAGGCGATAGGATGAGAGGAAATGGCCTCAAGTTGTGCCAGGGGAGATTGAGATTGGGTATCAGGAAAAATTTTTACCCTGAAAGGGTTATTAAGCATTAGAATGGGTTGCCCAGGGAAGTGGTTGAGGCACCATCCAAGGAGGTATTTAAAAGACAGGTTGACGTAGTGCTTAGTGATGTGGTTTAGTTATGAGGTATTTTTTTTATCAGAGTTAGGGTGATGGTTGGACTACATGATCTCAAAGGTCCCTTCTAACCTAGACAATTCTATGATTCTATGATGGCACATCAGAGTGGTAACTGGTGATGGAATTTCTTCCTCTTCTGTTAGAGAGACACGTACAGCGTATATAGAGTACAGGAAAGGGATACAATTCTGGTATGAGAACAATCATAAAGTTAGGACAAACCAGAGCTGACACCACTTATTTGCTCTTCATTCCATCCCCTTGTACTGATGCATTAGGAGATGGACTCTAATTGCATAACCACATACTCTCCTTCTTTTATCCTCCAGGAATCCCATCTCGTTCAATATGTTAGAGCCAGTATATGGCTTGCAGATATATTGGACTTGTTTTCTGTGAAGGAGTGCTGCCTGCAGAATACTTGCTTTACTTGTTTCAGATGTTAAAAGATGACAAGGTAACAAGTGAAGGTTACAGAAAATGACAAGATCAAATAGTTAAGGCAGAAGAATGCTGCTTTGGAGAATTGGACTGTATTCTTGACAGTGATATAGATATACATTATATTAATGAAGTTCTTTCAACCTAACATGGTTTCACAACTGTCCAGTAATTTCAGTCCCTCTTTCATTGCAGACTGACACCAGGGATCTGATCTACAGACGTGCTGAGCCCTCACTGCAAATGGTTTTATGTGGCCATGTTTTATGATTCTCTGTACTCTGAGAAGTTGAACTCTCTGAAATCCCTCTCAGATTAAGCACCTAAAATACATTTTTTGTAATCTCTGTGCCTCAAAAGAGGGGTAATAACAAGTTCCTTAACTCGGAGCAGTTTGTGAAAATAAATTTGATAGTATCTGTCAAAATGTAATAAAAAATAAAATCTGCTAGTGTCATAAGGAAAATATTAACCCTGCTTCAAAACATGATTTGTTTATTGTGCAAAAATTAAGTAAATAGATTGAACAGCAGAAGAAAATGAAGTATTGAACAGGTGAGCACTGTTCATTCTTAATGCTGAGTAGCAAAAGAAGCCATGAAAAATGGCATTTGTTAGTTTTTAATGGCACAACTACATTAAAAATCAAAGCTAACCTTAATTTTTCAATTTTCTTATTTCTGAGTGCTTGTCTTTACTACTTGATAATATTCTGTATAACATACTTTTCCACCAGATAATTCACATGTGCACACGCTGCACATGTCCCTCTTTAGTTAACTGGTGCTTGTTAGCAGTTTTTACCTTTGCCAAACACATCGCTTTGGCCTTACCCACAGCAGAGTGTTTCCAAATAATAGTGTGATACATTGCCATTTGAAACCAAATATTTAAGTATGCCTATCATGAACTCCTGGGGAGCAGAAATGCCTTAAGACATAATAGCCACCCTTTTGGAACATCTCTGATGGCCTGTCATGCTCTGTATCCGTGCAAACCATTTTTCTTCAGCAGCAAATGGGAACTCAACCTCCATGTAAATTATTCATTTCCTGCGGACTCTGCGCCTCTCTTCAGCAAGTATGTCTTCAGATGAGTGAGGGGCTGAAAAGCAAAGACTCCTGGATGGGAAATAATGGGGTTTGATGGCTCACAATAAATCTTCAATTACATGGTGAGACTACCTGAAGTACTGCTGGAAAGAATTGTTCATGTGGTAACATATTCACCTTCTACTGCAGCATAAAAGTCGAGGGCTTTTTCACTCGGCTTCCTCTAAAGGCAGAGAACTAATGAGTATTGCAGTTCTCTCCTTGCTAGCAGGAGGCATGGATTACAAATGAAGAGCTAACAAAAGTTATAATGTAAAAAGAGGAATTTGTGCACGCTGCTTTTAATGTCACCTTAAGCAATGAATATTTGGATGCATTTATACCATTTGCGTGTTTTAAAAATGCATAAAACACTTGAATAAAAACTGGCACCTTTTCATGCCCCAGTGTCTGGATGTCATTTAGTGTCATCCTCCGCCCAGTGGAATTATTTTTACCTATTGCTTTGATCAGAGTTAATGAGTAATCTCATCCTACTGTGCCACCCTCTGATGGGCACTACACGTGCATATACCAAAAGAGACTGCCCCTAATTTACAATGTTCGTTATCTCCAGTGGATGCAGAAATGGTAGAGCTGAGCACTCCAATAATGTTATGGGTACATTGGGGACGTTATCAAGGACTCCCTTTATAGTCTCAAATAAACACAGCTAAATGGAGAGGACTACATCTACATACAGGAGGAAAATCATCTCTGTGCACATCTCCAGCAGTCCATGGAGGTGGAACAGATACGCTAGTCATGTGCCATCAGGTGAAAAAGCATTGTGTATATATCATTGTCATTATACCCTGGGCAGTTTCAAAAACATATTAGAGACTGCTGAACAAGGACATCATCACAGAGCCTTGGATTCTGCCAACCCGCATTGGAACTCACAGGTTCCAATACAAAATCCATTCAGTGTTCTGGGCAAATCTAGTTCTGCAGTGAAGGAACATCTAAATTCCTATGCTAGTGCAAAATTTCTGGGCTTAAATTACTTACACAATGAGCAATTTGCTTCTGGTTTTATAGTAAATAGGAATGGGCTAATGTTTGTTTAAATGCTTATCTTCTGGTTTGGGGGAAAGACTTAATAAAATGAGCAAACCATTGACAGAAAATCAACAGTAAATGCAAGGAAAAGGCTGAAATCACAAAATTTTAAAGGGGGGAAAGGAAGATTTGAGTGGGCTACTATGAGTTCGTCCCCCTTATTTTGTTTTAACATTTTTGCTGGTGAAGTTTCCTTCTTTCCACCCTGGAAACAACGACAACATTACCAGTATCTTTAGATGGCACTACACATGCAATCATTTACAGAATAGCTTCCAGTAGGCCTCAAAAGCCATCATTGAATCATTCTTTAGAAACCCATAGTACAGCCAAATTGCAAAATTCTGGTTTTTAAATCCTTCATCAGGCACTTTTGCTGACTTCAAAGTCTGATAATTTCTCTTTTCGTTCAGTGCATCTGCCTGTACTTTTCCTTTTCCTGAGATGCTGTTTTCTGCACAGCTTTTATAAATACTGCTAATCACACACATTGACTATAGAAAAAAATAACCAGGCTTGTGTGCTCTTTTTTTTCTCCTGGAAAAATGCCACAGTGAAGATCTAACTAAAGTGGCTGCAACGATGGCTGCAGCTGGTGCCCTCTTCAAAACTGGGTCCCCTCCTTGTTGGTCTCAGCTCTGGGCTGCAAAAAGCAGAGAAGCTGTGGGACAGTGAGAAGACTGATGCTTCTGACATCCTCAAAGCATTTTAACACACTTCATGGTGCTTTATTACAGTCACCTGTTCGAAGGGATGGGGGAAAAAAAAGTAAAACCTTGCTAACAGTCTAAAAGCTTCCTGAAAACAATTCATTTCCCAATAAAGCCAAAAAGGCTATCTGTCAAGTAGTTATTAAAGACAAAATGTCAGGATGCCACGTGGCTGCTAACAAACGCAGGCAGGAGGAGGCATGAGCTCCCAAGCAAAGAAGCAGCAGCTATGTCATCTCATGCATGATCATGCATTAAGGCCACCACACAGAAGCTGGGGCTGCTGGCGTTTGTGTTTCTGCAGGCACCTCTGATCTGAGCATCCCTGCTGCTGCATTGACATTACCAACACAAAAGCGCACGACAGAGGAGGATGCAACAAGTCCAATCTGTAGGTGTTGGATCACCCAGAGGGGACTGGTGGGAGAAGCAGAAGTTGCCCTGTGTCCTGAGAGGTGTCAGATGAAAATTGATGTCCAGGAAGAGTCAGATTGAGCTGTCAGGTAACACTGGAGCACAGCCTCCATCCCACACAGCCTCCATCCCACAAACTCATCTGCATGTGTTTGCTGGACTGGGAGTCAACTGGTGTTTTATTTCCATCCAGTTTCCAAAGGGTGGATCAGGGCCCCAGCCCCATTCGCTGCCCACAAGCAGACAGGGAGTGCGCACTGACAGCCAAGGCTCATCCAGGAGATGGAAGGGAAGAAAAGCAAAACAATCACTTCCCCATGTATCCTCTGTATTGCACAGGCCTAAGAATCTAATGGCTCCAGCCTCCGAACTGCACCACAGACTTAGCATTTGTAGAATACCTCTCAGTAAGCCTTGAATGCCATCATTTTATTGTGCGTTATAAACCCTAATATGGCCAAATTGCAGAGTCCTTGATTTTTATGCCTTTAGTCAGGCACTTGGCTGATCTGCAAGGTTTTAATAAAATAAGAGTCTTTTGAGTTTGATGAATGAAATCAGGATTTGCTTTCCTAGTTTACTGCATTTTCTATTAAAAAACAGGGCTTTGGTTTGGCAGTCAGCCCTCTGCTCCCCAGTGGGAGGATGCAAAACATGGAAGGGCTGACCAGATCAGGAAGTGAAAGGAAATGCTTAGTTTCTGTGTTTCAAGATTGGAGAGACCTGCAAAATCCCGCAAGCAGCATCGGTGGCAGAATGTGAATGAAACTTCCAGTAATATGTCTGCTTGAACAACCCCATGCCTTATAATGCTTAAAATAAAGGAGCAAAATTCTTATCACAGGTTGCATTAAAAAAATGATGGATTTTACTCCCCAAATCTTTGCCTTCAGTATGGTCCCAAAGAAGTAGGTTGATCCTGTGGGTATCAGAAAAAAATCGGACCATCATGTTGGATCTTCACTCTCCATCACCAGAGACTGAGGTTAGCCTTGCTATGGCACTTCGCAGAAACCTAAAGAGGCTGTAGCTGTGACCCACTCTCCTCTCCCCAGTGTTTTAAATATCTCCTTTGTTCAACAGGACAAATTCAGGATAGCAAGGCAGGAGATATAAGAATATAGCAAATCTACTGGAACGAAGCCAAAACAGGAAAGCCAGGCCTGTGTTTCTATAGTACTTAGCACAGTGGGGCTCTGCTGGGATGCAGAAGCTCTCATGATCCAGTGATAAATAATGATAATGGGAACATCAGGAAATGAATACAGACAAGCTAGATGTCCTACAAATCTGTCAAAAATTAACATTTACCATCAGCAATACAACACATGACTGACCTTCATAGCTTGATTCAGTGCCATGAAGTGTAGACTGTTGTCTGAGGGAAGAGGAGGTAAGGCAGGGCAATGATCACCCTCCAAGAATAGGGCTGTTTCTCCAGGACAGGCCTTCCCCACTATGGGGCAAATCAGCAGCAAAGTGATTAATTCACGTACTGAGCACTGCATCTGAAAAAAAAAAAAAGCATCTGTAAGAGACTGCATTTCTGCCCAGTAGAAAATGCCTTTAAATAGTCAGCCTGGGCTCCACACTGACAAAGGACATCATGAGCCTTACCAAGCTATACCGTCTTGCTCAACCAGCCCCAAAATGTATCATTAATCCTTATTTAGTCTCTGCTGCTTTACCAAATCATGTTAATTTTTGATTATTTTTTATTCAGAGTTATAAAAATATTTGGATTTAAGGAAACTTGAGGAAAATTAGTTTCCTTGCCTTTGTAAATCCACTGTCAGAGCTGTGGCAAAAGCAATATCCTTCCGACTTAAGCTCCAAGTTGACTGGAGTATCTTTTTCATCCATACTATCAGTCTATGCAACCCAGGGTGTTTGTTCCTTCCTAAAAGGGAAAGGTAAGCAGAGAGGAACATTTTGTGGCTTCTGATTTACTCACCTTTCAGACAAATCCCTGGGCTCAATCCTGGGCGGAATAACTGGTCATTTCAAACTATCTCAGGTGAGTATTGAGGATATAGAAGCCGTAGCCTGAATTTTTGTATTCCTCATGCATTTTCTACTTTCTCATCCAGAGGCTTTTATGGCATATCAAACATCTCCTCTGTCTTTGAACATTTACAAAAGTGGATGTAGAAAGCTGTATTCATCACACATCTCTCTCTCTGTATGACATTCACTTGGTAAAATTTGTATGCCTAACTACATTTTATAGTCATTATTTATCACATTTAAAAATCTCTTTCAGTCTGCCTGTGGGGAAAAATATAGACTACATTCAATATTGTAAATTCTTGAGTTTCACTCCAAAGATCTCAGACCCTTCAGGTCAGGAGACAATGACTTTCCATCTGTGAATACTACTTTTCTGAAGCCTGACAACATTGCAGTGCTGATGGAGTGGAAGTGACTACATATGGCATTTGTTTTCCAGATAATAACTGTGTCATCTCCCATACCAATTTTCAATGCAACAGCTTGCCTTAATGACATCCAGAATCTAGTCCTTTCTAGGAGCTGTATTATTTCTGTAACGCTGAAACCTCAGTCGGCTGAGCAGATAAACACTGGATTTATGAGTTCAAGGGTATGTCAGAATATCACCTCTCAAATAGAAGAAGAAAATCATCTACGAAGCTACAAAATTGTTGCAGTCTGTCCACACAAATCAACCTTTCATAGTAAAATATTTGCTGTGGTATAAAAGTGACCTACCAGCCTTTGATCTATGGAAGACTGTGTGTTACACAATGATCTGATTTGTGGTGTGAGCATGACACTAAGTGATGCTATATCAACTTCTGTCCATCTCAAATATCTCATTTCAGCATCTGTCCTAATTTTAAAGCATACTGAATGCATATGGTAAATATTTTGAAGCAACAGAACCAATTTTCTGTCCATGCCTGTCATCTCTTCATTCCCTTACTCACTAGGAAAATGCTAAAACCACATGATATGGTGATAAAATGGTTTCATATATACACTGTTACCGGCCCCGAATCACCAACTCCCTGTAAGAGATGCAGCTTGGAATCCCCATCCCAGCAGGTGGTGCTGCGGGACGTGTCAGAGGGGCTGGGTCTGCTGGGAGAACTGGGAAAGGCCCAGGAGAGAGAGGTGGGAAAGTAATTTGGCTGCAATGCACAAAGGTGTTGGACTGTAACCTCGGGCCCCTGTCACCTGCCCTGGATCACGCTCCCAAAGGTCAATGCCCTGTCGTGCCACGGGTGTCACTCTCTGAAAGCAGCAGCTTCCAGAGCTCTGTGCTGCTCAGGAGCGTACAGTCACCCATTTTGTGTCATCAGCTGATGGGTCTATGGCAGTGACCCTTCTTCTCATGGGCACCTACCTACAGAGGGCATTGCCTAAGAAAAATCTGAATAAAATGTGTGGTTTGCATGGAGGCCTTCACATTTAGAAACGTAAGACATATATGTCAGTTACTGTAGGAGGAACCCTTAAACACAAATAAAAAAGAACCATCAATAAACTAAACCACATACTAAATGGGTTAGCAAGTAAACAACACAAGGACAATTGCAACATACCCCATTACTCCTAGCAGACTGGCCCCATTCACACCATCCCCAAAGCCTCCCAATACAGAATGAGCGATCTTGCTAATAAAGTCAAGCATAGTTTATTCCTCTGACTGCTCTGCATTTTTCAGTACTGGTATTTCTAACCCTAGCACTGTGATGAGAACAGTCAAGTAATTGTGCAATTCCATAAAGGAAAGCAACAGCCCAGGGAGAGATTTTTCTGGGCCGATCCTCATGAGCAAACCATCCTTAATTGAAAACCAATGGACTAAGAATTAAATGAAATCTGGATAGTGAAGTCAGTCGGTAATTGACAGGAGATGCAATCAGAGAAGCAAACAGAGGCAGGGTAAATGGGTAATTTCATAAATCTATATTAATACAGATATTTTCAGTTTATAGGAAAAGTGTCCTTTTGCTTTCTGTTCAGCCAGTGTAGATTTGGCTAATTTAAACTATGAGAATAATAAGGGCAAGAAAAGACTAGTTTCAGATTATGCTGCACATACCTGGGCACAAGAAAATCCTAGAGAGCTGCCAAGTCTGTTATTCACTGTAGATTTGGCAGGTTTGCCAACAGGGTCTCAGAAATTCTGTCCCATAGGCTCACATACTTCAGCGGTGTATGCACAGACCTCTGAATTTATGCAACAGGTATTTTGCAAATCCATCTTTTATAGAAGGTGTGTCTTACTGACTTCAGCAGGACCAGATCAAGCCTACAACTATTTGTCCCCGTTTAGAAAATTAGTTTTCTCCTTAACCACCTTCCTTTACTGTGCCCATCTTGGTAAGTTTGGTTACTTATTTGGGAATAGCGCCTATTGGTTTTTAGTGGTAGAGATCCACACCTTTGGAGTCTTGTCTACAATCCACCTCTGATACAATCTGGAAAACAATAAAAGTGTGGCATTTCACAGATCTATCTGAAGAAAATAGTGAGTCAAGGCTCAGTCAAATTCTGCTTACCGTTCCTGTCACAGGGATTAGTAAAAAAAGGCTGGCCATTTTAAAAATTAATTTAGGATTAAGTTGTCTTCTCCAGAGAATCTGGATAGCAAACACTACCTGTAGGGTGATGGCAGGTAAAAGGGTTTTGTGTATTTTACCTGTTTATGCCTCAAGATGGATTTTTCACTGCCACTGACATTCAGCTTTGCTTCATCACTCCTGTGCTGCTTTGGCCTCTCTTTGTCCTTGCTGTAGAAACCCTGATTTGTACATGTTTTCCAGCCCCCAGCTCCATCTTCAAAAGTTCATTTCTTCCTCACTGAAGTGAAAAGGTACTGTTTTTATGTAGCATTTTCCATTTTCTTCTTCATCCACAACATCCTGTTACTTGATCTTTTTCCTCTCCATCTTTGTCCTTTCATATTCTCACTACTTCTGACTTCAAAGGTCCTGTTCTGCTCCTTCTCTGGAGCATGAAGCTGATGCTCTCTAGACCACTGATTCTCCATTTTTCAAATCCCTGCCAGAAATATATTTTCTCCTTTCCCTACCTGCTATTTAACTGCTATCTGCTTTGAAACCACACAGTATTTTAAACAAACATTGGATTGGAATAAAAAATTACTTCCAGTCTTCATAGCCAACATTAATTAGGACTGTATCTCTGCTTTTAGTAAATGTTATATATTGTATATACAAAAGCTTTAAAATAAGACATTAAGAAGGAGGAAACACATTATTGATATATCAAGACAGGAAGCTCATAGCTGCAGTCCAAGACAAAGGAATTCCCTGCTTCATAAGCTCGAAGCAGCAAGTTCCCACAGTTTTCTGACAACATGTGCTATATTTTTTAATTAATTTCATGCTCCGATCCTCTAAGGGAAGTGCAGGGTAGGGAAAAAGGATGAGTATAGCTTACAGTGGCCCTCTGTTCTGAGAAATTTGGAAGAACTGCATTGAAATTACACAACTTGTACAAGCTTGTACAACTCCAGAGCAAAATTGCCTGCATTTTTTAAAGACTTGTAATGCCTCCTAATTTAGAAATAGCACAAATACATAGAAAGTAATGCTGAAAATTATACTTTGTAATGGCAACTGGTTTTTTAGGAACCAAAGCCTTTGGACTGTATTCCCACTGCTGCCAGTTTAGCTAAGGACTCCAATTCCTTTGTGTGTACATAAAAGCACATATATACATATGCAGGACTTAGATTTTTGCATTCAAAAATGACATTTCATGAAAAATCTTCACATATTGCCTGTCAATGATACTTGGGAGCCAAGCCATCACACCAAGGATCATTTGTCTCGCAAAATGCAGAAGTGAATCATAGAAAAGGCACAGGAAATGCCCAAGGCAGGTAGCAGTAAGGCAAAATCTCGAAACACTAGAGTGTCCTGGTTTGAGGTAAAACAGAACCAATTTTCTGTTCAGTACTTTTACCTTTTTAGCTGGGCCTCTTCTAACTAACTAAAGTCTGATATTAACAGTGATGAGACCTGATTAAACCAAGGAATGATATACAGAGAGACCCTCACTTATACTTATTGCTGTAGCAGCCAAGGTCAGGTAGTTTTGTTATTTGCCTCATTGGAGGGTTGGAAGTGGAAAAGTGTAGAGGGATCACACATGTAGTGAGGAGCAGACAGGACAGGTGACCCAAAACTGACCAACTGGGATATTCCATCCCATCTGCATCATGCTCAGTATAAAAGCTGAGGGATCAAGGGGTCAACGCCCTTTCTTCAAAAGCTGACGTCTGAGGAGGACCCTGTCCATCTGCCTTTGATCCCAACCCAAGCATTCCTGACTCCAGATCTAGAATCCAGCTCCTGTCAATCACTGAGTCCAATCTGTGACTTTTCCTGATGCCAGCTGGTGACATGATCATCACCCTGGGAGTTTCATACAGTTTTGATTATATTGTATCTATTTCATTATTTTCTTCCTATTCTTTTTGGTTTTTTTTTTTTTTGTTTGGTTTGGTTTGGTTTTTTGTTTTTGCTTTGTTTTGTTTTGTTTTGTTTTGGTTTTTTTTTTTTTTCATTTTAGTATTAATGCTTCATTAAAGTAGTTTAGTTCATTCTAAAGTCATAAATCTCCCTATCGTCTTCCTCTCCCCTCGTTTTGGGGGGAGGAAGGGCCATCTGTCAGTCTGGTTTTGGTAATTTTGGCTGAAACCACGACATAGAGAAATATCAAATGCCAAGGCAGCAGCCAAAACCCCCTCAACACCAGGAAGCCAAGCCTTCCTTTCCTGAGCTGCTAGAACATTCTTGCTCAGGGCTTAAAAAGTATTGTGACAGCGCTGCACAGACAAGTAGAGCCATAAAGGCTGCTCTTCAGACTCTCCTCGGAGAAATCCTGCTAATACAGGCTTTGGCCAACAGCTTATGGGGAAAGAAAAACCTTTTAAAACTCTGTTACAATGCAGCAACAGTGTGTTGCAGAAACCTCTAAATAAATACTAAGTTTCTGCAGTTAAATCCTCTGCGAGCTTTGGTTAAATAGTGATAGTGCTAATCTCTACATGCCCACACTTGGGACCTTACCTTTGCAATATCACATGGCCCCTCTAAATTACTTTTAAAGGCTTTAATAGATCAAGGTCCATTAGAATGTGTCTTCTCTTCATTCTTCTGGATGAAGCAATGATGTTTCCTCACTTATGATTCACTTAAGCTCCCAATATACACAGTTATACTGATACCACACTGTACTGGCTACATTCCATCACTGCAGCATCCTGGGAGATGAGGTCTGGCCTGGAAAGCTGCCTGGATGGAGAACAGAACCATTTAGGCAACAAAAGAAGAAAGCCAAGAACTCACATCCGAACTGCAGGCCTGATGCTACTAGGATCACACACAGATGGTAAACCTCTGACCATGTTGCAAGGGGCTTTGCACTCACCAGACCTCACTAATTTGTTTTTAGAAAATCTGGGGTTGCATATCCTCAGTAAAACCCCACATGCTGCAGGATGATGAATTTTGAGAATGCAGATTGAAGCATTCCACTTGCAGAGCTTTTCTCCTTCTTTTCTGCTTCCTTGTGAGTAGATCACCCCCATGCATGTGGTAAATGACCTTGAAGATCTCCAGTTCCCACTGCAGCTTTCACTCAAGGGGTTTCACTTGAGCATTGCTTTAGATACAAGAATCCCCATGCTCAGAAATGGATCGGTCTCTAGGATGAAGCAAGCCATCTGCTTAGCTTTGCACTGCAGCACCCTCAGCATGTTAGGAGAGAGAGAGAAAAGCAAGCAGAATAACTATATCCAACTGGAAAAGCAAGTGGGAATGCATTTACACCGAAATTTGACCCAGGCCCTGCAGCTTACACTTCAAACTCAATAATAGCACAGGCGTGTTAAAGGTCAGGAGCATAAAACACCTTCGTCTCACCTCTCTTCCGAAGATAACAAAGCTAACCGAGCTGCAGGGCCTGCCAGTCTGCTGACATATTGGTTAAATACTCTCTTAGGGGAGGGTACCATTTAGTGCATCATCAGCCACACTTCCTGAAATAGCTTGTTTCTCCTTGGAGGCCATTCATCTGATCACCATCTACAACTTGCAGGGGCTTTTTGAGGAAAACTGTAGAAACTTTCCTTTTGACATCAGCCCAGTCAGGTACATCTAGCATGGCAAGAGCCTTCCCAGAGGTTTGGTACCCATCAAACACAACCAAGTTGGTAAGCACTGAATCTTCACCATAGCGAAGACTGCACTGTAGCAAATAATTGCGCAAGATTCCATGATTGCCCCATGACATAAGACAATAAAAATGGATGCCATATGTGAGACAATTCATGTAAGCCCTGGTTTTCAGAGGTGTTGCCAAACCAGGAACTTTCCAGACTGCTCTGTTCCTTACAATATCTTAACTCACAACATCACTGGAGCAGATATTAAAAAGGCAGCCACTTCTTTAGCAGGTCTGCTTGCTCTGTAAAATTAGCACTCACAGTTTTCCTCTTGCAGTTCAGCTGTAAGAGGGGTTGGGAATAGCTGTGCCTCGCACTATCTGGCTGTCGCACAAAGCAAGCAATTAGAAGCACAAGCGTCCCCATTTGCTCCCACGCCTCACTTTTAATGTCATAAACAGAGATTGAGCCACACCATTGAGAGAGGGAGATGGGTTTTTTTCAAGCTTAGGGGTAGTTAGGTACACATTTGATGCGTGTCTACAGGCTACCTTGGAAGAATGCAGCTGAATGAGAGTCACAGCCATACGTTCAACCCAGTGGTGCTGGTGTTAGTTATGTAGATAATGGGCAAGTAATGATAAATAGGTACTTATCCTGGAGTGCAGTTGCGATCACAGCTTGATCCTGAAGGTGTAAGCATGGCATAAAAACTAGCTAACAGTCCTAATGTGGATGCATAAACTGAGCTGGCTTTACTGCTGGTGGTCACTGGATGGCATGTCTTTTGAGTGCCAGAAATTCAAGATTTATGGAGAATCAATAAATTTTAGGATTCTTTTTATGTTGTTCAGTAACTCAATTTCCAGTTACACTCCCATACTGTCTGATTAGATTCAAACTCAAGTGACTTGCTCCATGCTCGTGTACAGGTCTGAACACCAAGTGTCACCTGGTCCACCTCTTGGAGTTAAGTAATCTTTCCTAACCTTGTACTGCCTGACACGTACCTGGGCAGTAAGAGGATGCCAGATACAAGCAGTCCTGCAGTAACTACTTCTGAGCAACTTCTTATTTCACACCAATGCTGCACAATATGCAGTCTATCAGTGTTACAGGAATGAGTGTCTTCACCTTCACAAAAGGTCAGAGCAGGCACCCTGCCAGTTGTGGCCAAGCAGCTGATGCAGAGTAACTCAAGCCCATACTGCTGTGGCATAGCATTATGCAGTTCTGCAGGTCTCCCTGGGGCAGTAGTAACTGGGACAACTGAAGCGAGGGTCTGCTTCCTTAGGGTCACAGTAAAACCATTGTTCTTAAGTCAGATCTAGGTCACTGCTAACTCAAAAACCTCACACCATGCTCTTTTGCCTGGTGTAGGTGTGCCTTCAGAATTACGACAGCCGTGGATTCTGGTAGATAGAGGAAAAATGAGGGCTTAAAGATGTAAGTGTCAACTTTGCAATTCTCAATACCTGCCTGATAAGAGAGACAGGGGTGTTTTTTCCCCAAATCTACTTTTTTTCATACACAACAGAGGAATCAACCTCACCACTCTTCAGTCCAGCCTGAGTAAAAGGCAAGAACTTTCCCAGAACACTGGAGTTCACTTGTAAGATTTTAGCTGCAGCCTGCTGATGGGCTATCTACAACTGATTTTAAGAGATTAAAAGTGTTTCTAAAACTTCGTTGGCAACATTCTGTTCACTCCTGAAAATCGGAGTACTCATTTTTAATTAAAGTGAAAAAAACCCTCTGGGTATGATGATAAATAGTTTTGATTTGACTGGCTCCTTTAGCCTCCATGGCTAAGCCTCTTAGTTAGCAATTTGCCATCGTCTTTATGAAAAAGAAAGAAAGAATACAGGATGTTAAAAACAGGATCTGGAACAGTCATTTTGATTCTGAACAGCTGTTCTGTTTAGCCATCTACCTCTTAACATTCTTTATCAGCAAACATTTCCGTGACAAAGACACTGCTCATATATGTGCCCAAGGAACGGCTTGTCACAAAACCACTTTTATTTGCCTGCAAATGTTTCTGTTCACTATTCTCCCTTGATTGTATACTATCCCTGGAAATTCATTGTAGTCCTGTTGAACCATTCTCAACCAGGCAGTCAGCAGGCATCAAACAGCCCAGCAGGATCAACTGACCGATCACACAACGCAGGCTGGAAGAAGACACATGCACAATACTGTCCCTGTGAAGTATGCTGTGATTTGACAAACACTTGTAAACAAAGCATCTCTTGTGCTAAAAGAAATTGTTAACTGCAACAAATTATATGGAAGAGATCAAAGGAATTTGCACTAAGGAGGCAAACTTTTGTTGCACATGATTTTACTTCTTTCCTCCTTCAATCTCCCAAGCAAAGGATTTCAGAGCCTTTTCAAGCTTTTGTTTTCTCAGGTCTTTCAGAAGCTCTATCTCTTGTTTTCCTTGTTCATGGACTAAAGGCTATGGTGCAAAGCTGTACGTATGATTTGGAAATAAATAATGAATGATTGACTAAGCTGGTGACAGACTGTAGCAGCAGCAGCTGTGTATGCTGGAAGCTTGCTGCAGCTTGGGAATTCTCTTTCCAGGAGAATAGAGGCAGTGAGGGTTTTTTTTCTCCCATTCACAAGGGCTTGACACCATTTTCATCACCATCTGGTTTTGACCCATTTGGAAAGGGGTGAGGCTTCTGGTTTGCCCCTATAACTGTTCGTAAAGGACTTGAAGAAACAATTCTCATGTGGCCAATAGTCCCATCAACACCAATGAATGTACAAGGAGAGCTAGACTGAGGCCTTACAGTCACACTTTCCAAATTGATACATGGTTTTGAATGTATATGGACTTGAGTCTTCATGGCTGCCATTAAAGTTTCAATTTGTAAAAAATCTCACCCAACAGCATAAATGCCACAGTAAATTGACATTCAGCTAGAAAAAGGCATCACCAGAACCCAGGTGCCCAGCCTCTTTAGCTCTCATCAGACACATTTTCAGCTTCCTTATAGAACTGTCCTGAAATGTGAGGAATCTGTCCTACATCTGTCTGTAAATCAATCATCCCATTGGGCAGACACAAACAGTCACAGCTAGAGGAAGGCCTGAAGGTCCCACAGATATGTGTCCAGTGTCTTTCTTGATACTTACAGTTTTACCCTAGAACACATCTCCCCACTGTGAACAGGGCTCCACAAAGACAATTTTCTTCAGGTAAGCTGTGAGCAGGAAATTACGGTTTAGTGAGTCACAGATCCTAAAATATCCCTATGAAGCATGTGACCGCTGCATAATAATAATAGTAATAATTGAGCAATGCAAGTGTACACTTTTGGAACGCACTCAGGAAATCTCAGTGTGGAGGAGGAGAGACAGGCACGCCCAGGCAGTTTTAGACACTCACGGCACCTAGGGGCATCCAGGCAGACAGGCACGCCCCATCCATTACAGAAGGAGGCAGATAAGCACTGTCTGCTTCTAGGGACAAGAAACCTCACCAGTGTGACAAAAGACAGGCATGACAGCTAATACTGACCAATACCATGACCTCATCTCATGGCATACAGATAATAACTGCAAACTGCCTTCATGTTATCTGAATGTATGCCTTATTTCACAATCCAATGTATCTGTATAATATATAAACCTGCTCTTTCTGGTGCTTTCAGGTTCCTGTCAGATTTTCAAGCTGGGTATCATTAGAGGTGTTGACCACCTGCAAGGCTGTAGGGGGAATCTAGGGGGCCTTGGACCGCTGAAATCTAGATGTGGACATCAGATCATATGTTAAATGAAATGTGAGGTATCTCTCAACTACAAATCTTGTCTGATTTTGAAAGGCGATAGCTTCTCATGTTTTCTCTCAAGTACCATGTTCTGCTTGAAAAAGAAACAAACAAAAGCAGTCCCTTGCAAGAATGATCAATGTGGTAACTCTATGACTGACACTGTGATGTTTCCTAAATATTCCTCTAGGAGGAAGAAGCTGATGGGCTAAACCGACCTGGGCCAGTCATTCTGCACAAACCCTATGGCAGCTTTAAACTGGCTGGCTGAGAGATCCAGCTCTCAGCTGAGGGATACTGTTTGGTATCAACACAGAGTCTAAGTTGGCCAACAAACAGCGATCATTCAGACTCTTCTGTTATGGTCTATTTTGGGACTTACACAGTTGTGACATTCCTCTTTGTATTCATCAGCAATCTGTCAGGAAGAGAGCCTGGACATTTCTGGAAGAACTTCAAGATGGAAAACTCATTTGGGTGCTTAGGCAATATTCAGGATTAAGTCATAGTGTGGTATATTCAGTGTAGTTCATCATGCAAAGAGCACCCAGATTTGTCAATATTTTGTGACCTTTTCTAACCATATCTGCACACAGATTGAGGGTGACCACTGCTAGACTCTTCTGTAAGAAAACTTCAG
>VXBJ01007131.1:851130-903682 GCA_013400055.1 Nycticryphes semicollaris
CCGGGCGGCGCCGCGGCCATGGAGAGGGCGAGCCCGGCGGCGGGGAAGCTGAACGCCGGCGGCCGCGGGGCGGGCGATGGGCACGGCCCAGCGGGGGGAGCCCAGCCGCGGGCGGCGACGGCGGGCAGCGCGGAGCCGGGCGAGCTCATCGGGCGGGCGCTGGATTTCAAGAGCGAAGGGGCGCAATGCTACAAGGACAAGAAATTTCGGGAGGCCATCGGCAAGTACCACCGCGCCCTGCTGGAGCTGAAGGCGCTGCTGCTGCTGCTGAGCCAGGAGCCGGCCGGGCAGCGCCCTCCCGCCGCCGCCGCCGCCGCCGGGCTCAGCGAGGAGCAGCGGCAGGCGGTGGAGGCCATCGAGGTTGACTGCTACAACAGCCTGGCAGGTCAGCGGGGCCGCGGGGCGGCGGGGTCCCCACCACCACCACCTTCGCCGCGCACACCTCCCTTCCCCTCCGCAGAACAGCGCTGCCGCGCTGCTCTTGCCCGTTTCATCCCCTTTCCTTCCGTTGTCATCCATTTTTTATGTCTCTTCCCCATGTTTGGCACAGAAGCGCTGCCGGTGCACGGCTCGGTGCCCGCCTGCTTTGGGTAGCGCTGGGGAGGGGGCGCAGGGCGCAGGGCCCGGCTGCTGCTTGCGCCGGGGCTCGGCCGCAGTCCCCGGCTCTTCCCCAGGGCTGCTCCAGCCGCCGCGGGTTAATCCCGGTGTCCTCTTCCCCCGGGAGACAGGTGACAAGGCAGCGTCGCGTTCGGGGGATGCTCAGACTTATAGGAATCGTGGCTGGCAAGCTGGCCATGACTGCGTGCTGCGTTCTTCCCTCAGCCCGCGGTGTCCTTCAGTACCTTCACCACAGCTCCCGTTCTGGTGCCTTGTAATTAACAGCATTACAGAGAGAGACTCCTACAACACTTGGTGGAAGAAGGGAAAGGATTTGGGCGCTGCTACAATAGTACTAGATATAAAAAGAGTTTTTTGCCTCTTAGCAATGAAAGTTGAAAGCAAATATAGTACTGGCTTTTCGCTAGCCGCCTGTCACCACTGTGGTCACTCGACATTTGCTCATCACTCCCTTTGCTTCCTGCCATCTCTTTGGAAGTGCTGCAGGAATATGGAGGGGAGAGGGGGGTTAAGTACTTTGTAGTCGATTATGAAGTCCTTACAGAAGCAGAACTCCTGTTGACTTCAAGGAGCTTTACCCAAGCGAGAACTGCAGGATCAGAGGTTATTTTCGGTCCTCAGCAGAACATTGATTTTTTCCTTTCCAAGCCTGAAAGCATCTCTAAAACACAAACTATTGCCTAGGTACATATGGGGAAGTGAGTGTTCATAACCTGAACAAGGTGCACAAAATGACAAGATTAATAAAGCTCTGCTGTTTTCCAGAAGGATAAAGAGTCACTCATTACCCTTTATATTCTTGGGGGAGAAATGGCGAAAATCAGGACCTTAGTGTGTCAGCTGTCACCATCACTTGGCTTTTGGCTTTCCAGACAGTTGGTTAGCTTTGTTTCCTGTTGTCTAGCGCTAAAAGAGATGCAGAATAAAGCAAATGGTTTGAACTACCAAGACAGAATCTTCTCCTGTCTTAAATCCATGCCTATCTGTTACACTCGATATGCCTTTTGGGATGTAATGGGGGTCACAATTTAGCCCCCTTTAATCATGTTTCCAAATACTCTTCCTTCAAAAGCCTGTTGAAATCGTATAGAGGGAGAGGCAGGGTAGATTCCAAATTGATATCATAATTGCACAGCTGTAATTTTGTCTCTCTCCAAATTTCTGTTCACAGGTTTATTAAAATCCATTGTATTTGGCAAGGATCATTGAGATTGGCAGGGTTAGACGNCTTTTGGGATGTAATGGGGGTCACAATTTAGCCCCCTTTAATCATGTTTCCAAATACTCTTCCTTCAAAAGCCTGTTGAAATCGTATAGAGGGAGAGGCAGGGTAGATTCCAAATTGATATCATAATTGCACAGCTGTAATTTTGTCTCTCTCCAAATTTCTGTTCACAGGTTTATTAAAATCCATTGTATTTGGCAAGGATCATTGAGATTGGCAGGGTTAGACGTATTACTCTGAACAATATAGGTTGGTGAGTCCCTGGGCTTGAAAAACTACTCGGCAAATATCTCTGCTAGATACAAATTGGACATGGTAGCTAGAAGGTAAATGAAGTAGGAGGGAGGGATGGGGTTTGTTTCTGCGACACTTTCTGCCAAGTGCACAAGTTCCACTTGCTAGAAATGTGTCTGCTCGTGCTGACAGAGGTGTCCTGCCTAATGGTCATTGTGCAGCTCATTTATTTACTTTTTTTGGGTTTTGCAGGGAATTTTTTTCACTGTTGGTCGTACTTGATCTTGTCAGCAGGAGCAATCAGTGTGAGACATGTGCTCCATCTCTAACCTAGATTTGAACAGATTTTTTCCTAAATTTAACCAGTGTGAACACAGGAGGAGATGAGTATAATTAACCCTGGAATTGCAAGCAGTGCTTTTCCTGGGATAACCTCACAGCAGGTCAAGATGTCGTTTTGCACAGCCGGTTGTCACATGTTTTCAGTAGATGGCATGCACAGAGCAGCATTTGTCTCAGAAATGTGTAGCTTCATGTGTCTCTGCTGGGCTGTCTGCAGGCAATTTTAAAGAAATGCCCTGCATGTTGGAGAAGGGAGCGTGCAGTTAAACTGGAATTGCAGTGTTGCTACTCCTAGCTTAGTCCCAGAGCTCTCATTCTAGCAGGATGATCTGTGAATTAATGTCTGATGGGAAAACAGGGGAGGGACATTCCCCAGAACTGTCATAATAATTAGTATACCTTTCTAATAGCAACTACAAGGAGTGCAGCAGCGGGACTATATTTTCTAAGTGTGGTGCAGCATAATCCACCAGTTTCTTTACGTAGCTGGCTCTAGCAAAGGCACCAGCACATGATGTTGGAGTTTAAATCAGTGTTATTGAACACAGGGAGGAAAGGAGATGCAGGGATTTTTGATTCTGAGCACTTAATGGGTGCCTAGAGCTGTTTTGAAGGTAAATAAATCTGCATAGTGCAGAAAGCATAACAGCAGTGCATCTTAACTCTCGAGAAGGCAATTTTTCATTTAGCTCTGATGCACACCCGGTAGCATTAGCAGCTGTCATCTGAGTGTCCTTATTACCAACTTCTTTTAGCGCCTCCGCTTACTCTCTAAGCTTAGCGTTTAAGAAGCCCCCCTTGCTTTTGCACTGTCATTTTTCATGTGGCCACCAGACATCCACCTGTCAGAGAAGTTTTACATCACAAATATAGATGTAGGCACACGTGATTAAATCTTTAGATGCAGCATACTATTCAGAAGAGAGCGTCAACCATAGATAAGTATTCACTTAGCCAAATAAGCAAGTGAGAAATATACCCCCAAAAGGGGATTTGGGGCAATGGGTGAGGGCTGGGTTGGTTGGTTTTTTTTTTCAATCTGACTGATTACATGAGTAAGATATGTGGGCAAACACTAAACTGTTGTCAGTGCCTGTATTGCCTTGCAGAATGTAAATTCAGGACCAAGTGTGCACACAGATACTTGTTTAGCTCTGCTTGTTCTGTAGAGCACCTTCAACAGGCAATTCTCACAGTGCGAGATGCAGTGGCCAGCTCTTTGATCCCCACACTATTTGGTGTGTTTTCTAAAGTTCCCTGTTGTGGAACTGTGTGGCACTCCCACAACCTAAACTATTTAGCCTCTTTCAAAAGGTCCCAGATCTGCTGGGGTTTAAATTCTTGTGGGATTTTTGTGTATTTTAAATCAGCCTAGGATTTTCACCACTTGCCATTGGCGGTGTTGCTTGCATTTCTTTCACTAAGCTACTAGCTGGGCTTCAGTTTTTACCTCCAGATTTTTGCCTTAAAGGGACTTCCCCTCACATCAGCCATATCTAGTTCTCACACAGATCTGACAATATCNATCCATTGTATATCGCAAGGATCATTGAGATTGGCAGGGTTAGACGTATTACTCTGAACAATATAGGTTGGTGAGTCCCTGGGCTTGAAAAACTACTCGGCAAATATCTCTGCTAGATACAAATTGGACATGGTAGCTAGAAGGTAAATGAAGTAGGAGGGAGGGATGGGGTTTGTTTCTGCGACACTTTCTGCCAAGTGCACAAGTTCCACTTGCTAGAAATGTGTCTGCTCGTGCTGACAGAGGTGTCCTGCCTAATGGTCATTGTGCAGCTCATTTATTTACTTTTTTTGGGTTTTGCAGGGAATTTTTTTCACTGTTGGTCGTACTTGATCTTGTCAGCAGGAGCAATCAGTGTGAGACATGTGCTCCATCTCTAACCTAGATTTGAACAGATTTTTTCCTAAATTTAACCAGTGTGAACACAGGAGGAGATGAGTATAATTAACCCTGGAATTGCAAGCAGTGCTTTTCCTGGGATAACCTCACAGCAGGTCAAGATGTCGTTTTGCACAGCCGGTTGTCACATGTTTTCAGTAGATGGCATGCACAGAGCAGCATTTGTCTCAGAAATGTGTAGCTTCATGTGTCTCTGCTGGGCTGTCTGCAGGCAATTTTAAAGAAATGCCCTGCATGTTGGAGAAGGGAGCGTGCAGTTAAACTGGAATTGCAGTGTTGCTACTCCTAGCTTAGTCCCAGAGCTCTCATTCTAGCAGGATGATCTGTGAATTAATGTCTGATGGGAAAACAGGGGAGGGACATTCCCCAGAACTGTCATAATAATTAGTATACCTTTCTAATAGCAACTACAAGGAGTGCAGCAGCGGGACTATATTTTCTAAGTGTGGTGCAGCATAATCCACCAGTTTCTTTACGTAGCTGGCTCTAGCAAAGGCACCAGCACATGATGTTGGAGTTGAAATCAGTGTTATTGAACACAGGGAGGAAAGGAGATGCAGGGATTTTTGATTCTGAGCACTTAATGGGTGCCTAGAGCTGTTTTGAAGGTAAATAAATCTGCATAGTGCAGAAAGCATAACAGCAGTACATCTTAACTCTCGAGAAGGCAATTTTTCATTTAGCTCTGATGCACACCCGGTAGCATTAGCAGCTGTCATCTGAGTGTCCTTATTACCAACTTCTTTTAGCGCCTCCGCTTACTCTCTAAGCTTAGCGTTTAAGAAGCCCCCCTTGCTTTTGCACTGTCATTTTTCATGTGGCCACCAGACATCCACCTGTCAGAGAAGTTTTACATCACAAATATAGATGTAGGCACACGTGATTAAATCTTTAGATGCAGCATACTATTCAGAAGAGAGCGTCAACCATAGATAAGTATTCACTTAGCCAAATAAGCAAGTGAGAAATATACCCCCAAAAGGGGATTTGGGGCAATGGGTGAGGGCTGGGTTGGTTGGTTTTTTTTTTCAATCTGACTGATTACATGAGTAAGATATGTGGGCAAACACTAAACTGTTGTCAGTGCCTGTATTGCCTTGCAGAATGTAAATTCAGGACCAAGTGTGCACACAGATACTTGTTTAGCTCTGCTTGTTCTGTAGAGCACCTTCAACAGGCAATTCTCACAGTGCGAGATGCAGTGGCCAGCTCTTTGATCCCCACACTATTTGGTGTGTTTTCTAAAGTTCCCTGTTGTGGAACTGTGTGGCACTCCCACAACCTAAACTATTTAGCCTCTTTCAAAAGGTCCCAGATCTGCTGGGGTTTAAATTCTTGTGGGATTTTTGTGTATTTTAAATCAGCCTAGGATTTTCACCACTTGCCATTGGCGGTGTTGCTTGCATTTCTTTCACTAAGCTACTAGCTGGGCTTCAGTTTTACCTCCAGATTTTTGCCTTAAAGGGACTTCCCCTCACATCAGCCATATCTAGTTCTCACACAGATCTGACAATATCCCTTCATTTTACCGCAAGTCTTTTTGATAAATGTCATCAGATGCAAGAGCAGCAGCATGGTCACAGCTCCCAGAAATTGCTGGGGTGGGCAAAGAAAAAGCCCACCAACAGCAGAGCGCCTTGCGGAGCGAATGCAGGGCTATAAGGCAAACAGTCCTTCCTTTATGACTCACTGACGGTCTCTGACCTTGAGGAAGTCACTTGACCTCTTTTTGTCTCTCTGAGCCCTATTGAAAAATAAGGAACAGGGACCACAATCTCATCCTGATGATGCATTCAAATGAGTTCCCCCCAAGTCAGTGGTTTGTGATCTTTTAAAAAAAGATGAATGTATAAAACATGCCTGCTGAAAATTTTGCAAACTGGCCAAATACCCCTCAGGTCTTGGTCTCCTTTCTACTCCTGAAGCAACTTTGACCTAGAAGAAGCTTAAATGCTTATACTGCATGCAGGTAGGGACCATTTACCTACTACAAATGCAGCCATTACTCTCACTAAATGCAACAATCATTGTATTCCAGCATTAGTGCCTAAAAGTTTACAGGATCAAAAGGTCTGTCTGCTCTGCAGAGAGAAACAAGTCCTAGTTGTTCCAACGCAGCAAAATGCTAAGGGTAAGCATAGTTTTAAGCTGTTCTGGTGAGGGAATGTTGCAGTGCGATAAGCAAACCTTTGCTGGTTTCCCTAAGCATGCAGAAATGCTACAGCTAATCCTGGGAGGAAAAACGGAACCAGAAAGAGAACTGAGGACAAGGAACGGCGCTGGGGGATCTGGATTTCTAGTCCTCCATCTCTGCTCTAACCAACTGTGTCATCTTCACCAAATCTTTTCATTCTTCAAACCTCAAGTTTATCCATCTACATTTATGACTTCTTGGGAGAGGAAGGCTTTGTTAATTACATGAATATAAATAAAGTGTAATGCATTTATACACTTGTTCAAGTATGTTTAGTTTAGTATGGGAGTCTTGCCAGGAGACACATACTCCCAGGACATACATACCTGCACAGAGTATTACAAAACGCAGCCATCGTATATCTCATCCTGGATGTTAAGGTTTGGCCTTCTACACTGGCAGAAACGTGCACCAGTACCATTCATGACTACGTGAAGGTCACAGTGACAGTCCCACAAAACGTGGAACTTCCAGCAGTGTAGGAACCTCCTAGGACCCTCAGGCTCCAGACAAGGCTGCGGGTGCTACTCCCAACCATCACCAGTTGCACAGACATCAGTGAGTAGCCCCACTGAGAAATCCAAGTAAAAGTACTTATAATACTTAATCCTAATAAAAATATAACTAAACGTGAGAAAAGCTGGTAAAACTTGTCTCCACTGACCACCCACTATGACTCCTCACAAGGAGCTAAAATCCCATCCCAGTATACAGTCATTAACAAGTACAGACTCTACCAGGACACATGGTGCTGTGGGTGTTAAAGCTGTCTTGGATTGTTGCTTGATGCAAAGCTTTTTTTATGTGCTGCATCAACAAAAAACCACCCTCTGTAAGGATGCCACGCAATGGGAAAGAGACAGCAGCAAACAGAGAAGGATGTGGTCTGCACTTTCACTGACTGAGGTGGGATTTTGCCGACACTCTTGGTTTAGATATGTCTTCCCAGCCAGAGAACACAGGAGTATCTTGCTTTACAGGTAGGTGCAATTGCAGCAGAGAAAAAACACGGATGACTATGTGTGGGGTTTTTTCAGTGACAGGCCCAAACGCTGACATGTATTTAAGAAAGAAGTGGGATTTGAAGCCATTGTCGTGAATTACTCTTTAGAAAGGCTCTGTATTTACATATTTCCTTTTAATTTGGGGGGACAAAATTCTCCCTGTGCGATGAAATTGAGGAATCAAAATGAAGAAAAGGCGAAAGTATGAAAGAAGTTTTAAGAATATTTACTGGCTATTTATTTTCTCCTTTGTTCTCTCACTTCATGAGTGAAAAACTGATGTAGAAGGAAGACAACTGTTTATTAATCATGTTTTCAGCTTACTCAGGCAATCATACCAGTGACTAATACTGAGGGTTAAAAATGCTTTGAAAAAGAGTCAATATTAAATATCATTAACTAGGAAGTTGTTACTAATGGCTGCTCAGGAATCTTTATTCGTTCCTGTACTGCATCTTGGATAGGAAACAGTAAGCTTAGGACATTGATCGATGAATGCAGGTAAATCTTGTGGTGGTGTGGAGCGTTATTATTTTGTTCCCTTTAACAAAGGGAAGCTTTGCTGGAATTGGGAATTGCTGAGAGTAGCTTCCGCTGGGGCGCACTCACTTGACTTCCCTGAGGCTGGGAGATGGTGGTAGGACACTGTAGATTACCCTGTGTTATATGCTTTCTGAAGCATTGGCAGCCATTGAAGGTGGGGCTGGAGCAGTTTGTCCTCAGTATACCACCTATTTGGAGTTTAAGACACTGTTAGAAACAATACTAAGACAATTCATGGAAACGAATTAGCCACAGTCACATTTTCTGTCTGTGATAACCCATGGCAGAAGTGACAGCTGGGAGCAATGATCTCTAGCTGCCGTAGCTTGATGTGCCAGAGCTCATCTGTTACTATCCATAGGCAATAGCTAATGTTATGATCTTTACTTCAAAATCCACTCCATTCTCCCCAGTCTCCAAAATTCTTGACAGGCCATCCCCCTGAGGCTCATAGGCTGGATAGCACCATCTGCTTCTCCTTGGCTTTGTCCTGTGTACCCAGTTCTCCCATCACATTTCTCAGCTCAAGATTTGGAGCTACTTATGCCGTCTATGCCTTTCCCACGCTGAATTCCTCTACTCACTCTCCCACTTGCAGTGCAGCCATGTCAGGCTTTTTGACCTTACAGACAAAGCTGCTTGTCTTTCCAGGCTTCTCCCATCTCTGTTCTACTGGTGAGGTCTCTCATCCCCTTCTGTTTTCATATTCTGCCCCACAGCACCTTAGTGCACCTTATCCCTTTGAGCTTATTTTGCCTGTGGTATAATGCTGCAGCCTAGGGGGAAGCAACAGTGTATTAGTTCAGGCTGGACCTTATCTCCCTTCCTGGTTCTCCTCAAGGCCCATCTCTGCTGTGACACCTCTAGGAAGTCAGTCATTTGGTACTGGTTACCTCTTTATGTATAACAAGGAGCACGTCTCCACAACAGTGTGTACTACACAAGCTTGTGACGATTTGCCATATCTTCACACCCTTTGTCATTCACCTTTATAGATTACCAACTCTTCTGATCAGGGTCATGAATTTTAATGCATGCTTGCCCTGTGTAGCCATGATCACAACTTTGCCTGTCACAGCAGCATGCCCTCATCTTTAAAGCTCTAAGCAGTGTAAATCACCATCCCAGAATGGTTCTCCAGCAGACTTCCAACGGGATTTGGGGTAAAAAGCAGTTTTGTGCTGTTTCCAACTCTAGCAGTTGTGGATCTGTTTGCCAAAGAACCCAGAATTTCCTGACAAGTCTTGTGTTCCAAGCTCCTAACTTAAACATGCCTGACTTTATCTCGGCCCTGGTTCACTCATATGTACCATCAACAAGACAGGAACTGCAATTCTGTCCCCAGATGGAGAGAACAACCATCCTTAGGTTGCTGCGTAAGCCTTTCAGCATGCAGGACATCGATTGTTGGTTGCAAGGCTACAGCATTTTTCCTTCTCCAATAAATCCATATTTGACAAGTCAAATCCCAGCCTTACTACAGCAAATACTTTTCTAGCCACCGCTCAGTATTCCCTTCTTTCTTTATTAGGAGCACTGCCCATTGCATTTACTTGGTTCCAGTTTAGGGGGGTGTCACGTAGATTGTTCTGCATCGTTGGCGGCAGCAATTCCTTTCATATCGGAGTGGCAGGCAGCAAAACTCTGCTAACCTAGCTGTCCATCTTGTTGCCTGGGAGTTGCTGGAAAGGAGCAGCTGGGTCAGCCAGCAAAGAGCCACCAAACTAGTGTTCCTCAAATTTTTATTCCAAAACTCCTGAGATGCTCCGATTACAACTGTCAGTTTTCATGCCTCTTGTGTTACTCTGGTCTAGCCACATCAGGGACATCTAAACAGCTCAATTCCCACCAAGAAAACTCAAGTGAGGTGCCTGCATTTCTATAAGTCACTTTATTCTGTCAAGCAAGAGGCTTCAGGACCCTCTTGGTAAAACCTAATCAGGCAGTGGTGGAAATTTACTACCCATCTGATGTGTCTGTAAAGCTTAGCCTAACATGCAAACACTCATTTCAGATCAGCCAAATCGGATGCTGCTTATCTTAGTTCTTTTCCAACTTGAAAGACTTAGCTCTTGACTCCAGGGAGCAGAGCTGTTTATTGCTATCTGAAGCAGATGGAGGGGAGAATACAAAACAAGCAGTGGGGTATCTTTGTCCTGCACATTCCCCACTGCAGTGTGTGGGAGAGGAAATTTACTCCTAGAAGCCAATTAAAAGCAGAGGAAGTGTCTGAGCCTTGAAAATTTATGTCAGACCTTTAGTGCTTCCTTTGGCTATTCCTGCAGCTGATGTGACTAACAAACACCTACCTCCGGTGTGCTGTGCTACCCCTACAGTCACCATCTAATCCACAAATTCACCCCAATATCTTCTGATAAAAAAAAAAACAAACCCAAAACCAATTTTTCAACTAACTGCAAGGAAGAAGCTGTGAGAATTCACCTTCCTCTGCTCTGCTCGTGCTCCCAGAGAGGAAGAGGGCAGAAAGGTTTAGGTTTCATCCACTGTTCCAGAGAATAAATGGGCTCCATGGAATGGCTGTAGCCTCTCCCAAACAGGAGCTACCTGGGGAGGTCATCCCCCCACCCAGTTCATCTTGCAGAAGCAGAATGATGAGGGAAGTAGTCTGTTGCGATGCTCTGGAAAACTAGCCCTAGTCATTGCTCTGCAAAGACACATCTTTTCTTGCCTAGTCCTTCAAAGAAAATCAAATCAGAATCTCTGCTCCATACTTATATCGATGATTCTCCCATCAAACAGTCTGGTGCAAAGTTAAGCATCAATTCCTTCAGTTACCATATTTTTTTAATACTAGCATAATTCAAGTCCTAGATTTCTATCCTCTTAAATGCTTTGCAGTGATTAGTTGCTTAAGACACAGTATTATATTCAAGTTGCAAGGAAACCAGAGCAGCATAAGATCCTTACCTATATGGAAGTACAGATAAAATGTATTCATTTTCCTTCATACATTCTCTAACTGCTGTGATGGAGCTCAAACTGAGGCAGCTCAGGAGCTTTGTTCATGGGGTGGGGGTAAATTAAATTAATAGATTAACACAAAATAATTTTTAAAATCCAGGGCTGATTAGCTTGGAGTGCCAGAAGGTATCATGGAGTTAAAGAACCTAATAAGGTTAGGAAAGAAGGCTTAGACACATAACTAATCAGAACATTCAGTGCTGTATTAGATAGGATAAACACTGTGAAGCAAATATTACATTTTCATGCTTGAGAACCACTGCTAACTGGTTTGGATTTATGAATAAACTTCATTGCGATTTTCATTTTCCTGTCCACAGCCATGTCACATAAATGACTCAGTTATCCTGTGATCAGCTAGCATATTCACACCCTTTTCCTCTTTGGTTGTTTCCAGCTCATAAGCTCACAAATTCTACCAGAAATTCCTATTAGTCCCAAAGAGCACAATCTTAAATTTTGTATTATCGACTTCCATCCCAAACAAGTTTACTGCTGTCCACCAGGTCATGTAGTTCTTTTTATGTGATGTTGTCAACCTCATCCCTTTTAACAGCACCTTCCAACCTCACACTGTCAGTATGGCACTTTTAAATCGTGTATTTTGTTTAACAAAAACACTAAACAAGCTGCTAAATTCTGAAATTAATTCCTGACACATTCTACTAGTGATCTCTATTTACAGACCAATATACTCATCAGCAGAAACCATTTCAGCTTCTTTAGTTACCACATAATTCTTCATCTTCCCTAGCTTAACTGAAAAGGCACTATCAAGACAGAAAACTGTATTACTGGCCTGATTCAGTACAATGATTTGGGTCTTCCTGGTGCCTGAAGACAAGGTCCCTACTTGAAGTGGAAGTTACTCTCCAAGTGATGCAAATCAGACACTCTCCTGCCTCGTTCCTCTATTGCCAGCAATGCATCACACAGACATAGTTTATGAGGGGTTTGGGAATGATCTGAAACCTTCACCTTAAGCACTTTAACACAGTTATTAAAGAGAAGACATTTTATTAGAGGACTGGTTTATGTGCTCATACATAGTTCAAACTCTGACTTCCTTAACCAAAAAATATCCTCTGGTCTTCAAATTTGTTTTTAGCCTGATTTCCAAAGGAAATGAGTCATAATCAAGTATGTTTTCTGTGGTCTGGCTGTCAGTCCTCTCTTAACTTTCAAACCTATTAGCCAGGTAGATTTGATGAAGGGACAGATATCTCAATAGTACTAAGTTTATATGGTATAAATGGAGAGCAGGGAAGAGGCCAAACTACACAAAAGGGTAACACTTAAGCTTATTTTACACGATCTGTCAAAGCACAGCCTGCCACAGCCAGGGTTAGTTGACTCTGTTGCTCAGAAACCACTTGTAAGTTTTAGTGCATTTTAAGGTAAATAAGGTTTCAAGAGCTTTGTTTCATACCTGCCTCTCTGCAATTAATTAGAAAACAGTTGACTCGGGCACTGTCTGTCTCTTTGATTCTGTTAGTTGTTCTCTCCATCCCTCCCCTCAGAGGCCATAAAGGTTTCTCTCTGTTTCAAAGCATCATTAAAATGGAAAGGCTTTGGGCTACACTAGACCTGGATAAAACACGTGCATAGGTTATTACTTTAATGAACGAAATGTTCCTCCCCATTTGACCTCACCATCTTGCCAGATGAGTTTTTTCAGCTAGGAAGAGTTCAAGGAAAAGCCAAAAGCATTTCGGTGCCTATCAATTATACATGGCATGAATACACAAGGAGGTGGCCCCAGAGGCACAGTGCTCTCCACCCCTTATGGACTCTACAATTGTCATTGTCAGCTCTTTGACATGTCCTGGGAGGTGAACTGCGAGCCACCACAGGGCACAGCACACAGATGTTATGCAGCTACATCATCCTGCCCCGTTTGTGGTACAGGATAAAACGTTAGCTTTCGTCCTGAATTGAACACGCTGCAGTAAGCCAGGCTTGAGGCAATCATGGTGTGCACAACTGTCAGTGACTTCCTTTGAGAGACTTCAAGCTGTTCCAGCTGCATTTCACAGTACAGCTGTCAGTTGTACAAGTAAAAGATGCTTTACCCTTCAGTAGAGTAGGCAGCTTGAAATCTATCACTTCCTCCAAAGCATCTCCCTACTTACAGGAATCCCCTCCTTGTCTCAGATGGGTTTAAAAAACCACTGTCATTCCATTAAGGCCTTCAATCTACTCTGTGGCATACTCTGGTAAGAAGAAAATATTTGATAGCACTTGTTACAGTTGGGCTGCTGTTGAACTCCTGACACTTACCAACCAGATGGTTGTCACCATCTGACGTCGCTGATCTCTAATGAAATTCTATGTACTTTTCCCTTGGGAAAACAACTCAAGAGATCAGATTCCTCCAGTAAGTGTCAATAACAACAGGAGGTCAGAGGAGGAAAGTGTTCAAAGTGGAGAAGGTGCTACAATGGGAGAGTAAAGCAACACAAGGTGAACAAAAGCAAACAGCAACGAAGGGGTGGTGGAATAAAAAGCAACTGGAACCATAGATTTGAAGGCCAAACATATCTAAAGTCATATTACTAGACTAGCCTGTACTAGGTAAGTACTGATTTTGAAAGACAAAGACAGGTCAAAGATTACTTGCTGAAGTCAGAGAGGAGAAAACATCCCAGGAATTTAACCTGGCAGATCAAATATAACCTTGGCAAAAACAAACAGGAGGGAATTCCATCTTCTCTAACATGGCTGCTGAAAGAGCTAGTATTTATGGATATTATGGAATCAAATGTTCTGATAGTTAAAAGCTGACTGAAGCTCTTGCTGTACCAGTGTTTTGATAGAACTTTGCTCCTACCTCTCCTGGCTAAGAAAATCAAAGGCGTAGAGATTAGAAGGCGCAACAAAAACCATCTCCACCTTAAGCTCTTTATTTTGGTAGAATAAAGACTTGCTGGTACACAGCTAGGGGCAGGTTTTGGCTTCAGAAAACAACTATTGTTAACTTGGCATCTAGGTTTTAATTACTTTAATATTTACCAAAGCTAAGAATTTTCAGTAAGTCTTCTGGTTTTGATTTGGAAGACCAGTAACTACAGGAACCAGTAGGTCAAAACACTCTTTCAACACAGAAACTATGAGGAACAGATGAATGTTTGCTGAAACTCCTTGCTTTTCAAAGCCTTGGCCCTTTGAAAGAAAACTGCAGTATTATTTCACTTGATTTGTGACCAAAAAAAGAAACAAATCACCACAAACTTGCCATAAAGTAGCTTAAGAATCATTTAGAATAATGAACACTTCTAAAGAACTATGGTCTTGAAAGTTAGAGAAGTCCAAAATACAGGAACATAAAAACACAGCAAAGGCAGAAATCATTCATGTCTGCTCTTACTTAAGTGCTTACATACTCATGTGTCCAGCTAGGATGTTGCTCTGGCAACCTCCAACAGGATCTTCTGATAGGAATTAGCACCAAATGGCAGCCATCAAGAAGAACTGAGGACCATTTGTACTCTGTTAACAGGACAATCAATAATGGTACTGCAGAGATGAACAGCAAGTCAGAGTCTTCTATCCATACCCATGCATGGTACAAGGGTAAGACACATGCCAGGTAGCATTTGCTTAAGCTCTTAAACTCTTGCAAATCTAGGATCCTTCACTGCTTCCCCAAGCAGTCTCTTTCAGTGTTTCACTCTCTCCACTGCTACAAAGTTCTTTCTAGCTGAAATGTAAAGAGTTAGAAGGGACCTCTAAAGATCATCCAGTCCAACTCCCCTGCTAAAGCAGGATTGCCCAGAGCACATTACTCAGGACTGCATCCAGGCAGGTCTTGAAGGTCTCCAGAGAAGGGGACTCCACAACCTCCCTGGGCAGCCTGTTCCAGTGCTCTGTCACCCTCAGCAGAAAGAAGTTTCTCCTCATATTCAAATGGGACTTCATGTGTTCCAGCTTGTGCTCATTGCCCCTCGTCCTGTCACTGGGAACCACCAAAAAGAGTCTCGCTCCATCCTCCTTCAACCCACCCTTCAGATATTTATGAGTACTAATAACATCTCCCCTTAGAAGAACAGACTGCATCCTGATTATATTCCTCTTTGCATTGCAAGTGGGGTGGTCTTTTTTTCTTTTTACATATACAAACACTTTTAACCTGTTTTATCTCATATTCTTTGTGAGGGCTTATATTCTGTCTTTTCTGGACCACTTGTTATTATCAGGGTCCTCCTGTGGATTACATCCACATCTCCTTTCAAGATTGGCGTCCAAAATGAGACACAGTGCTCTCATGTCTTGCACACTGCTTCTTTACTTACGTCCTGGTGGGCATTTTTCTTATTTAACAGTATAGCCTTGTTGACTTTACCTGGTGATCCCCTTCACTCCCCAGATCTTTTTCATCAGAATTGCTCTGCAAACAAGTATTCCCCTGCTGTACTTAGTCAGTGGGGTGTTTTTCCTCCATAATTGCAAGACCTTTCACTTTCCCCCATCAAATCACATCCTGTTTTTATCAGGACACCACCAGTTTGCAGGGATCCTTTGGAATTCTACTTCTGATTTTCCCACATACACCAGCTCCTCACATCTTGATGTTATCAGCAAATTGATGGGGCAGTCTGCCATTTAGGTTTTTACTGACAATACCAAATATGATGGGATCTAGGACAGATCAGTGCAGAACCCTACTTAGTGTTGTCTTTTGCTTTGTTAACAGAGTTAAGTCTATTCATTCAGACTGTTTTCCTTCAAATTGCTTAAGAAAACATCACTAGAATTCATTTTTGACTAGTGTAAAAGCCAAGATATGTAACATCCACTGTTTCCCCTCAGTCTTCAATACTGATCACCCTATCTCAGACTGAAGTTAAACTGATTTGGTCTGACAGCTCACATTAGCCATTACTTATCTCCTTGTTATCAGCCTTGTGCACTCCAAGAGATAGCAACAGGCAGAGTCCTAGGGTGGGCTGCCAGCCATCCAAAGCCTGACACACAGGCTCAGCAGCTCCTTTGGGAATGGCTAGATGGCTCTAAACACTCATGATGGTGGAAGCATCGGCATACTTCAATCACTACAACTGTCTCTCCTACAAAAGCTAATTGGAACTGTGAAGTCAGGGTCTTTCTTCTGGGAGATGTATGAAGGATGCAAAGAGCAGCAGAGAACTGAGGGAGACCGTGCTGTATGTACTGTAAGGAAGGCAGGGTGGGAAAAAGGGGAAGGCAGCTTGGAAGAGGTGGCTGTCTTTGGGCTCTCCAAACATTTGTGGATCCACACCTCATTTAGCATTAATCCCTCCCCACAGAGTGAGACAACCTGTCATACAATTTGGATTTTAATTTTCCACACGTTTCCCTGCAAGTAGAAACATACGGGCATATTTAGGCCTTTTTGGTACCTGGAGGGGAATAAAGAAGAGCCGCTGGCTGGAAAGTTATACTGTCATTCTGATATTCCCTTTTCATCCCATTAAGGTTGTCCGGGAACTAGGAGTCAGCTGATCAGATTATTGCCAGACATTATCAAGCTGCCTATAATTAGCTTTTTATTGGTGAGAAGCCAGAAAATCCTCTTTGTTTGCAAGCTTGGACTATAGAGAAAAAGAAAATATTTCATGGAAGAGATTGTTTGGAAACTGTGGATCCTAATTAGTGTCTCAGCCTTGTAGTGAAAACGCATGCGGCATTTCTCTGGAAAAAAAAAATGCCTTAAACTCTTCTTTTGAGGAATGCAGGTTGCATTCTTAAAGACCACAGCACACATGGAGCTCAGTGCAGATATGGAAGTTTCACCACCTTTGCTCTGTTCCCTTGGTGTAGGCTTCTTACACTCCTGCATGTTACATGGCTCCTTTTAGTACCCATCCAGATTGAAAATTTAACACAGGCTTAACATAGGTTAAAAATTGGGCTGTGCCATCCACATGAAACCCGTGCAGTCTGCACACTCAAGATAACTTCAGCTTCAGAGAAATTTGGGTAAAAGCATTCCAGTAGTCCAGAGCTTTTTATGCAGTATGTTAAAATTACAGTAGTTTAAGACCAAGGTGACTTTTATTCTTGAACAACCCTTTACACTCACAGCATCATCTTATGAAAGTTTTTACCTGATTAACTTTTTATGTTAATTACAATTTAAATTACTAACATAAGGCTGAAATTTTCAATGTCATGTAGTAGCAGTATCCCTTTTAATTCCTGCAGAGTACACCATAAACTCCATGTGCTTGTTGTAAACACAATTTACACAGGCTGTGTAAATTTTTTTCTTTTTTTCCTTTTTTTTTGTTTTGTTATATCCCAATATTTTTCCTTCCCAAACACTTAAATCAAGCCAGAACTGACCACCATCATGTTTTCTCTTGTTTGAGGAAAAGTATCACCACGAAGGATGCCAAACTTTATGAAATAACAGAAGTATGAGACTCTTCTAGTCTGCCCTATTACTTTGAGTCTTAAAGATATATGAGAACAAAGCCTGTACAATGACATATATAAGGTCTTAATCAAATGTCTGAATAAAACCCTGAAGCAGTTATATTAAAGCATCAACAACGTGTTTTCCAAAATATAACCAGAGCAAGATCACCATCACCATCCTCCTGTGATTTAAAGAGATTTTAAGTGAGCTGCTAGCTGCTATCACAGAATAGTAGGGGTTGGAAAAAAACTCTAGATTACTAATTATTAATTAGTAATTACTAAAATGAAATTATATTAAAAATACAGCCTTGTTTACACATTAAGGAAAGGTATAAAATAAAAAAATATTCTAGGGCAGAATATAGCTGCAGCTGGTATGCAAGGAATCTATTCCATCTGTGATTCCTTGAACAATTTTGCTTGCAAAGCAAAACGGAGGATGGGTGTAGATTTTATGGCCAAGCTCTGATAATACAGCAGATATGGGAACGAGATGGTCCTATGGAACTGATAAGCTGCATATCTGCTACCCTGAGTCACCAGACTGTCAAATTCTGACAAAATGCTGTCCTTTGTGCAAATTTTGGTCATTATAATACCAAGACACACCCCCATCCCAAGGGCTACCCGCCTCCAAGGTGCCACCACTCCTCCTTAAGTCTGTGCCCTGAATTTTCTGCAAACTATACCTTTAAGTGTGAGGCAAGAGAATTTTACACTAATCATAATAAAAGTATTTATGACTAGAGTCACTCAAACTCCATCTTGAAGGTAAAAGATATTATAAAAGCAGCCCAAGAAATGGGGGATAACAGGGAAGATACCACCATGAACAAGTCAGGGAGGACTCAGAGGACTCCATCACAGACTACCTTTGACTTCTGGGACCAGTCAGTAGGCTGAGTCTTTCTTCCCCCGCATAAGGACACCTTTGGGTATGACTTAGACTATATCGAGTGCTTCCTCAGGAAACTTAGAATCTCTCTAGAGAGTTGCTTTTCTGTATTTATAGACAAGCTGAATTGTTTATAACTTTGTCATGTGTTTACCAATTTACTAATTATTAATCCAACCCTCCTGCTAAAGCAGGTTCCCCTAGAGCATAGGCGAGTTTTGAGTATCTCCAGAGAAGACTCCACAACCTCTCTGGGACGCCTGTTCCAGTGCTCTGTAACCCCATAAAGAAGTTTTTCCTCCTGTTCAGCTATAACATCTTGTGTCCAGTTTGTCACCAGATACCACTGAAAAGAGTCTTGACCCCATCCTTTTGACACTCAGCCTTTAGAAATGTATAAGCATTGGTGAAATGCCCTCTCAGCCTTCTCTCCTCCAGCCTGAACAGACCCAGGTCTGTCAGCTTTTCTTCATAAGAGACGCACTCCATTCCCTTTATCATCTTTGTAGACCTCCACTGTACCTTCTCCAGTAGTTCCCTGTCCTTGAACTTGGGAGCCCAGAACTGGACACAGTACCCCAGATGTGGCCTCACCAGGGCAGAGTGGCAGGATGACCTCCCCTGACCTGCTGGCCAGCCATTTTTCAATGCACCCCAGTATACTTAAGGCGAGATCATATCAGAAAGCAAAGTATTTTGCAGAGTTTAATTGTGGTTCTTCCTGGAAATGACACTACCAGTTTGTGAAATACACATGAAGTTTGTAGTGGCTGGAGTATCTAGCAGTTACTAATAAAGAGTAATAATCTGCATAGGCTGTTAAACTCCAGTGGTAGAATCAAGAATACAGTAAAGAGGGAATATCTACTCCAGGTTTAAGCAGTAACGGGTTTAGTTACTTCTCTATGCTTTACAACCAAACAAATCAATACAGGCTGGTGGTTTCTTTAAACCCCTGGTTATCTAGAACAGTCTCGTTAGCCTTGCCCACCTTGCAGTAAACTCCTCAGCCCAAGTGAGCCAAATGCACCAGTACATTTTTGGAAGGCAAAGCTAATATCCCCTAGATTTTCAGTCTATGGGCTGAAAAGCAGAGGTCATTTGGTTTCAGACCCTTTTGCATGGGTGTACAAGAGTGGTTCAGCCACGTGACTTACTACTAGCTCTTGAAGGGATCACCTGCTCCAGTCTCTATGGGATATTGCAAGGGCTAGCTTTAACCACAGCAGGTTAGTATCCCTTGGTGAGTACACTCAGCAGAGAAAAAGATGATTCGGAGCAGGAATGTAGTTGTGGTTAAGTGATCTGCTCGTGCACACCTAGGGAGACTAGTCTCTTCTGCTTGGATTTCACTGCTGTAAGTGCTCCTCCTTGTCATCAGGCTAGCTGCACTGTGTCTCTACATCCATAGCACCTTGTCCCAAACTCTTAACTCCGCTTCTCCCCCCAGACTTTGCCTCCTTAGTAGACCACAACTCCCTACTCAAACACCCCTTCCACCACCCCAACAGTTCTGTGCCTCTGTACTCATGTGTGTTTTCCAGCCCCAGTCTTCTCCCCTTGCAAACATCTGCCTCCCTGTCATAACCAGGCATGGATGGTACCCAGGGTGGACCAAATGTTCAATAGATTTGGGTACCAAATTCTAAGGCACCTTTACTGATTATTGTATGCAGCACTATAGTGGTTTTATTTTTCAGAATGTTATCAGTTGGCCAGCTATAGATTACCCTGGGGATAACAGAAGGCACCTGCTTGACACAAATGATATCTGCCAGATTTCGTTTTGCAAAGCCAAATGATGAGAGGGCATGTGACAAATCTGAAGAGACAGTCACCAGGGATCTTTAACAAGGGGAAAAATAAGATATGTGTCCATAGCCTATTTTTTTCAGAAGTACCTGAACAGTCTTGGCTGACATTTTCCAAAAGCATACATCAAAGGCAGACATTGCCATGGAATATTTTAGTCCAAAAACTTAAAAGACCCAATTCAAAGGTATAAGCAGATGACTTTCTCCTACAGTGGAAGGCACAAAATAGGCAGTGCTACCAAGTTATCTGCATGATAGCAAACTGCAGACAAGACAGGCATTTGTGAAATATAAACTTGCAACCCAAGGTAATCCTGTAGGGCGAGGACATTTTCATCTCCCAGAACAGCAGCAAATGGAATTCCTGTTACGACTAACAGAACATGCTGAGCCCAAGGAACACGCCACAGGGCAGGGTTATGCTAGTGTTGTTTGCACAGTAATTTGGCTCACTCTTAAGTGTTCTGTAACATGGATAGGTCTTGAGCCTTGCCTACAGCAGGAATTTAGCCACTGGTATAAACCATGTCTGGAGGACTGTTCTGGCATGCAGATTTACCCTTTGGTGAAAATTGCCAGGTAGGCAAGACTCTCAATATATTGTTCAAACTCTACACACTTAAACCCATACATCCAACTTCCAGACTTAGTTCTCAGCTCAGCCAGAATTAGAAGCCAAAATTTCAGGCCAAACTCAGCTATTTGCATAACCTGCAGAGTTACGCGCATAAAGGTTTCTCTGGTAACACAGTAACTGACAGTACTTCCAGTTGAACTTCGTTTTTGAGGGCTCAGAGAAAAGCTATGCAAGTGAGGAAACCTAAAAAGTATGTTGTTGCTTTTTCAGTAAGAGACTCCAGGCACTTCTTTATGCAGAGAAGGTGGAGTGACTTGATTAGAATCTCAGAGTACCAGTGAAACAAACACAAGATTTTCAGGGTAGAAAAGGTGTGGCTTGTAATTGCAACAGTGGCTAGTAATTCCAGCTAAGCAAAATGCCAGTATAGAAACATAGGGACATTTCTTAAACAATGAAAGTAATTAGCCGGTGGGAGGAAAGGGCTCTCATGGATCCTTTCTCTCTGGCACCTGTCAAGCCTAGATATCTTCCCGAAAGCCACTCTGGAATTCAAAACTAATTCAGGGTGCAAAAAAGTAGAATCGAAAACCCTCAACTGCCAGAATTTGAGTTACAAGTTCCTGCCATTGCTAACCACAGCTGCTGGTAAAGGTTAAAGATGTAGATGTATTTTGGCTCTACAGGTGCTTTAATATTTTTTTTTTATTTATTTATTTGCTAACCTTGTGCTGAGCTGGGCCGCACAAATTAGCTCTAACAGTACAGTTATCTGCTGGTACCAGACCTGTACTGCGCCTCTCGCGTCACTGCAACTCACAGAGCTGGCTGGCATAGACTGAGTTCACAAATTAAAACTTAGAAAGCTAGGCTTAACAGTTGTCTTACAAGGAAAACCACCAAGCTTCTTATTTCCTCGTTTAAATATCAACAGTCAGCCTGGAAGCATGATGGGAAGGCCCCCTCCATTGGAGTTAATAGCATTAAGCTTTTCCTCCTCCCCATAGCACATTTCACCCAGTAGTTCCATCCAGGCTTATTTTATAGCATATAGGAACTCTTCACCACCATGTGACATACAAAGTTTTAAAAATTAGGAATTACTTATTGCTTAAACTGACACAATAAATCAGCTGCCAAACTAGGAATGATAACCAAGTATGATGGATAACTGTCACAGGCTTTGGGGAAGTGGGGCTCCTTACCTTCTGAGCTACAGAGTTGTAGCCACTGGGTGCTGTATTACAATGACAGTGAGACCTACAGGGAATGGGTGACTATAGACTTGCACCTGTAAGTAAAGGGCTTCTAATCACCAAAGAGCTACTAGAGATGGTGCTGTGCCACATGAAGCCCATTCAGATTCAAGAAAGCATGAGGAGGAGATGGATGAACCTCTTGATTTGGTCTCTTTGAGCTCTGTTTCTCAGAAGGATTCACTGGGGGCCTATTATGAACTGAAAAGAAGGGTGATGAGATGTTTGATGTGGTAAACAAACATTCCCAGCCACAGATGTCTGTTTAGGAACACAACAGATTTTCAAAACAATTCTCCCCTGACTGAAGTAGGTAGGAAGTACAAGGATTCCATGTCTCTTCCATTTCTGAAAGCTGCATTACTAACAGCCTCAACATTTGCATTGAAACACAGTCCATTAAGATAATTTCAGTCCACAAAGAATAGAAAGCACACACCTCTAAATATTTATAAGGGAGATACTCCCTCCAGGTTCATCTCCATCAGCCGCTTCCAACGCAGACTCTCCAAATGGCCAGCTCTTCCAGCAGAACTGTTTCCTGCACATCCATCTGCTCACTTTGTTCAGATAAACAGGCATCTCTCCTGCTAGCCATGTGGTACTGGCTTCTCTCTGCCGCACACACAGCTAGTGGGGATGCCCTGCAGAAGCTTTACTGTGAGTGTGAGTCACAGAAAGAACCTAGCTGGATATCTGGAAACCCATTTGGGTTTATGAATTAGCAGGATGTGGGAGACTTTCTTTTCTTTCAAACCAATCCATGAAGCAAGTCCAATATGGAATTACTGGAATCATTATGTAATTACTATACATGAATAGACTGCTTGTCATTTTTCACAGAGTCCTTTCTATGACTCCAACTAGAAGTACCAAGAAGTAAATGAACAGAGAGACTGAACCCCCCCAGCTAGTGGCTCTGAAAGGCAGCTTCACAGAACATGAAAGGCTGGATCAGATTGGCAGCATGCAGAAAGCTACTGCCACTGCTGGTCAGCAGATAAACAAAGCAATCCTGTTTCCAGGACTGTGAAGCCAACAGTAAATTTACACAGCCATGTTTTTAAATAGCTTTAAAAAATAAAGGAAAACAAAACGCAGTCATTTCAAGCTCCATTTGAAAAAGAGTGAGAAAAATCAATGTTTGACAAATAGGAAGGGACAAATTCTAGATAAGAAAATACTACTAAGCTTTTGGAAACTGGCAATCAAATAACGACCAGATGCCTTTGAAATACCTGTGCACTTTAATGGCTGGAGCTGTTAAAATATATTGAGAGTCCATCATTAAAGCAAATGGGACAAACCTCTCATAAGTAATTTCTGCCTCACTCAACCAAACACACTAGCGGGGGGTGGGGGAGTAGATAGTTCTGCAGTCCTTGTTTAACATCTGTACCATCAATGGTCTAGAGGTAAAAGCCTCTCTATGATTGTTTACAGTTAGCTATTTGAGCTTGAAATATACACTTGGGTTAGGAGTATGTTCTGTCCATGTTAAATGATGATAGACTCAGATTTATTTAGCTTGGAAGGAACCTCTGGTGGTCATCTAGCCAACCTCTTGCTCATGAAATGTCAAGTGAGCTACAGAGAGGGTACAGGGCTTACTTTAAGAGTACAAGAACTGCATCATACTCCTGACACAGCATCATATCCTCTCAGCTGCAGGCTGCAGTCACCATGCAAAGTGAAGTCTGGCTACTCATTGGTGACACCTGAAGTGTGACAACTTAGATTTCCAGGAGCAGTGAGTCTCCTCCTTGCCAGAGACACACTGAGTAACACCACCTGCCATGGGAAATTTCTCTCCATGCACTGGCACTTGACATTGACAGCCCCCGAACCAATCTTTGCAGCAGCATCCTGCCCTCCTTCCCGCTTCCCTAAATCATGTCATTCCCAAAGTTGCCTTGGGTTGCAGCACCAGATGACCTTGTGGACAGCATAACTTTCTTCATTTCCCCAAAGACTGTGACAACACCATGAACTATTCTTGCTAGCATTCCTCAAACCTTTCTTAATGCCCAATACGCCTAATGAAGTTTAGCCCATTAGAGTAAGCACTACAGTAAGCCACAAAGATGGCTGTAATGCATGGCTCAAAGATCTCCCTCTTTCCTCATTTCACTCCTAGTTGTGAGAAACTCACAATGGGGATTTTTCTTCAGTTCCTTAACATTTGTGCAGCAGTTGTACCTCAGCAGACAGAGTCCTCAGCATGCTGTTTCTTCACTGTATTTACATTTTCATTTAGGAATTCTGCAGAACTGACCTTTGCAGACAGCACACAGCCCAGCACATCTGTTCCCTGTGCCACAGCTCCAGGTGTCTCAGGTTTGCTAGCAGCACATCCCCTGTGGCCTGCTATAGCAAAACTCCATGTAGGAGGGCCTAGATAAAAAGCAGCTATATATTATTTGTAAATCTAACAAGCCTAGGATTAAGCCAAATGCAAAATTTGATCCAATGTAGTCCATTTTTCCCTTGTCAGATGACTATTTGACTGCTTTTTTGTACTTTCCTGAGCTCCAGCCCTCAGTCTGAGCAGGTTTTTTTTGTATTTTACTACAAATGAAGCCAGTTGCTGCCACAAGACTGTACAGCGTTACCACTCTCCAGAGGGATGTTTACATTCTCGCTATCTTCCCCCAACCCCCCAGAGCAAGCACAACCCCTTCATTTTGCAATGCTGAAAATAGAAGCATTGGTATTTAAATTGTGAACAATCAGGGTTGGCAAACAATCTTTATGACTGCACCCTCTGAATCATGGGTCTGAGTCATTTCCCTCACCTAAGCTGCTCTCTTCCCCCGTGCAGATTGCAGGAGCAGGGAGAAATACGGCACTAATGTTCTCCTGTGTCTGTCTCCCTCCCTCCCATCCCCTGCAGCCTGCCTGCTCCAGGCTGAGCTGGTGAATTATGAGCGAGTCAAGGAGTACTGCCTCAAAGTGCTTCAGAAAGAGGGTGAGAACTTCAAGGCACTCTATCGATCAGGAGTGGCGTTCTACCATCTGGGTGACTTCAACAAGGCCCTCTACTACCTGAAAGAGGCAAGATCGCGCCAGCCAACAGGTATGGGGGAGGTGTTGGGGGAGGAAGGGGAAATGGGGACATGACTTTGCATTGAGCACTTCTGCATTTCTTGTCAGGACTTGATTGCCTTATTTTCCACAGGGGTGAGCATGACTCACTCTATCCTTAGCTGTATTCCCTTCAAGCACTCTGTCCTAGTGCAGCAAAATTGCAGTGCCCAAAAATTAACCACTGCTGAGGCTGCAGCACAATCTGGGAGATTACAGTAGTGCTAGAATGCTATCTGTATGGAGGGGATCCCACCTCTCCTTCCCTCCCTAGTTTATTTTTGAAGAAACAGGAATGGGAAGAGCATATCCTGACCATTACATTTTCTGACTCTGAGAACAAGTTTCTTCCCCTTAGCAAAGTCAGGGCACTATTGGTGATCCCCAATAGCCACGCTTTCCACCATCACAGTAAAGGGTTAGTATTAGATGTGATCAAAGCAACAGACATGTACTCACAAAAGATGCTTCAACTTCTGCTATTAAATCAGCCAAGTATCTGTCACACATGTCAAAACCCAAAAACTCATTTTGGGATAGCAAAGAAATTACATATTCAAACAACTTCACCTCAACAGAGTAACCACCTTTGCACTGACCTACCCAACCTCAGAAGGCAGGAAGAAGGCCACAATGCAGAGACAGTGCTTTAATTTTCAAGGAACCACCTAATAGAGAAATAAAACCATACCATTGTTGAAGTCTGTCACAGTTTGGTCCAAATTGGCCACTGAGAAAATGACAGATGCTACCTCTTGCTACAAGGTGAGGAAGAAGAGAAATAAAGAGATTTATGAGTTCATAAAAAAACCCTAAACTACACTTAATGAAATATTAAAAATAAAACAGGAAATAATAAAATAGCCACTATATATATAAATATATACAAAACTCTACCAAGCTCCTAGGGAGGCATCCCTGGCAGGCAGTGGGAAAGTTCCAGACTGGCCTCGATAACAGATGAGAACCAGATTCCAGATTTACTCTCAGGAATGCACAGAGTTCTCCTTGGGCACCTCTCATCAAAGAAGAAAAAGCCACCAGTAAAAAAAAGACCAGCCCTAACCTTTTACTCCCCCAGCTTTTTATCCTGAGCATGGTAGATGGGATGGGACACCCCATTGGTCAGTTTGGGTCACCTGACTTGTCCTGTCCACGCCTCCTCCCAGGTGCAACCCCTCCAGGAGGTAAGCACCTGAGTCAGCTGACCCTGGTTGCCATGGCAACAAGTGTAAGCATCAGCCTCTCTCACTGGTTGGCTCTGCTCCACCCCTGTCCAAACCGGGACAAACCCAATTCTGTTAAAAGGAAGGAATTTTGTAATCCTCAAATTAAAACTCAAGAGTTATGAGAAAGCAGAACGGAAGCTGTTATGCAAAGAAAAGCTCACAGAACAGCTCTTCCATCTGAACCTGAGAGGGAAGAGAGAGAAAAAAGGGAGAGCATCAAAGAGAAGCCTGGGCCCTGGCTGAGCACGGTGGAGTTGATGGTCATTGAACTGGAAGAGGCAAGGGAAGCTGAGCTGGCTCTGCTTGGTGTCCTACGGGCACTGGCCCCGCAGGGTTCCTGCGGTGGCTGTGTCCTGGAGGAACACCAGGGAGGGTGTGCTTAGGAGTGTGCTGGCTTCTCCTTCCCCTTCCGCCTGCCGTAATGGTGCCTGCTCCCATCTGCCGCACTTGGCTGTGGGCTCTGGGCAGTCTGACAGCACAGCTGTGCACCCCACACTCCCTGAGCAAATGTGCTTAAAAGCTCAGTTTAGCCTATTTTAGTTTACAGTGTGCCCTTCTGCTTTCAGCCCTTGCCAGAACCAGGAAACAGAGAAGCCTATACAAGGGCAAAAATAGTCAGTGGAAAATAAGAAGTTATCCTAACCTTGAGATTCTGACTAGGCTCAAATGTGAAAAAGTCCTTTTAGCTGAACTACTTTACTTCTATTTGTTAAATATGTATTCCCTCCCGTTCTCTCCCCTCCCCTACCCCCTCTTGATACTATTTGGTATTCCTCATTGCTACTTGAAATAAATAATAATTTATTCAACAGCTCCAAATAGCACAGCTTGCTGCACAAACATACCAGAAAGTGTCCCCAAAGGCCCTTAATGTACACAAAACCCAGTTCTGGCCTTCAGCTCTGCATCAGAGACTCTTCTCTGTTATTGCTAGACCATTCAAGGCCATTGTTCGACTGTTTTATTTATGATTATGGAAAACTTGAAGGGTATTTAGGGGGAAAGAAGTGAATACCTACAATAACAAAGGATATGGTGGTTAAAACACAGCAGTAGGAATCAGGTAACGCTATCAAGAATTATTTTAATTCTTCTGGAATAAGATCGTGTCTCCACTTCCAGTGTCTCCATCTACAAAATGTGATTGTTTTCCTTTATTTGAGGTTTCACCAGGCTCACTGGTAAGAGCACTTCATTACTATTACAGTCATGTTCCATGTGTTCTTTGTTTTTTTTTCTTCTAATAAGGAATGGTTTTGGCACAAATCACTAGCAGTTCTTTTCTTTGGTGGGGGAGATTTTAAATGGTAAAGAGGAATCAGCTAGCAAAAGGGCTTTACTATTCTAAAAGTCTGTCAGCACAGCAAATCCCTTATGGCTATTTACTGCTTGTCAGGGATGAAGGTTGCGTTTGGCCTCATTTCTTATGCTACCTCCAAACAAAACTCACAAAAGCAGATGGAAATAACACAAGATAATTGTATAACCCTCCTTATTAAGGGAAAGGGAAGCCGCTGTTGTGCAAAGCAGTCCTCCTCCATGAATTCTGTGGCCAGGGGCTGGTGCAGCATGGGCAGCCAAACACACATCATACCTTCAAGCCTTGTTCAGCTCTTTCCCAGCGGTGAAGCCACATGGTAGACGTAGCTACTGACTGCAACTGAGACCAGATCATCAGCTGGCCTGGTGATATCAAACACCTGCAGTTAGTCTCTGCTGGCCCTGTGCTGAAAGCTCGCATATGGACATCACACAGACTGCACAAACAAGCCAGATTTCCTCATGTGGTGTGGAGCAGGCTCACGGCTCAGCTCAGGAGCTGCCTTCCTGAACACCTGTAACTCAGAAGTCCTGGGAGCAAAACCCAGGTCTCAGTCTCTGCATAGCAGATAAACAACCAGTCTCTGAAGCTCCAGGGAGAAGTAGAAATGACCTTTGCAATGGCAGAAGGTCACTCTGCACAAGGACTTAGGCATGGTCCTAAGAGCCAGGAGACCTGTTCCCATTGCAGCTTTGCCAGCATCTCTTTGTATGGATGGGTCTGACCCCTCATCTGAGTTGTCCTTACCTGTTATTCCCACATCAGCAGAAGGGAATTACTTCTTCCTCACTGAGAGTTGAGACTCTTCATTAACATTTAGATTTAGCTTTGAAATACTTCTGGACTTCGGGGCTAGTATGGTGCAATACCATTTGATGGAAAAGACGTGAAAAAGACAAGGCTCTACTTCTTCTATAAGCAGAGTGCCGCTCTCGTTATTTTTCTTCAGCAAAATAGTGGCCCTCAAAAAGGAAGCAGAACATGCCAAAACCTGCCCGGGAGATTTATAACTAGCTCGCAATAAGAGTATCTCCCACCCATACTAACTTATCTCCCACACTAACTTATTCCAGTTATCCCATCAGGCTGCACCCTATTTTGCCCCTGGCTTCTCAGGCATATGAAAATGTCTGAGGTGAGTGAAGCTGTGCCGTGAGCTGCCTTACCCACAAGCCAGAGGGAGCTGGTAACCTTTCACTGCTCAGTTATGCACTGAACCTGCCTCTACTCCCCCATGCCCCCACCCCGGCCAGGAGTCAAGTCCCTGCAGCCCAGACGGGTGTAATTTCCCAACTTACCTACACAGTTATCGCTTATCACCTGCAGCAGGCAGGTGTTCAAGGTGTGAACCTCCGCACCAGGGCCGTATGCCATGATGGTAGCCCATCAAAGCCGAGGAGGGCACAGGGCAGAGCAATGGCAGTGAGGCATGGGCAGCACAGCAGGGCTCTGGCCGGGCTATAAGCCGTGCCTTTGCACGGCTAGGAGTGAGTCGGCTACCTGCTACCACATGCACTGATTTTACTTTAGGCCTAAAATTCAGGGCTGCCCCCTCAACTGAGTTTCTTCACTCCAGGAGGCCGCACAAAAATCAATTGTGTTTTTAAAAACCCTGCCTTAAAATTTGCTGGGCTGGTATGAAGTGCTAATGCATTAACAGCCCAGGGTGCTGGTGCACCTTGTGTAACAAAAGCAACAGCTGAACTTCTTCGCTCATTAAGAATGCCTCAAATCGGGCAAGTAAATTAATCACTGAATCCCACCCCTTGGACTGACCAGGATGGTGCATTGGAACCTGCAGAAGACTGAGTAGGGAGACCCACCTCACCAGAGACAGTTTGAGAAGTCACAACAGCATTGCCACAGCCCACTGCAACCCCGTGGCCTGTCTGTGGAGAGCTCTTTCTGAAGAGAAACTAATCCGTCTCCCACTGTTTCAGTTCTGGCTGAGGCCACCACAGAGATGTCTCTTTCTCATGATTAAAGGAAACTTTGCACCCACTACTGCTTTGGTGACCACAATACTCGTGCTTGTTAGTGCTGGACATGTTAGCAGTAATTTGTTCATCTTTTTGAGAGCTCAAGCACTTCTCATTTCCCTAGCTGATGTGGGGCACATTGCTGTTTGGATAAGGAAACATGATTGCCCTCTGACTGTGGACTGGAGTGCATTTCAGATTAGTTTCTGAGGATCTAGTAACTTAAATGGACTAAGCTGGCCTTGGCTGGATGGATGGCTGAGAAAGGCTGTGAGCAAAGAACAATTTTGCAATCAATATGTAAGTGAAAGTGTCTATTTTTTTGCTCACTTGCTTCTGATACCACATGCTTTTGTCACTACGTGGGTGCCATGTGCATGGGAAGTCACCCTCATGATAGTAAATCAACATGATTGGAGAAAGGATTGACCTTGACTGCCGAACCATGGGATCTGTCTGGAGACATATACTTGTTTAGCTCAACCTGCGCTTCAGGGTGAACAGGTTCCCTCACTGCTGAGGCCAGGAGGTAAAACAAAACTCATATTGCGTTGCTGCACTGAAATACTGGGAGGGGGGGGACACGACACGGGGATACAGTGCTGGTATCTCACAGCTCTCTACAGGGATGAATCAGTGGTTCTCTGCCTCTAGGAACTTTGTTAACCAGGGTAGACAAGCCAGTACGCAGCACATGACAAAATACAGATAGAGTGTCATGGTGGAAGGGCTTCCAAATATGAAATTTACCAAAAGCAAGGGTAAAAAGAGACTGTGAAGGATGCTGTTCTCTATTAAACTCATAATGGAAAAATGTGAGAAGAGTGAAATAGACTGTAAAAGGAATAGGAGGGCGAAAAGGCATGGTATAACTGTATGCACAATGCCTTTAGGGGCTTGCATGCAAGCACTGAGAGAAGGGAAGCCAGTGGAGGTGACATTTCACAAGACCAGGCAAAGATGACCTGGATAGTTTCAACTGTGTGAATTCAACTGCGCTGACCAAGAATAATCAGAGAGAAGGTAAAAACTAGCTGTAGCAAGATCGTGAGCAACAGGAATGACAAGCACAAATCAGACCAGGTTTGCCAAAACCAAAGCTGCAAGGTTTGGTTAGAGTCCCTTACGGCTGATGATGTTCCTGCAGGCAGCGCTGGAGCCATGTTGCTCCCCAGGTGATGCTCCAAGGATGAAGGTGAAGTGGGTCTGTCTTACGTAGAGCATTGTAACCACCGTATATATATGTGTGTGCTCTTTCCCTGCAGATACCAATGTCATACGATATATCCAGCTGACAGAGATGAAGATCAGCAGATGTTCCCAGAGAGAGAAAGAAGCCTTGTGAAAATGAAGCCGCCTCAGCTGAAGTGCCCAAGGGGGAACATTTCCTTCCTAGAAGCTCATTTGGTGGATTTTCCTGTTTGCTCTGCCTCATCCTCATCTCCTCATCCATTCACTCTCCCTTGCTCTTCATTGAACCCCAGTTTTAAAAACAAAGAGACATAGACACTGGATATGGCTGCTTGCCAACCATGGTAGTACCCCTTCCCCATGGCAGGAGAGCACAACGGCTACAGCCAGCCTTGTTCCAAGACAGTGTCACACACCTGGAGTAGGCAATGCTGGGGGACCTTTCTGGTCCTGAGATGACTGCCTATTACCCTTAGGGAAGCAACCCCCAGAACAACGAATTGCTGACCAGGCAAGTTGGAGACAAACAGTTTCTGCTCTGAGTGATCACTGGAGCTTGGAAAAGCCAAGAAACCAAGAGAGCCACTGGTCATTTCAGAGGGGATAGCAAATGCCTTTTGCCATCAGTTCCCTCTGCCTGCTTCTCCAGTGTGTGTTACCAGTCTGCAGTGAGAGCTCACATGCTCCCAGTCTAATGCCAGTGAAAACTGTTTCTAAACATCCTCTTAATGAAAGCACAGAGCACCCTACGAACCCCCCACAGAGCTGCCCCGGTGCTGGAGGAGAATGCTGTGGTCTACCACAGAGCGCTGAACGGACTGTGAAAAGTGTGGTGTACAGTGTGAGGGAAAAACTGTGAAATAATTCATTAAATACAAATAAAAGTTATTAATAGGCAACAAGTCCAGGCATTGCTTTTGAAAGGGACCTCTTGGGTTCCCCATGTCCAGACAGGCAACATTGTCTAGTGGGGGGCAGCATGGGGTGGGGAACAAGGGACATCTCCATTCTTATCTTGGCTCTGCCAATACCTTCCTGTGTGATCTTGGGCAAGTCACTTAGCCTCTCTGTGCCTCAGTTTCCCCATCTGTACACTGGGGATAATAACTTCCCTACCTCGCAGGGGTGTTGTGAGGATGTGTTAGTTAATGTTTGTAAGTAACAGTACAGTGATGTACAGTGCTAAGTATTATTACTACATTGGATTGAGGTCTTGATTCTCCCACTTTGTGTTGGTGCTTCCTGTGTTCTGTTTTTTTTTCTTTTGTAAGAGAACATGGTGCTGACAAACAGTGCAGGGCCAGCAGCTTTGGAGGCCCTTTCAACAACCCATATGGCCTGTTTAGACCTCAGCCCACAGTCTGATTCCTTCTAAGAGCTCAGGCTCCTTATCTCAACTGTCCTTTTCTGAAACTGCCAGTAATAGGATCATTAAGTGCCACAAACACATTTCCAGTGTAACTGCCCCATCAGTGGCCCACAGGGGCCTGCTAGCTGTTGCAAGATGTACATGAGTGTTCTCATCCCATGGTGGTCAGTGGGAAGTGAGTGTACGCAGAGATACTTCATTTGTCCCTCAGCTGAGACATGGAAACTGAAACACAGAGAGCTGAACAAAGTTCAGCCAAATGCTGCATAGTTTGGTCCCAGCAGATGTGGTGTCTGCAGACAGTTCACCGTGGCATCCCACTTTCCAGCTGTGGTATCTCACCATGTTTTTCTCTAGCCAAAATTTGAAAAAGAAATGTCAAGAGAAAAGGCAAACCTCTATCATTTTTTTCTGAACAAAAAACGAACTCATATTCTTTAGTTCAGGGACACATCCAGCCCACACCGGGGGGTGGTGAAGAGACCATCTTACAGTGGCATATAAGTCTTTGAGATAAGGTGGACCTACATCAGTTGTGTGAAACTTGTATTACTGGTGATGGCGCCAGAAGTTAATGTTCCTCAGGTGGGTGGTGGAAAGCAGCTGCTTCCCAAAATTCCCCAAAACTGTGTGCAGCTACTGTGAAGGAAAGGACTGTGTCCTGGAGACAGCAGAGTCACCTTCTTCAGTTGGCCCATGGTTTATATATCTGTGCCAGAAATAGCAAGCACCTCTGCCCACCCCTATGCGTGTCTAAGCAATAAATGAGGCTACAGCTGCTGCTAGGACAACAATCAAGTTAAAGACAAAGAGGATAAAGGAGCAGAATTCTGTAGGTAATTGTTAACTAAACCAGGAAAAAAGGGTTAGGCAGAGTTGTGCTTGGGTGCATAGAAGGTGTACCTGGTACTGTATAAAACACAGAGTTCTCAGGCACATTCAGTCCTCCATACCCTAAACACATCACAGCATGCAGCAAATTCAAATAGAGGTGACTCCCCACTACTTCATATTGACAGTTCATCCCACAGCTGCCTGTGTCTCTTCACTAGGAGTGAAATGAGGATTCATCCTGCAGGCCATGCAGGAGAAGACAACACCTACATAAACAGCATCTGCTCCAGGAAAGCTCAGGCAACCAGAAGCAGGCTTGTTACTCATGACCTTAATGTAAGAGAAAGGGCATTTTCCAGTCACTGGAGATGTAGGTCCATGGACTGTCACTTTCTCTGGAAACAATGTTAGTCCTTCTCATTGGCTTCACTGGCATCCTGTCACTGCATCAATCCAATGTATACATTGGTATAAAAAGGGCACAGCACACTCCAAAGTACAGTTCTCAGCCTCTTTTCCTCCAGGAACGCTGCAGTGTTTGGAGAGCAGTTGGGGAGGGTGTAATAGGACGTTTGTAAATATGCATATGAAAAAGATCTCAGAGACCCTCCAGGTGCTACACAAAAAAACTGCTTTCTGCAGAAAGTGGTTGTCCTTATGTAGCTCAACACTCAGGGTACCTGCAAGCCATGCAAGCACACCAGCAGCGGGAAGAAGGAAGTCACCAAAGAGAAAACAGAGTTACAAGCTGCTTTGCCAGCTATATAGCAACCGTATGTTTCCACAGTGACACAGGAATTGAATGAAACATGGACAAAACTCCAGATGGTGGCCCTCCACATGTCAAGGAGAGAGAGCAGCAGTGCCACCAACATCAGCAGAGCTCCCATGGACTGCACTCTCCCTCTAGCATCCAGCTCTGCCTTGCAGCATCAAACATCTCAGTAAAGTTTCAGTCTAATTAGAAAGACATGCAGACACATGACCACTTCTGCTGTGTTTGTCAGGGGAATAGGGAAGAACCCTTGAAATTTCCTAAAAGGCTTTGTCTTCTGCAGAAAGAAAGATAAGGCATATTTGACTTCCAACATGTCAAGGTGCTTTTCAGCTCTAGAGGAGCAATGCCCTAAAAGACCATGGGGAAGTTTATCTCCTGGCCACTGATGAATTTAAGAATACCCAAGTGAGGTTTTGTCCAAGAACTGCCTTAACAGGAAACAGAATGAAATAAGAATTTGGATGGGAGAACCTATTATCAAGCCCCCAAGAAAGACGCCCATGTATACAACAAGACCCTCCAGAAGCTAGTTAAAGTTACACACCTTTTCCACTGAGTGGTCCTTAACAGCCAGGTGTGGAGGCGTGGGCAGAGGCCACCCAGTCCCACGCAAGTTACCCAACCATTGCTGTAGGGAGTTGGAGAGACAGATGAAGGAGGTGGAGGTGACCATGTCTGCTACAAGTTGATGGTATTTTTCTGTGGAGCAGTCAAATGGCAATGTGAGAATACTGGAAGCCAAAACAAGCAAACAAGGCTTTGGCTCATCCAGGTGGTATATGCATATAACCTCAACGTGTGGTACATCGCAGAATAAACACAGGCCCCTCTAGGTACCCAGCAGGGCTAAAATGTCTCCAGTGCAATGGGAAGTGAGCCCATTCACCCATCGCGTGTGAAAACAGCAGGAACAAAATGGCATGACAGATGCCAGGCAGAGCAGTAGGAAAGCAAGAACTGAGGTTGAAATGAGAGAGGGATGATCTGATCATAGGATACAAAATACAAGCCAGATCCGGGTTCATGGGCAGAATGAGAATTTAACTAGAAAAAAACCCGGCCAAAGGCTTAGCCGTGTTATTTGCAGTTCATAACAAGACCCAGTTTTAATTGGCAGGATACACAGCAGGAAAAAGGGCAGTAAGATTAGAGGTGATTTTCCAGCTGGAGGGAGCAAAAGAGGGGGAGGCTTCCTTCCTCCAGCACAATCATTTTTGAAAGTGTGAAGAGAGGACAAACACATGCTGCCTGCAGAATTTTTCCAAATATGTGTTAACCATTACAGTTGATAAAAGTAGCCTGGACAGGGTGGAGAAGTCTTTGTTTAAACTAGGAAGAGGCTATGACTGGATTCCAGAACTGATAGGAAGGTAAAGGTCTGACTATTCTTGATTGATAGTTAAACGCAGGAGCCCATGAGATGAAGAGGGGTGTCTTGACTGCAGAGCAACACCCTTAGCTGTGCATCTCCAATTTGCTTTCCCGGAATTTCTCTGCAAGATTCACCTTTGTAAATGTTCTCCCCAAACTACAGCCCAACAGGCCCAGGAGCAGATATGTCCTTGTGATGCTTTACATGAGATCTTCCAGAGGCTTCGTCTGCACTGATTTCTTTATGATCAGTCCCGTGATGATCAGTCCTTTTCCAGGGATCAGGAGAGAGGAAGAGAGAAGGTATGGACTGGGCAAAGGGGAAATCAAACTGAATTCACACAGGACCTGCTGAGCAACTAGTCCCCTCCCTTCCTTGTTTATTCGCCTTTCCTTTTTCACCAGGGAGCACACTGATGCTCCTCCCAGGTTTCTACTGTGAATCTCCTTGCTCTGCGCAGTAGTTTAGTGGCTTGGGCAGGGTTACTTAAATAAGGAGGAACAGTGGTGGGCCAATGTGCTACCCAGATGGGACATGTGGGACGGTGCAGTAAATTATCAGGTTCCTTAATACTACCCATGGGTTAGCATAAGCAATTAGTAGGACTTTGTGTCACTGCAGCTGCTGTGAGATGGTTTCCAGAGGTTGTTCCGAGATTATCTTCTTAGGAATTCCTTGCTTACTAAATGCTGCAGGCTAAACTACCACATCAACAGCTTCAATGCTGCTTCTGTGAGGGTGATGAAAAGCCAAGACACTCTCACGGCTCCTCTCACTATGATTTAAGAAAGGTAAATTCATAAGTATTTGATAAAGAAGATGAGATGAAACCTGTGGCAATACACAACTTTAGCACCCCATGAAGTGGAAGGGGGTGTAAGTGGTCCCACAGATGTAGGGAGGAGAAAAAAACATCTTTTCTGCTTCCCAGAGACAGATGCTCCCTCTGCCATAGCAAGGGAATGGCTCAAACTCTGTTCATTTGGGAGAGCTGTGCCTGAAGCAATTGTTTCTGATAGTAGTTGTGGTGGGGAATCAGGAAATAAATAGACTGTGTTAGTGCCCAGGAAATCACCCTGTTACCTTAGTTTCATGCACACTCTTTATCCTATAGAAAGCATCTGCTGTCTTACATAGGCAGATACGAGGGCGATAGGAGGAGAGGAAATGAGACAGCATGGAAAAAAAACATAAAATACATCCTCCCTTCCCCTCTTCCTAGCTCAACAGTACAGGAGCAAATTCACTGAACAGCCTCCAAATATTTTTCTCTTGCTAATATGAGGACCCATTTGGCAAGTTGACGTGTCCATCACAAATGGGGAGCAGGAGGCTGTGGCTCCTGAATTTCCCTCCTCCACTTTGCAATGAGCAGCAAGTGCCAGGGATGCCTCTGCTGGGCACAGCAGCCATCACTGAGCATATCCCTGCCCTGGCACCTCCTGCCTTCCCTGCTCCCTGCTTCGGAGAAGCTCCAGGTCTGCTCCTTGCCTGCTATGGCTGCACTGCAGTGCAGGCAGGCAGGCCAAACAAACAGATGGATTTTAAAATTTTCTTAAGTAGCAAATTACAACTTGTGTTCGGTGGGGGAAAATGATCTAGCTGTAGCTGAGCCCCATGTACAGCACTATTCAACCCTGGCAGTGGCGAATGAAGCTGCCCTACAAGTGAGGCTGACTTCCAGGCCCCACGCATAGCCTTTCTCCTTCATTTATCACCAGCCAAGTTTTATAAATAACAGCAGCTCTGCAACAACTGTCTTCCACAACTTTTGTTTCCTTCCAGAGGGTTCCTCCTCACTCCAATTTGCCTGCTGGGAAGCATGAACCTGTGCCAGCTCATTGCTGCCTCTGACAACTCCCTGTCACTGGTGAGGAAATAGCCTGTAATGTAGAGAGGTGGAACTGGCAACTGGCTTTAGGGAATATGAAGAGGAATTTGGCTGGGGCTTTGGGGCCACCTCAGATCCTCACTACACAAATAGCATCACCAGATCTCCAGTGATTATGTTAGGTTGATGGTTGGACTAGATGATCGGAAAGGTCCCTTCCAACCTAGGCAATTCTATGATTCTGTGATTACATGTGCCCAGACTCTTGTTATACGCAGCACTCATGAGAGCTCCTTGTTGCCCACCACAATGCTAGAGAGGTGATGGGAGATGAGCTCAGAGAAAGGATGAATCACCAGTGTGCTCTCTTCATTATACTATTTTCTCCACAGGGCTGAGCTAACAGAACCATATGAGTATATGTTCTCCTGTCTATTGTCAGAGCTACAAATCAAAACCGTGATTCATATGAAACTGTACATTTTCCGTATTAGACCCCAACTTACCTCAGTACTGTAAAGGTTTGGTGTTAACTACTGTGAAATACTGACATCCAAAATGCAAAATACGAGCACTGAAGATGACAGAAAAGCTTTACATAAAGAACTCTGCCAAGAAAATAAAGGAAAAAAACCCCACACTTTGAATGGAAAAAGACATGGTTACTAGTAATAGAAGTTAGGTTTAACAGTAAGTCATGTCAACCAGTGACTTGGCTTCCAGCATTTGCAGAGGTATTCCTCGGTCTCTGCACGTGTGAGTGTGCAGGTGGGTGCATATGGGGTGCAGCCCTGAGAGTAGAAGTATACCTGATAGTGCTGCATCAGACCTTGTCCATCCCACAGCTCTAGTGCAACCAGTCCTGATACCTTTTTACTGACTATTCGACTCATTTGGAATGAGAGGAGGGCAAATATTTGGTTCCTGATTACAGTTTTTATGAGTTCCCAGTTCTACAGGCTTTCATCTGCCCATGAATCTGCAGTGAACATGACTAATACACACTCCCTTTGAAGGGAGGGGAGTGAGAAGATATCCAAAGGGAAGTGAGACCTTCGTTGAATGTGAAAACCAGCCTGAGTGAAAAGTCTCACAGCAAATGAATCAAAGCAGATCCAACTCACAGCCTGGGATCCTGTTTGGGTGAGAAAGTAGAATGGGAGTATCTCAAAGGAGAGTTTAAGTGGGAAAAGAAACAGAGGAGAAAGAGACACAGATATCCATACCTGAAAGTCTGAAGGGCCTGGCAGGAGCTCTGACTTCAGGACAGAGGAGTGGTCTTTGGAATGGGTGACACAAGTAGATCTTGGGCATCGGGGTGGTCAGACCCAACCATTGCTCTGACCCTGAGCTGGTGGGAGCAAGAGTGAGACTCATATCTTTCTTGAGGACACATGGAGAAAACCTCAGACAGTGGCTCTCTGCTGGACCTTTAACTGCTGATGCTTTTCTTTTGCCTCTATATAACTTTCCATATGGTGAGTTAAGAGATAGATCAACTGCCTTGCCTTAATGTATTTTTCAACACATTACAACAGCATCAGAGTGAGGGGACAGGGACAACACACATCAGGTCATAATTTTAAGACCTGCATTAGCTAGAAGTGGTAACCCACCTTCATTATGGTTTTGGGAATGGAGCTTTTTTGAGACCCAAAACAAAGCAAATGGGAGCTTTTTTCCAAGGCTGATAAGGGAGTTTGATTTTCTTGATCACTTCAGATTCCAGCCCTTCTGCTAAAGTTGTCGACAAAGCAGGCTACTGTTCCAGTCTGGGGAGGTGGGGTGGATTTTTGCTGTCAGTGATTTAAACTCACATGCAGTCCCATCTTGTTCCTCTTCTGCAACAGCATATTTAAGTCATGTTCTAGACAGAGACTGTTGCTGAGCATGTGATACTACAATCAAAATGTATTGTAATGGCCACCAGGAAAAAAAAGTACATATTCAGATTACACAGAAAGAAACTGATTTTATTCTCTGATTTTGCTTAGCAAAGACAGCTGGGGGATTTGCAGTTGGGAACACAAGGATTTTCACTTTCTTATCCCTCAATGGATGGTTTGCAGCCAGTTTGGCTCCAGTGTTATTCTCATTTTGTGATGGCAGCCCAAAGAAAGCAACTTAGTATGTCCTGGAAGAGCCTCAGGGGAAAGCAGGCTGGATGGACTGTGGTATCAGCTCCCTGGAAAGAGCTGGTGATAGAGCTACAGACTCGGCAAACTTTCCACTTCACACAGCAGCAATAACTGGGTTACAGCAAATCTTTTGGCATCAGATAAAACCCAGCTGTTTCATATTGCCGCCTACAAACTTCTGGTTAGAAAAATGGCCACATGCGAATGGCATATTCTTCACTCAGAGCTGGTCTCCTGCATCTTGATGGGGCTGAATTAGATCCAACCAACAGCTTGTGGAATTCAGTAGGTTATCTCTGAGGCTTTGCTGCCTGTTGGCAAGCTCTAAGCATTGACTCAGGAAGAGCACAGAAGCCCATTCCCTGAAATAAACTTAGCAAGACAAGATGTAAGCCCTTTCATGAGGTCCTTTAGATGGCCTCCAGCTGAGTGAGATATGGGGGCTGAGACAGGATGCTTACAAAAAGCCAGGTCTTGGCATCAGCCGGACAGAACAGACATGAGACCCATTTATGGTCCAGAGGTCAGGCTCCGACATCAGCTCTGCAAGCTGTGGGGTGGCTCACCCCATTGCTAACAGCTCACACAGTTTTTGACTCTCCCAGTCTTTGGTGCTGGGACTGCACCGTCATCCTGGGGTGGAGGTAGGCCTCTGTTTTCTAAAAGCTTTTTAAAACCTGAGTAGTAAGGACTACAAACAGGCAAACTGTAAAAATCCAGGAGTTTTTCAAGCTCTTGTGGTTCAGAAGGTCTCATCTCTTCTTAATGTTGCCTGCTGCCTGCTGATCTATCGCACAAGCCTAGGCTTTCATATAAGTACACAGAAACAGTTATCTAGTCAGTGGCCCACCAAAATGGAAGGGCTGAGTAAGAGAAAAGCCTGCCTGAACATCACCAAACTGACCTATCACAAACTTAAGTTTTCACCTGAACATGGCAAGCTCAACTTGCTGCTCAGCAGACTTAAAGCTGTCAGTCTGGGAGATTTGACTGACTTGTGGAAAATTATTTCCATATGAGAGAAGAAGATAAAAAGTTGTACACAGGAATAGGGTCTGAACCAGTAGATTACAGGTCAGTAAATTGTCAGTTAGGAAAATCCTGTAATTTGTAGCATGTACAGTCAGAATTCAAATCAAAAGAAAAATTGGTACAGGTACCCATTATAAAAAGGGCTCCACTTTTCTTCTCAAGCAATGCATCTTCTTCTAGGACACATGCTGTTGTTGAGAGACATTTCTCCTATTTTCAGTGTTCTGGGTCAGCCATTTTTCACTTCACCTGTATTAGTCTAGAGACTGATCTGAGGCTCTAGGGATCCCAAATGTTCACATCTCTGTGAGTCAATGTCAGATTGACTCAGGTAACCAGTGAAAGACAGCTGTATAATAAAAGATGGGATTTCTCCTTTTCACTCATCACCAGTATAGAATCATAGAATCATAGAAACACAAGGTTGGAAAGGACTTACAAAATCATCTAGTCCAACCATCCTCCTATCACCAATACTACCCACTAAGCTACTAAATCATGTCTTACAGCACCTTGTCCAGACACTTCTTGAACACCGCTAGGGATGGTGACTCCACCACCTCCCTGGGCAGGCCATTCCAGTGCCTGACCTCTCTTTGAGAGAAAAAGTTTTTCCTGACCTCTAATCTAAATCTCCCCTGGGAGAATCACACAGATTAGCTGCAGGGACTTCACAGCTGTGCTCATGATGAGCAAACCAAATCACATCACGTCATCTCTCACCACAAATCTGAGGAAATACCAACTCTGAAAATAGGACTGGAAAAGATCCTAAAGAGAGTATCTACATCACCCCATGGCCTTCAGGCAATTAGGTCAGATTGAGTTAAACTGCTCCAGAGAGAAGTTTATCTAACCTGTTCTTAAAAGTCTCCTATGACAAAATACCACTGCCCTCATAGATGGAAAGTTAAGATACTTCTTACTACCACTTAAATGAAGTCTTCTATGTAGTGATTTAAATTAATTACTCTTTGTTGCATCTACAGTAAATTTTGACCAAAAAATTTCTGCTCTTTGTGAAAGGCTCTGTTCTAGGATTCTAATCTTTCAGCTTCCACCAACATTTCTGCAACTCAACAAGTTTTCTGGCTCCTTGCTTGTTCTGCTCACTCTCCTCTAAATTTCTTCCAGGTGGTTTACCTCCTTATTGGAATGCAGTGCTGAAAGCAGGACAGTTTTCCAGGTGTGGCCTTCCAGCACAAGCCAGAGTAGAAGCATTATTTCAGAAGTCCTATACGCAATAGGCCTACTGACATATTCTTTGCACTAGCAAGACATCATTGACTCATGTTCAAGTCTCACTCCAGACTGCTTTGACTCATCCCAGTTTTTCTTCTGCCATGCTGCCGTCGGGTCCTTTTGTATCTGTGCAGCCAATACTCCTTACTGAGTTACATACTATTTGATTGAAAAACGAGTAGATTCCAGGAAATAAGAAATCACAATTCTTTTTCCACAGAAAGAACAGATCTGCTTTTTAAAGGATACATGTGGTCGAATTTTAAGACAAAGCAAAAGTCAGACTTGGCATAAAGTACCAGCTTTTGGGGTAGGAAGAAATCGATATACCTGTTCCACTTTTATAGTATAGTTAACGAGTTCTACAGCTGCACAAGCTCTGCAGTGCTTTAGCAACTAAGAAAAACACTACTTGACAGTTGAGAGCCACAGTCTGTTGGGAGCATCAGTCACATTTTTCTTTCACTGGGCAAAGCAATTCCTTCTGCTCTTTCAGATTACCTTGCAGAGTCAGGAGCACTCAGGTCATCAAAAACAAGTAGGATTAAGAGTGCCTGAGCAAGATGGAAGCATTCAGAGACAGCAGCACAAATATCAGTAGCAAGTGTTTTGTTCACCACACCCTGCAGTCTTTTTCTGAGCATCCTCCAGTCAGAGAGGAAATAAGATGCTTCCTTCAAAACCTTCTAAGCAGAGGACACAGGCAATGCAACCCATAGATTTGAATCCCCAGCTCTCCTGTGTGTCTTGTTTCTTGTGTTTTTTGAGCAGAAAAACAGATGATGTTCAACAGAAATGAAAAAAAAAAAAAAAAGGAAATTGTTACTCTATGTCCAGATTTCAGTGAAGACTATGCTTTGGATACTCTTCTCCATAGCATTTTATCCTGTACTCATAGGCAGTGAGTAGCTCAGTGTCATCCAGGAAGACATTTGCTTGCTGTTTGCTGTTTCCCAACAGCAGAAAGCCTGTGCAACAGAGAACTTGGGTTTGTAGGTCATGGGATTTGAATGCACACATTCCAGTGTTTCTTTCTTCAATGAACACTGCAGAAAGGTGTCCTACACAAGTCACAAGTAGTATGACATTTCTGAAAGCACTGAAGTGATGTTAGCGATCTAACATCACTGAACATCTAATTCGAGGGCAAAGCCAGCTTTGGATACTCTATAGGAGACTTGTAGCAAGAATAAAGTCAAATTTATAGCTGCTTGTTACATCAAATCAGGCTGTAGGATGCTGCTACAACACCCTACCCATTGTGAGCTCCATGCGTAGGCTTATGTTAAAAGTTGTTAATTGCTGAGACCATTGCTTGCAGAGCAGGTAGGTCCCTTGCTCTTCAAGATTATCAGTGATGGCATAAAGCCTGGAATTTATGCTACTATGTAAGATCTTCAGGCAAGCACAGGTTCCAAGTGTACCTTTGAAGTGCAGGTGAAGTGGCCAGGCACAAACATGCAGCATCCACCTTCATCAAATAGTGTGTTGCACGTACAAACTCAGCCTGTCTTTGTAACCCAACTTGGTGGGTTTCTGCTTCTGCCCAGAGAGGAAACAAGCCAAACACTCACCACTTTTGATGGCAGCAGTGAGCTAAAGACACATAAAAAAATGCTAAGTATCCATGGGAAATCCATGGGAATTTAACCCGAAAATACGGGCTGGATCCAGACAAATGTTGGCATCTGCCCAAGGCACTGAAGGAAACAATGTTGATTAAAGAAGCTGAGGATCTGGCACACGGCTACGTTGCTGAAAGGTAGCTTTAAGGGAAAGAAAAGTTGCATAGAGCAGTAGAAACTGGACTTCTCTCTGAGTTCTGCAGCTCTCTTTTTACTCAGCCCATGTCAGAATGCTGTGCTGAGCCTCATTTCTCACTGCACTGAACTAGCCCCACCTGCTATTGCTGGGTAGGGAAGAATTCAACAATGTTTTCAGCACACTTTTGAAGGGATTTTATGAGCATGAAGTATTGTTTCTGCTGTTGTTAGAAACAAGAACACAGTCTGCTGCTGAATAATTCATTCGATGCAAAAAACAGCCAGCGAGTTGTTGAACAATAATGCTGTACAATGAGACAATTATGGAGCGGTTACAGGGAGCGGGATGCAGATGGAGCACACAGGGTGACTGGTGGTGACCTTAGGCCACAGACAAGCACGGGTGCGTATCTAGTTGTCTACTGACACACGTCAGTATTTTTTCTGAATTATTCTAACACTTTGCCCTTAACCTTTGAGATATCGAAGGACTAGTTGATTTGGAGGGACCACCTCTGGTGGAAAAAGGGAGTTCAATGTCCCCAGTGTTTTTCATACTTTACCTTTCGGGTAAGAATGAAGAAGTACATTTCTGTGTGCTTCTGTGTGCTTCACACTTCTGCTGACCAGGAGCTGCAGACCTGCCATAGCAACACTGTTTTTCTTGACAGGAGGAATGGGAAGAGCTGCTCATTCCCAACAAACATGCCATGTTGTAGACACCAAAGTTTCTGTGGCAGTTTTTTAACATGCCAAGAAGAATCCCTACCTCAGAGAGGTGTTTGAAAAAAGAGACCAGTGTGCCCAAAGCCCAGCCTGCAGAGAGTGAGCTCTAGAGCCAGGTCTCTGTTCATCAAATCACACAAAAATTCTCCCTCTGCTCTGCCTTGGGAAGAAAACACATCCCTGTCCCTGAGGTTATATCCTTTCCTCACACATGGTCAATCACTGGCTTGAAAATGGATATAAGACCTCAAAAACTGCTGCAAAACTCTATTCTCATTTATGTGCACAGAGAAGAGCTGCAGTGCCCTGATTCTCATCCAGGGACTCTGGAAGTTTTCAGTGTACCAGTAAGAAAACAGGTAATAAACCAAAAACTAAACCAGAAACTGAGATCTACTTCAGCTCACTTGTCATAAGAGTTAAAAACCAGAACTTCCAGATACTACTGGTGGATTCAAGCCTGGCTTAAGAGGCTGAAAGACAAGAGTCCCTCCTGCATCCCAGGTCTCTGGCTAATTCCAGCCCGTGGCCATATTCAAGTCATAGGGCACCTGGAAGATATGAGTGGCTTGGAGCCAGGAAGAGAAAGGGGAACATGAGAAGATGCTTTATCATGCATTTTCTTTATAACAGCCAAAATACCCTTCTGTTCCTTCTCATATATCCTAGAGAGAGCACAACTGAAGTGTGAAGAACTGTTTAATGGATTTAGTAATAGTATTGATCTTCTGTCATTTGAAAAGGGATGCTGAGCTTAATCAGATCTGTAGAAGTGTCTCATTATTTACTTTGCCAGAGGAAGGGATTAGATATCAGAGAAAAAACAAAAAGGCCCTTCAGCAGGCACGGGTTTGCTCTGCAGGATGAAAAAACATTCATTTGCTTCTATCCTTATATGTATTTAAACGGGAAAAGATTCAAACAACTGTCCATAAGATTCTGCCTGGAGGAATTAATACAGCAGCAATAAACAGAGGTAGACTCAGCAACGCGGCAAACCAGCTCATAGCTTTTCAACACCCTGATTTAGCTCTGCAATCTGGCCACCTAAGCATTAAGAGTAGAAATTGAATTGCTGGTAACAGTCAGAGACAGATTGAACAAGTTTTCACCTTCTGAGATGCCTTCCTGCTAGTGAGGTACAAAGCGTTGCTTACGTGCAGGCTGAACGTGGCTGACTGGGAAGTGACACTGGGAAGGAATAAACCAGAAACCCTCTGATGCTGTTTTTGCAGTCACCTTTGAGCCAACAGAGAACTGGCTTATCACACCGATGCCTGCAATGACGCCTCAGGAAACACTGAGATGGTTTCATTTCCTTGACGCTTGATGCCATAACTCCCCCATCTCTCTTTCAGAGTGGCTGCAGGTGAGATGGATGGTTTTGTATCTGTGTTGTGGCAGTACTGAAGCCATGCTGACATGTGAGAGAGGCTGGAGAATTGGCTACTAAACATGAGTTGGCTCTACCAGCAGTGAACAAAATATTTCAGGTCGAACATCAACAGTGACTCTGGAGTGAGATTTTTTTTGTTAATATCTTAGGAATTCTCAGTATATTCTAGGATAAGTGCACACACACATGCACACACGTATATACTTGCAGGGTAACTACTGATTTGACTTGCAGGAGATACATTAAGCAGCTAATCCAATTCCATGCAAACTCTACACCAATTTCTACCACTGAATCCCACAAAAAATAGAGGGAATTCAAGAACATCTGCATTTCTCATCACTGGAAAGATTTCTCATTAGTTTGGTTTCACGTACTTTTTGGAGACTTTTACTTAAAACATCTCACTATTTAATATAGGAAGCTTGCAGATAGGTTGCTTTTTTGGATTGATATTTATGTACCTTGATCAGCACTGCCATTGTACTTCTTCACCCTGATTCCCACTCATACTTAGTTGTGAGTTTGTCATTGTCTTGGCAGGTTTGCAGAGAAGATAATAGAACATTATTTGGCTCCTGGAGGTTTTGGACATCCCCTGTCTCCCAAACACGCATGAGAGGAAAGGAATCATAGAATGGTTTAGTTTGGAAGGGAACATAAAGATTATCCAGTTCCAACCCCTCTGCCACGGGCAGGGACACCTCCCACTAGATCAGGTTGTTCAAAGCCCTATCCAACATGGCCTTGAACACCTCCAGGGATGAGTCGTCCATAGCTTCTCTAGGCAACCTGTTCCAGCATTTCACCACCCTCACAGTAAAGAGTTGCTTTCTTGTGTCTAGTCTAAATCTACCCTCTTCCAGTTTAAAACTGTTACCCTCCCACTACATACCCTTGTAACAAGTCCCTCCCTATCTTTCCTGTAGCTCCCTTTAGGTACTGGAAAGGGCTACAAGGTCTCCCTGGAGCCTTCTCTTCTCCAGGCTGAACACCACCAACTCTCTAAGCCTGTCCTCACAGGAGAGGTGCTCCAGCCCTCTGGTCATCTTCATGGTCCCCCTCTGGACCTGCTCCAACAGGTCCATGTCCTTCATGTGCAAAAAAACAAATGACCAAGAAGGGGCTAATCCTTTCATTTTCTAACAGCAAGGAGCCTTCTTCCGGAGCAGAGGTGGGTTAGCAGGTGAGCAGTGGATCTGCTTGGATCAGTGCGAACAGGCCTTCAAAGCACAGGAACATCACTCTCTGAATCCAAGATATCTTCAGTGTGGCAGGAAGAGCTACTACCAAATTTTAAGAGAAGCCTGAAAGCGACTGTCAACTGCAGCCATGCCAAAGTAGTGGAGAGCAGCAGTGGGTGTAGAGCTCTGCCACAGGGAGAGCTGGCCTTTGAGAGATGTCCCCCTCGGCTGATGGCTGCTCCAAGGGCAAACGGGCAAGCTGCCTGTGACTACTGGGGGGGTGGAGACAAGGAGGAAGGTACAGGGGGAGTGTAAATTCTCACTCCTTGTGTAACCACTGGATTTCACCCAGCAGCCACTGACAGATGACAAATTTAGCAGAAAAGGAGCACCATTTTTTTATATTGTTCCTATTAAGAAGGTGACAGTGTTGGAAAGGTGCTATTTATTATTTACCTACACTGCAGTATGCTACATCCTTCAGTCTGACACTCAAGTCCAGTGATCTCAGAGATATTTTAAGAAGCCTGTGCCTTTGAAATTCTGATGTAGATCCAAAAAGCTTGCAGAGGCAGGAGTATCCAGCAGCTCTAAATACATTTTCTAATTACAGGAGTCTCAAGTGAAGAGCAGCTTTATCTAAAAAGAGAACTTTTGCCTTATGCTCAACCATCTATTTCATACAATAATTGAATGTCTGCTGAAAAACTGACTTGTCATCATCTGTTGCAATAAAAAGAATATGTTTGATCATAGCTTGGCTGTGCTTACTAAAATGCTGCAGCCCACAGCCTTGAGGGCAGAAAGCCTGACAACTCCCTTCTCAGAGCACTCCTTGTCCATGCAGAAATGTTTTGATTCTCTTGCAGATTTTGCCTACAGTGGCAGTGCTCTTCCCAAGGCAAAAATCTCCAAGCTCTGCTTCCCCTGTCATAATACTTCTTACAGGGGTACCTTGGGCTGTCTGTTAGTTGTGTGACCTGTTCTGCAGATTTCACGCTCTGTATTATATCCACAATCAATTTCAAAAATAGATGGTGTTGACTTCCAGAGTTCAGTCTGAATCCTACTGACTTAGCAGGAGTGGGGAAGCCGTTGTGAATTCATCTTAGCTTCTATCATCTCCGCACTGCACATTTTTAGTTGTAGGAGGACCTGACATTGTATGAAAGCAAACTGCTGCAGCATAATCCAGAAAGCAGCTAAATGCTTTACTTCTATTTTTTCATGTCTTCAAATTTAATCAAGCCTTACAGCCTGTAAACAGATATTCTTTGGAAGTGTAGAAAAATCAGCAAAAGTAAAACTGCCTTTTTTAGAATTGTATTCTATAATAAGTGAGTGCTACTAGGAGTGCTAATATGATTAGGAGCGAGGAGAGAATTTTGGTTGGGTTTTAATTCACAATTTCATGATGCTGAGCATGCCACAGTTGTTCTAGGTTGTTCTCTGGTGGCCGCTGTGATACCAGATATAACTCCCTCTTGGAAACTATTAACCACAGAGATGCTGTTCTGAGCTGGTTGCAGGTGCCTACCCAACACACACATGCATGCGTGGGAAAGGACGTGAATGCACAGGCACATGCACACACACTGAGGTGTTTTGTACTTCCCTCAACCTTATCCCATCTGCAAAATGAGATTGTTGAATCCTGGCCCCTGAAGTATAGTGCACAGCTATTCCAGACTTCCCTTGGCTATTTCATCCCTCACTTAAACTGATTTTAGTTCTACATCAGACTTCGCCTCAGGTAGATTAAGTTCATCGATTTTCGTTTTGATCTGGAGAACTCAACGACACCAACAGGTCCCTCATTTCTTGCCTGGCCTCTGCTTTTCATCTCAGAGAGGCACATCTCTCCTCAGCCACTTTGAACCAGCTCAGCTATTCCTACTGTGTCCTCAGGGTCTACCGCTAGGAGAAATGACTGGACTGCCAAACTTTTTGCATTTTGTTGTTGTTTGGTAGAGCCCAAGGTTGTTTACTGGAATGATGCACAGAATATGAACTGTCTTTGTGGAGGGCACACAGCTAAGAGAGGGCAAGGGCACAGGGAGAGAAAGACATGCACAGGAAATAGGGGATCTTTTCCTCCTCTTGTCATTCAAGGAGGTAATTCTCCCCTTTCATTTACTTTAAAGTTCTGCCAGCGTCTTGACTTGCCTCTCTCTCTCTTATCTGTAGGACAGGATGTTATCTAGCACGGCAACCATCTACCTGTTAGGGGAGATCAGAAATTATTTTCCTCTTTTTATCCCCAGCTGGAGCTAGAATGGCAAGAAGACTGGGAAGGATGTATTCACCCCATAACTCCAATCAGAGGGGTATTAAATGTGATCAGGACTTAGAAATCAGCACTTAGAGACACCTGGTACATCACAAAGTGAAGCAGATCTCCAAGGGGTAGAAGAGTATCAAAGACCAGCTTCCAGGGCAAGGGCGGTTGCAGGATATACCATGTGCAAAGGCAAAAGCACCTTTTGTTCTCTGGGCTCCTGTCCCTTCACTCATGTTAACAAATTACAGCTTGCCATTGAAGCCCCTCTGTCCTGTATCATTCATCTCCTTCAGCTGCTATGCTAGGCTCTAAGTGGACTTGAGCTGCAGAACTGAGCAGGACTTGTCTTCCCCAGGTTATGAGGAGATCCCTGCCCCTTTCTCCACCAAATGGTATTTTGCCAGTTTTGCTTTTGTATTAGCATTTGATGTCAATCCAGAGGCAACTCTACTTCCAGCCTCAGGTCCTTTTCTGGGGTTCTGCTTCTCAACCAGCACTTCCTTGCTCCTTTTATGTCCATGAAGCTTATTTCTTTCCTTTGAATCAATACAGCTTTATTTAGGATGGCATCTTTATGGAAACTGCATCCTCAAATGTCTGTGAATAGCTCCAGATCATGGCCTGTATCTGGGACAAATTACTAGAAGCAGTAAATATTGTATGGAGTGAAAACATTCAGCCCTGCTATATTTGCTTCACTAAACCTCATGTTATTGATTTCTTATCTTTTCTGCAGCTCTTATCTGCATACTCAAATGCTGGTGTTATCCAGGTTTGTCTTTTATGCAGGTCTGATTGCAGCTGCATGAAAACCTGAGGAAGAAGGATGCTCTTAATTAAAATATATACTCAGCATTTGAGATGCCCAGCAGATAGCTCTCTACCTCCCAGTATATCCAATTTCATTAGTTCCACCTAATTTATCTAAAGTATTGCTTGTTCAGAAGAGGTTCTGAGCACTGCCCCCAGGATATCAGCACTGAAGTGTGTAACATACTACGGTAAGAAGTACCAGTACATACACTGGTACAAGGTACAAGGACTGGTACCTGCCTCATAAAAGACGCTTTAAGCCCAGACTTGTCTAGTCTTCCCAGGTCAGTAATATCAGGCAAATGGCCAAACTGTAGTACGAAGAGGATGAAAGGGCCCCGGAGCACACTAAAAGCAAAAATTATGGTTCTTCCCCAGAAAAGTTTCAGACTCATTTATACCCTTTCCTGATACACCTTATGGCAATCTCCCAACCCCTCCTTCCTGTTCATGCTGAAGTACCAATACTGTCTGCTCCTGCATGTTGATGATTATTGCCCTGAAATGTGAGCAAAACAGAGGGCAAAATCTGAAGAAGAACATCTGGCATTATGTTTCAGTTACTCTTGTATGACCAGAATGTGTGAGAACAAGGATTAAGAAGTACTAGCACATGCAGTGGAAACTAGAAGAAAGAAAGAGCCCAGGTACTCTGACCCCAGAATAATGTGGGTCCCCTCAGGACTCACCAATGTTAAGGATGGGGATGGGTTGCTCACCCTGGCCACCAGATTGTGTGGTAGATAAACACCATCTGCCACAGACTGCCAGCACCCGGCTGAATCCCTGGGTCTGGTGGGCTTAGGAGGCCCAATGAACTTCTCCAAAAAGTGAGGAGACCCTGCCACCGCCAACACGGCACAGAGATCATCTCTGGTGGTGTGCATGAGGGAATCCATGGCTTGTATTATGTGGGCTCAGCGCTGCAGTTCAGAGACGCCCTGTGTAATGTACAGCACCACTGAGTGATGCTGACACTCCCCGGATATTTTAAGCTTTGACCAAGAGAAATGCTTTATCATTCTGTACTTGCACACTGGTCAGCAACTTCCCTTTTATTAGCTAAAGCCCACAAACCTCACAACAAAACGTTTGACTGATCCTCTGGACAGAATGCAACATTTTCTTAGGAAACAATTATCGAAAATCAAAAATAGCCTCAACTTCTGTATGTCATTTTTCTTCTTAATAGGCCATTAAGAGGCTGGTTCTCATGCTACATTACTCAGTACCTAGCTATAGCATTTATCACTTTCCTGGTAGTGCCGCTCTTACTGGAGCATCCTGTGCTTTCCTGTGGACCTCTAGAGATATCCAGCCATTTTGCTTTAACATCATTATCCTTGCTAACAATCAAATGCAGTTGTCCAAGAGAGCAAGCTAATGTATACCTCAAGGAAAAAAACTGGTAGAAAAGCAAAGAGCACTGAGGCCAAAACAGGGAAATTAAGAAGCAGGACTTCCAGGATCTACTTTCAGTCCTGCTTAGAGCTTGCACCTTGGAAAAGACTTTTTAACCTCTTTTTGCCTCAGCTTCTGAACTATAGAATGACCCATAGAAGAATTTTGTTTGCAATATTAAATAGTGTTTGCAAAAATCCTGGATTTAAGGTGCTAAGTGCACACACAAAAAAGTCGGTCTGTACTTCTTATTCCCCTTAATCACACCACTTTCATCCAAAAAATGGTGATTCTACCCATTGCCTTCTCCCAGCCTCTATCCTCAAATGTTTCTACATAGGCATTTTACCTCCTTTTCAGTCATTTTGTGCACTCATTTAAATTGCAGCCAGAGATATCTGTAGTGGATGTTAGGAAAACAATTCTAACAGGCAAGATAACAAAGTGCTGATCATTTTTCCCATCGCATATTACAAGGAAAGGAAACAAGCAGGTAGAAATGCCTGCCCCACAGTTGCTCTGTGGAGCTGCCAAGCATCCCTGATCCTCAGGCCGCACGGCTGGAAAGGAGGTCGCAACAGCACACACTGCCGTGGTTTCATCTCCTCGCTGTCAGAGTCACTTCACTGCTGTCTCTCAGCCTCTCTGCCTGCAGCACAGGCCAGTTATCTCTCATCCTTCAGCATGTGGCATGGATTTGCCTCCCCCACATCCCACATCCAAGGCCAGGAAGGGCAACTTGCTGCGTGGCCTGAGTCAGAGACACTGTCCTCACCTAGATGCGTGTGTGTGCAGTTCCCTTCCACAAGGGAACACAACTCCCATCTGCAATCTGCACTTATCTGGTGCTCACCTTGAATCTGGAGAAAGCAAGTTCTTGGTTTTGAGATACATTATGGCTTTAATCACCCACCTTGAAGATGTGTAATGGGAGTCAAAAATGCAGAGCTCACCAAGGTAATTTAGCCAGTGAACAACTTACAGCAACCAGAAAGGCCAGGAATACATTTTGGGGTGCTGAAAGCACATAATTTTGCATTTGAATCCTGATGCTCATTGCCAGACAAAATCAGCACAAGCCTTAGCCTGGGACAAAACTGACGAAAGGCTGAGCATTGGTAGAGAGAAACTCTCAGGAGGAGTACAGAGTTCATGTTAGGTCGTACAGAGAAAAAATCAGGAAGGCAAAAGCCCAGCTGGAACTCAACCTGGCGATTAATATAAGGGACAACAAAAAAAGTTTCTATAAATACATCAACAAAAAGAGAGTGACTGAGAATGTCCATCCCTTACTGGATGCGGGGGGAAACCTCGCAACCAAAGATGAGGAAAAGGCTGAGATACTTAATGCCTTCTTTGCCTCTGTCTTTAATAGTCAGACCAGCTACCCCCAGGGTGCTCATCTTCTTGGGCTGGAAGATAAGGCCGGAGAACAGAACAATTCCCCTGTAATCCAGGAGGAAGTAGTTAATGATTTGCTTAGGCAACTGGACATACATAAGTCTATGGGGCCGGATGGGATTCACCCAAAAGTTCTCAGGGAGCTGGCAGGAGAGCTCACCAAGCCTCTCTCCATTA
>VXBJ01007131.1:904471-999467 GCA_013400055.1 Nycticryphes semicollaris
GATATTAGGAAGAATTACTTTACTGAAAGAGTGGTCAGGCACTGGAACAGCCTGCCCAGGGACGTGGTGGAGTCAACATCCCTGGAGGTATTTAAGAAACGTATAGACGTGGCTCTTCAGGGCATGCTCTAGTGGCCAAGATTATTGGTTTGTGGTGGGGTGTTGTGCGTGGGGTTGTGGGTGTGGGGTTTAGTTGGTGGGTGGCTTTTTTGGTTTTGTTTGTTTGGTTTTGGGTGGGTTTTTTTTTTGTTGTTGTGTTTTTGGTTTTTTCGGGGTTTTTTTTGTTTGTTTGTTTTTTTGTTTTTTTCATGTGGTTGGACTCGATGATCTCAAAGGTCCCTTCCAACCACTAAGATTCTGTGATTCTGTGATTCTGTGAAGAATAAAAATCAGTAAGGAAAGGCCATTATGGAATCAAATGTAAGCAGCCGCAAGAACAAAGCCCAGTTCTGTGATGGTCACATGCTCACCTTGGTTATTATTTTGTACCTAGTTACCAGCCTGTGATTGGCACCTATAAATACAGAAAGTCAACTCAGCTGGAAACAGATGTGATCCCCACCAATTAGTATCTCATGCAATAGAAAAATACAGAAAAAGGCACAGCCGCATAAGCAAAACCAAGTGCTGGCAGATGAGGCTCTGGAAATGCATCTGAGAAGGCTGGGTGGGAATCAGGAACTAAATGGGTACACCTGGAAGCAAGAGGACAGGAAGGTATATAGGGAGCACACGGGGAGATCAGCACTGAGTTATCAACAGGACATAGGGTATTGTGATGCCCAGTCACCAGACTGGGATGTTCTGTCTGACCACTCTCTCTTGACCTGTGTGTAACGCTGCTTTGGGCAAGAGAAGAGGGAATGCTAAAAGCCTAATGCCACCTGAGAAAACCAGCATTTTTCAGCTTTTGAAGGCAGTAGGTGCCTGCTGGTAAATGGCAAAATGGCTGATGTGAATTTCAAGCCCTTGGTGAAATGCAATTTCTGCACAGGCTGGATAAGGAGAGGGCAGCAAGGCACAGAGACTGAGCACAGCCCCACTCCCTGTTGACCCACAGCTCCCCACCCTGCCCTGGCAACACAAGTTGGAGCCCAGCCAGTTCCTCCCATGGATCCTTTATAGCCTCCTCTCTTCCCTGTGGAGCTCCGCTCCAGTGCAGTTCAGGATGCAGAACCCAAATGGGAGCTCTGGATGTTTTCCTTCCTATCCTCAGAAGCCCTTTTATCTTTCAGCTGCCACATCGATGCTGACAGGAAAACGATCAGCAAGTCTCTCTATCAGCCAGAGACATCAGGGACACAGACGTGTTTTAGCCTTGCTCCTGTTCCCAGCACTTATCTGCCTGTATACAGCTCTGTGACCCTCTGAAGAGCCTGAGAACCCTGTGCTCTGTTCAGGGTGAGGACCAGTGAACTGCCCAGATCTGCTGTGAGACCCCTGTCTGGTGTAACACCCTGGGAAAGAACATCCCTGACCTTTTGCCAACCACCTTGGTCGAGTGACAAGGGGTATTGAATGGAAAGAGATTTGTGACACCCATGGAGCCCCTCGTAACTTGTCACCTGCTTGTGCAGTTCTTCCCACTTCACCTGCACTGAACTGACACCAAGTGAGCCACATCAGAGACTGCTTCTTGACCAACAGTCCTGCGATAAACTCTCAATCTATTTTCAAATAAAGGCTGAGTAATCTGAAAGATGTGGGACTGGGGCAAGGAATATTACTAAGAACAGGAAAGAAAATACACAGATGGTCCCAGAGTCTTTCCAATACAAGCTCCAGAAAGGTTGTGCGAGATGGGCACTATGGTATTCACATCCACTTTCTGCGGCTCTTCAGAGCTACTGCAGAGATCTAGAGATAAGGAGCTTTCAGCCCTGGGATAGATGCCTTCAGCCTGTTTGGGCAGTGTCCTTTAGTTCTGCCCAGAAGCATGGCAACTAGCAGTAAAACCAGCATGTAATCAGCTGTAATTAAAACCCACCACCACCATCACACCTGCCAGCAAAGAGAAAGGCTTTCAGACAAGATGTCCCCTGCTCCCACGAGGAAGTCTCTGCCCTCACAAGCCTCCTGGGAGGGAGCAGGAGCCCTTTTCTTGCAGGGAAGAAAGCTCAGGATGATGTGTGTTACCAAAGGGTTACCCAGCAATTGCATGTCTGGGCTGGGAGCAGGTCTGTGCAATGCCCAGATCTAAACATCCTTCAGGGGTACAACTTGTCTTCAGTGGGGTAGCGGCTTCTGCATTGTGACTGACTAGGGGAGCCACAATCTACACAGCACACAGCCACCCAGTGCTTGGTGCCTGAGAGTGGCTGCTGGTTACTCCATGATCTGAAGCAAATGAAACCCAATGACCTGTATGAGCAAACATTCTTTGCCACGTTGTCTACTGCAAGAAACTGTTTTATTTTTGGCCTCTCACTGACACAGCATAGCACTGAGACGCAGATGTGGTAAATTTACTCAGGCATTAAAGTGCTGAAACGAAACAGCCATTGCAGCAAATTTTGTCCTTCAAGTTCTTAAGCAGGACACAGACCATCACAGTCTGAATCATCCAGCCTCACAGCAGCATGAACTTGCTGTCCATACCCTGGGTTGCCTTTTTACAGGAAATCCACCTCCTTCCCAGCCTGTCATGGCACAAAGCATTTAGCAATCAATATTTCTGCACCGGTAGGAACATCCCCTACAGTTTGAGGATGCAAACAGTTTCTTCCTGGCAATCCACATTGCAGCTGCCAGCAGCTAACAATCTGAGCCGGAGCTGTGGTGTTATTTTAAGTACTGTTCCCAGCTGCAGCAGCGCTGTGTTCGCCAAAACCCTTCCTTCTAGAAAGGAAGAAAAGTAGCCAGGACGTACAATGACTTTCAGGGAGATCAAGTGTTGACTCTTTCCCAGCATGTCATGATGATAAAATTAATCCACACTTTAACACAGCCAGTGAAGAAACCTATACACCTTGCATGTTCAAATCCAGGCATTTTGGCTATCCCTTTAACTCTAAATTTAATACACTTCCCTCAAACTCCAGCCTGATACCAGGACCTAGATGAATACTTTGTTCATACCCATCACAGAACAAACATGTGGCACAGTCACTGAGCTGTATTAAAAGCCAAAGGTAGGGACTCACCTGTGAGGATGAATGAGGTCTTCAAGGGATAAGAGGTCGGTGTCAGACTGACACAGAGCAGAATGCCAAGAAAATTTGTGCATTTCTGATTCACCTGCAGCTGAGCCACAGGTGCATGTAGCCACCCTCTGCACACCTACACAGCTGTGGGCTTCAAAGTGGTTTCCCATTTTATTGTTTTCCTGAAAAGAACAGAGGTCAGGGTAGAGAGCTCCAGACACACAGAGGGAGCATTGATGCCACGGGGTCAAACCGTGGCTAACAGTGATACCCCTAGAGCACATCCCACGCAGTAAGAGCGCTGTACACACACATGTGCTATCCCACACCTAGGCAGGAGCAAGCACAGGAAGCATGCAGATGTGCTCCGCTTACCGAGGGCTCTGCACTGCCTGCAAGCTTGGAGGATGCGCACACATACCTGAGAACAGTCATTAAGACAAGGACTCTGCTTAAGGATTACCAAGTGCCTCTGGCCAAGCCCAGCTGCTTTTCTGCTCCCCTGACTACACTGGAAAGCTTAGACGTGTCCACCTGATATCTGGGTATAATGGTAGGGGGTGCCAGGAAAATGCCCTTGAATGACAGAAGTGATGCCTTTCCTAAGGGATAGGGCAAATGCATCCACTGCCTCCCGTTTCCTCCCTCCCTTGGCCACCTGGCAGCACAGCCCATCGAAAGGACACCCCACAGCAATTTCACCCAATGTTCCGTCAAATGGGCAGGATGCGAATAAACCCAACTGTGGGTCACAGGCAGTACCTGAAAAAGCTTTCATGATGCCAGCAGAGAGAATTCCCTTCCCAGAGGCACACTCACCCCAGGACACAAACCAAACAGCTTCTGTTTTAATTGCCCATCAAGGGAAACACTCAATTACCATCTAAGTCAATTTAGCAAAGGGTCACTTTAGATAAAACAAACAGAATAAAGGTGAGAGATTTGCATCATCTAAATCCCATTTACTCCCACACATAGAGTAACTACTGAGAAGTATGTGTATAATAAACATCCCCATTCTAAAAGTGGATAAAGGAGTATAATGAGCCATGAAAGAAACATCAGGAAGATGAATCCAAGTGCTCAGCCAGCTCTAAGGTCTCCCAACTTCATTCTGTTTTCCTGTGGTGGATCTTGGCAGTCAGTACTAGCAAACTGAAGCAGGTCTATTGGCCAAAAAAATGACAGTATGAGCTATAGGACTAGGTAATGGCACTTAAAGTGATGGTTTGCACAATGTTTCAGTCACAAGAGAGAGACTGAGGAGGACACAGCTGCCCAGCATGCCTTGGTGTTTAGAATGCAGAGGCAACATCCCAATGCACGCTTGAAATTCCAGAGAAGAGTAAGTTTACAAGGGGTGAGCCACAAGGTTAAGACTGCCGGTCTGAGATGGAACCCAAAGTGGCAAGCACTGCCTCAAAATGAGGTGGTTCAAACATGTCATATAGCCCCAAGGGGAATTATTTGTTAGATGAGAAAAAAAATAGAACCTGCACAGAGCTGGTCAGGTCCTTGGATTTCCTTATCCACATGGTCTCAAAGCTCTGCTCTTATTCTAGAAAGTTTGTGTGCAAGCTTGCCAACTGTTGCCCAGACGCTGCACAGATTAGATAAGGAAAGAAAACCCTTTTCCGACACCCTTATGGGTTGCTCATGCAATACTTAACATTATTGGTGCTCAAAGGCTCTCATGGCAGCTCCTTCCTTGGCCCACCCTAGCCCCAAAAGGCCTGCTGTTCTGGAGAGATATTAGACAGCATCTACACCCTGAAGACTGTGTAGATACAAGTCCAGAAAGGACTTGCATAAGTAGCAGGTTATTACAGCAAATTCCCAGGCACTCCAGACACTTTCAGTTTTGCATTGTCCAACAACATTTTTTAAAAAATCTATTCCATATCTAGTTCGACAGGAAAGAATTTGTGATCAAGAGGTAAGCAACGTTCTTTGTGATGGCTGTTTAATTGAGGAACCCTGAAGACTAAGTTGCTATGATGCAATTTCATAATTAAGAATAGATAATGTTGATTTCTCATCTATGTCTCTAGTCAGGAGGAGAATGATGGACATTGCTTCAAATATCACTGCTCGAAGGTGTATGTATAATCGGGGAGCAAAAAAGGGGGCTGCTCTACCTTGCACATTATTTGTGAAGGGAAAAATACCTCGGGCTAACCCAGAAGAGCTGACATGCGGCTGCAAAACCAGTGTGGTCCCACAGCTCTGACCCACACTCTCCTCGGTGCTGGCTCCTGTTCCTCCCATCCCTTCTCTTTTGCAGGTAGAGAAGCATAACAAAACCACCTTTTACCTCCCTTCCCCAACCACAGAACTCTTCCTTTGCCCCAGTTTCTCCAGACACAAGACATCATCACAAGCCATATCAAGAACAATTCTCCTTTAAAACCCACGCTGATCTTGCCTCTAACTGGGTCCTTCAAGACCTGATCATAGTAATAGGGGTATCTGTAAAAAAACAACCTAAAGAGACAGAACTGCAGAAAGAACACCAAAAAAGCCAGAGTGCTGCAAAAATAAGTCACCTCTTTGTACAATGATCAGTTCTCCAACTACTGACTCAGGGTCCCATTCGAAAACAAAATTGTGTTAAAACATTCATATCCATCAGAGACAGTTCTTTTAATATTGTCCGCAATTTGTGACAGGTAATCCCATTCATGCTTTTTTTGAGTATTCAAATCCATGTTTTATTATTAAAGTTAAGATGCTAGAGCGTGACTTTCATAGAAAAGAATAAACTTCAGAGCACATTTTGCAGTCATGAAGTGTACGGGCTTTGGTTATATTTAGTAACACGATTATGGTTTTGTTCTACTTCGTGTTGGAGGGCTATCAGTTGATCCTGCTTCTTTTCATTCCACTTGTCTTTGTTCTGTGTTAAATTAATGAGGACTTAACAGAAAGTAAATCACATACTATTTAATAAGGTTTCAGATTAAGTACTAAAGGGCCATGAACACATTGAAGTCTACTTAAAAGCTCCGCAGCTTTGCTCATCCTTAGTGACAATTGTTTTCCAAGCAAACTGCAGTGTCATTTGTGTCCCAACACAAAGATTAAACTTGTTAATCCCTGTTACGATACCCCAATGTTTGTTGTTCACTCCAGCATTTTTTCTAAAGCCTGATCTCCTTGACCCTGATACCAATTTGCCTGCAAACCTCTCACATTGCAATTAATTAGGTTCTAGCAAAGCTTACCTTCAGTGGGCCAGCCTCTCTCTTCCGTGTAAGGGCCGAGCATATCAACAATTCACTAGAAACAACAGATTAATTTATCATATTAGCTGCAACGGCATCATATAGGAAAGTCTGGGCTCTTTCTTCCTAATCTGCGTACCCTTGGAAGGCTATCAGAAGTTACATCAAAGCATGCTGTTGGCATACATTTGGCATACAGAGGTAGGCTCTGCTTTCAGAGCACTACCTACATGTACTATTCCAGTGTGTGCCATCTGAGGAACATGATAATGTGAACATGTGATATCCTCGTTGGAGTGTATTTACAGCTGCAGGCCTGTGTTAAGATCTGTGCTGTATAATTTGTATAACCAACCCTTGTTGACACATCAACTGAAAAACTACAAAGCCCAAGCCATCTGCTGGAGTGTTTATTCTATACCCATACTGACCCTGGCAGCTTTCATTTAGGATCCTCCCTCTCTGACAGAAGTGGTTAGATTCCCTTGCTTAGAAAACTTCCTGTTGTATTTTTATTTCCAGCCCTAGCAACCTGCCATTTTCTATACAGGCTGCATTTGCTGGCAGAAATTTATCTGCCACCACCCATCTAGCCTTTGGCTCCTGATGGGGCCAGCTTGAACGTTATGGGAACCTGATGCTTGCAACAGGTGAGTGAATTGACACAAAAAATCTGATTCTTTTAGAACAGGATCCTCGTCTGTAAACCATTACAGAAGGTAGAAATAAAATATTTGGTTTAGTTTGAGGCATTCAGGACTGGGGGGGGGTGGAGAAGGGAAGGGAAAGATTTTGAAAGATGACCCATTGCAAGACACCATTCGTTAAAACAAGTGAAAAGGCGACTCATTTTGCATGCCATTATTTATAAGTAAACTTAAAAATAGAGAGTGCCTGTGCACTCTCCTCTCAGCTTATTGCAACCCCCCCCATCACTACGACAGTTTGAATGGAATACATGGCTAGCGATACTCTACCTAGGCATCGTTCGGTCTCCATGCCTTCTGGAAGGGTGCAGGAGTTTTTGCATGTAACCACATTAGAGAAAAATTTCTTTTCAATGGAAATTATGAAACTTAAGTTCTTGTATTACACAGTCCTTTGTAAGTGCAGTTGCATTTCTTAAAGCAGAGAAACGCAAAATGACGGCCTGATGGCAGAGAAGAGCAAAGGCACAACCCAGGAATGAAACACACAACTTAGGAATCAAACCCACGGTGTTCTGGCTTTCACACCAACAGTAGCTGAAAGACAGCTTGGAAAGATCCCTTGTTCAAGCAACTGTGTCTCACTGAATGATGTGGCAGGGACAAAGGCACAGCATCAGAAGTGAATCTAAACCATCTGTTAAATGTCATCACGCACAAAACGTGTTACTGTATTAGCTCCAGATCCAGGCGTTCAGATTCACATTCTGGCTGGGATTCTAAATAAAGAGCAGAAAACTCTTTAAGCTAACAGAACAGAGATACTAGCCACAATAAAAAAGGTTTGCAATTAATTACCCTGTTCATAAAAAAGCCAGAAGGGCGTTCGCAGGCAGGTACCATGTGCCAAGATTGATCCTGAGCTGTCTGGGGTTTTGCAAAAACAGATTCCAAAACCCTGAGGTGGGCCCAGAGCTGGAATAGCTTATCAGGACCGAGATGCCTAGCAAAGAAAAACAATCTTCTTGTGGTGCTGGGAGAAATTCTGAGTTCCCCAGAGCAAGGTAACGCCATTGCTATTCTAAATACCTGCTCAAATTTATTTGAAGCACAAACCCAAGAATTCAAGGACTAAAGACGATCACTTTTATAACAGTTTTATTCAAGTCTGTGTGCTCTAGTGTTGAGACAAGGCCTAGATCAGCATTACACTGTAATACAATAATTTTAGCCATTGAACCAAGCCTGCTTGGCATCCTTGGTTTACAATTTACAGTACATCCAAAAAAAGAGCAAAGAGAAAAGAAATCCCAAAACGCCAACAACTTTCATTAGCTCTTTGCTTCACTTAAATATTGTTCTATAACATAAAATAATTTAATACAAAAAAGAACCGTAATCCAAATACACATAATACATTGACACAGAACAGAGAAAAGATACAGTAGATTATGCACAAGAGTATTCAGTTGATGTGTTACCTACAGTGAAACAAACTGGACAATAATATAATTTAACTATTTAAGCCCAAGAGGGTCAGAGGCAACAAGTCCGGGTCACAAATAAAGCTTTTTAAAAAATAATGCAATCTTCTTTTCCTCTAAGCTTACTGCTGTACAGAAGTTAAAGGAAGGCTCCAACAAACCACTTAATTTGACAACATTTCATCACACAAACAAGAAAAACTTGGTGGCCTCTGTTACTTTACTCAACTCTGGGGTACATTACCATTTGCTAATGTAACTGCTTCATTGCAGGTTCTTCGGGCAAAACACACCTTCAGGTGCTCCTTCCGTAGCAACAGACTTTTGAACACCACAAACAGAAGAGAAGACATACAGAGGTCTCCAAAATCAGACTGAAATACTTAAGTTGCAAGATGAATCCCAGTCCTGCAGAGTTTGGAGTTCCTTATGAAGTACCCAACACCCTCCACACAGTGATTTCAACACAGCAGGAACTATCCCATATCTCAAAAGAACAGACATGGGGGCATGATCTTACACTAGCATAATCTACTCACCTGGTTCTTCAGATTTACAACATTGTAGCTAGGAAAGTCAGGTCACTCATTTTTGCATCTGGGTTTAAATAGAAGCAGGAGCAGATCCACAATTAATAAGGCAAAAGAAAGAAGTAGCTTATAAAAAGGAGGAGGAAATACATTCTCTGGCTGAGAAATTCTTGAACTTTCAAAGCCACAGAAGACTTTTAAAAGCACAGGTATTTTCCCTGATTTTTCCACTCCTGTTGCCCTGCCCACTCCATATAAGCCTCTCAACTTAAGTCAGGCAAAATCTCTCAGACATTTCTAGCTTGTCCTAAATTTATGACAAAGAAATCATATATACCAGCACGAAGCGCTGCGACAACAGCTGATAAACAGGAACCCATGAACTCCGGTAACAGTGGTGGATGTTGATCACTGCTGAAGTTGTGAAGTGTGGTCACCAGCCTGGAGGGATGCATTTTTGAAATGAGAAAAAAACACCTGAGAAAAGGCCTCAGGTTAAACTGACATTTGCACGTACAACTTCCCCATGCCACGTACAGCCCCTTTACGGCTGGCAATCTGCTAGTGCAGAAATTGTTCATCTTTCCTCCTGTGTCAGAAAACATTCTCAAAGCTTACTCCTCTTTATGGTAAGAGCTAGCAGTCAAATAGGCGTGGCATGTGCAGTCATGGAAAGGCCACAGGAGCCAGCAATAAAACCAGCATTTACTAAAAGGCTTGTGAAGGAACCTCTTTCCTCTGACAATCGATAGAGCTCAATATTTCACCATTAATCTCTACAAGACAATCCCCCAGTTTAGATTTAAAGAGCTTTGCTGAACTGGGGTCTTGTACATTTTGACCCACAGATACATTCCACTGACCTCAGTGATGTTTAAGAATGTGATGAAGAGCTTACTTGAATTGAGGCCTCTTCCCTTTTAACTTAAAAGTTAATTACCCTGAATGTGAGGAGCATGGGTATCTACTGACTTTAAGTGGATCTAGATATATTTTCCAATTCAAATGTAGCCATCCCCCAAAGAGACCTATGCTGCACAAGAATGGGTTTTACTCTCTGCAAAGACCACTGGCCAAACTCAAACTGTTCAACTGGAAAACACTCCTGCTGTACTCTTTTTCTCTCTTTTCTCTCTCTCTCTTTTTTTTTTTTCCTGTGGCTTTATTCTTTACAGTCTAGGATTACTGGATGCCATGGTAGTCAAGAGAACCTTGCAAAACAGAGCATTGGCAGAACCGATGCAGTAACAGCTGCTTGAGATGCAGTGTGAAAAGTCAGCTCAGAGGTATTAGCTGCCCTAACTCAGACACAACTGCTAACCCTGTTGACACTGTAAGAGCTGCTCACTAAAGCACTCAAGGCAGAAGAACAAGACTACTATGAATATCCGGTCAATCAGTCAAATCATTTCGTGACACAGACTGGGCTTGGGAGAAAACACATCAAACAAGTTGAGAAGTGGCCACATCCAAATAACCCAAACTGAGAAGTGGCCACATTCACAAATTCCAGAAGAACCCAAGGAAAAAGCTCAGTTCTCCACCAGATATAGTTAAACTCAAGAAGGTCAGTGTGCAACTGAGCTATGCCAAATGGTAATCAGAGGCCAGGTTTGTTCTGAAACTCAATAAGGAGAAACTAAATGCGTTTCCAAAGAACGTGTTCATTTATATACTGAAATCTGCTGTTAGGAGCATTCTTATCAACTCAGCTTGGAAAAATGCCAACATGTCTTCTTCCAGCTCCATTAAAACCTCTACTGCTAAGAGAGCAAGAGACAAAAGCATCAGGACACGGCTAGAACAATGTTTCTTCTTTCTCAGACCCAGGAGGTTCGCGTTACCCAACCTCATCATCTCTTCTTGCAAAAGTGCTAAATTGGAATCATCACGGTAGAACAGGGAGACAATGTCAATCAATCTGAAATAGCACATATAAAATGTATTATTCTGGTCTTACATTGGAGTTTCAGCCAACAACTTTTGAATACAATGTAGGGTCTCACTAGCTATCCTGGCAGCTAAAATTTCAGCAGGGACAAAATTGTAGAAAAGTATTTCTGAATAATGAAGCCCGTCCCTACCCCCATGATTGTTTTTCAAATAATTTATTTTAAGCAAGTAAAATTTTGGCATCCCTTCTACAAATTTGTTCGAAGCACCCTCTTGCTAGCTGTGCATCCATCTGACCCATCAGCTACAGGCCTAACAGTAGCCCACTTCAACCTGAGCTTATAAATCCACTACATGACACACTAAAAACACGTCTTTAGTTCATTAGTATTAGTGACATTGGGCTGCCTGCACATTATTGGCACTCAGGTGCAATAAGGAACGTATTGGGATCTGATACATTAGGAAAGCAATACTGCAAATACAGGGAAACAGGACTGTGTGTAGGTGCACTTTAAGAGCACGTGAGATTATTACAAAAAAATCTGTTTTCAAAAAAACAGACCTTCACCTTTAAAAGCAGTAGTGACCAGCATGCAATCACCAGCACTGCCTTTTGGTCTGTAGACAATCAGCTCTTCCACAGGTCGGAAACCATCAAGAAAAATGCCCTGCCTGCCTATTTATTGTTTATTTTCAAGATATACATAGTAAAAGCAAGTCTAACTTTATAAAACTGAATTGCTGGCTTTATTATTCCATCAGGAATTTGCATGTTAGAGCCAAATACAAGTGTTTGCCTCTGTCCTCCCACCATTCCAGCTTTAACTGCCTACCTAGAGCAATTCTTACCAAACTTGTGCTTTCTTCCCAATTCCATCTCTACAAATGAGGTAGTAAAATAAAACTAACCAACCAGAAATTAAGTAACTACACATTCCTCAAATTACTTACCTATGATGCCAAGAGATTACCAAGCAGCTAGTATCCCTCTGTCCTCAGTATTAAGAAAGATGATTTCACTCTTTTTTTTGCTATTTCATGCCAACCTCTGCTTTAACTTCTCCCAGATGAGTTTTATACTTCTAGCCTGGAAAACATTTCAGGTCAAAGTGCACCGAAAACACGTACTGGTTTCTGCCCTAGGTAACGAGAATTAATAACTGATAAAGATGGGATAGGGGCCAAATTCTAATTCAGAGATAGAGCCAGTGATAGTGCACCTCTTCCACAGGGCTGTACGCACATTAGTAAATGGGAGGACACAAAATGTTTCTTGTGCTGGTATTTGGTCTGATGTATGATGGATAATGCTACAGAACTGAAAACTACAACCAGGAGTTCCCACCAAAAAACAATGTCAGACCCTAGCAAGGAGGGCATGTGAGACAGAAAGCACCTGGGAACACAGGATGCACATAACACATACACAGGTATTTCAAGGCTTGGAAAAAACAAACCGAAACCCAAACAGTTCAAGGAACCTTTCTCAGTAGGAAAAAATTCTGTTCCTAGCCATTTAGAATCAAAGAAAAGAAGATTTTTTGACTCAAGTGCAGCAGGACATGAAATGTGTTTCTTGTATACAAACACTGATGAAATGCTGAAGACTTTCCAGTTGCAAAAAAAAGGGAGATTCTTGTTAGAGAGGAACAATAATAATACCGGTAGCTACATCAGACTCACCACCCAGTCACCAGTGGGAAATCACTTTTTAATTAAACACACACACACCCTTAGCCTGGGAATGACTACTTTTAAGATGCAAAAATAATGCTCATGTAGGTCATTTCAGAAACTGTATCAACTCTGATAAGTGACAAAGCTGCTTAAAAAAGCTGAGCATGAGAAAAAACAAAATCAAATGCACATTTTTGCTACAGCATGTGATTTTATACTAGTGTGTTCGATAGAGGGAGCAGCAGAATAAGCCATAAATGCATTTCCATACTGCTTCGTGAAACTGTGAAGGTAGGGCTAAGGAAAAAATAAACCTAAGTTCTTCTTAAGACTCTTTTGTTTCTTAACCACAAAAAAGGAAAATCTAAACCACAAACTGTATTGGAAATAGAACAAGAAAAAAAATTTGGTTAAAAATCCTCACCTGACCAGCTAGATACAATATAACTGGCTGTGCAACCACCATATTCTATCTTACAAGAGAAAATTTAACAGAACAACATAGGAAGGCATTCTTTCCTAAAGGTAACTTAACTATACGATCAACCAAATGTTTATGAAGTTTGAAAGTTATCCTCCGTGACAGCACAAGTAGGTTTTTTTCTCTTTGTATGTAAATGCTGTATTTATTGCTTGTTTGCAAATACGTTTTACACATGCCTATCTCCTCACTCTTAATGTCCAGTTTTACCCAAATTATAGCCTTGAGTTACAAATACGAAAGCTAAGAAACTGCTTCACAGCAAGAAGAAAAGGATCAGAGAACTTAATTTCCAAATATAGGCATCCTTGTTCCGTACTGAAAAAAGGGAAGCCAAAAGAAGGACCTTTACGACCCTGCAAGACATAAGCCTTCTTATTTGCCACTGAGTTGGCAAGAGTTCTTGAGAATATTTCCAAAATGCATGGAAAAGGTTAGAAAGCTTCCAAGAAGCAAGGTTTCAAAAAAACCCAAAGAAACAAAGCCAGTAACATTAGCTTAAAATGACTTACAAAAGTAACAGACTATAATTGAATTTTGTGATACGGTATTAGGTTTGGTTCCATACATCTAATTGGACTCCAGCTCCCATATTCATCCCACAGAGGTGAATTAAGATTCGAATAAATGTTAAGCTCAAGATAGAAAAGTGACTCAAGATGGAAGGTTTCCTGCCATTTTCTATTTAACAGAATACTCCAGATGACAAATACCTATATTTACTTGACCGTTACTGCATCACCTTTACCAGAAAGGGAGGTATCCGATATGACAAATCAAAGTAACACCTCTATGCAGTATTGTCCATAAAGTCTTAAGATTGCAGCATGCTATGAAGAGGAAGACAACTACTCCCATTCCTAGAGGCACAGAAAAATACTTCATCATAAAAGCATGCCAAAACAGAACTGGTCTTTTCACATCGATAATGAAAAATTCACTCTATATTTCCAAACCATTACAAAAAGAATATTTTCCTGAGGTTCCCTGCCCCATACTGAGTATCAACCCACTGCAGTAATAATCTCATGGAAAAAAACCAAAACCAAACCTATAAAAAGTTCATTTGCGCATCTAAAGAGTATTGAAAAGGGCTAAGACTTCTTGCTGGCAAAACAGAGCATTGTGCAGTCCATAGGAAGCAACAGTATTAGAAAAAAAATCCATAACTATTATCACTTCAGTTTTGACACAAAAGCTTTCTTCTCACTACCTGTCCCACACTCAATTTCTGTGAAACCTGTAGAAATTTATCAAAAAAAATTGCCATTTTTGCACTAGTTGCTATGTCTGTGCTTTTCCTCCAACTTTACGGGAAAAACAATGAGGCTACAAGGACAGCATATTTTGAAGGGCTGGACATTTTTTTTTCTATTTCCTGAATCAGCACATCAGTAACGTAAATCAGTGATACATACTGCCAGCCAACTATTTGAAAGAAAAGACATAACTATTTCCAGAACAGAAAATTCTCAGCAACAATCTTACTACTATCAGCTAAAAAAAAAATGACACTTCCTCTGAGCCCTGTAATTACTTTTAACACATTTTACCCCATTCTTTTGTTGTTATGTTTTAGACTGCTCAGTGATTTTGTGCTCTCATATTATCCTTTTCTCATTTTCTCTGAAAAAAAAAAAAAGGGGGGGGGGGGCAACTTACTCTGATATTTAAGAAACAATATATTTTTATTAGAATTTTTTATAGCAAGATTTTCACCATCTTCCTCAAGAACACTGTTAGAAAGGTATGTCAATCAACATAATCCTGAAACTTTTGTCTCACTGACAAATGAGAATACCCGTAACCAGTGGGAAAAGATATTTGTGAGCTGACTGGTTCGGATCTTCTCAGTGCCTTGTGGACTACAGCGAAGCACTCCTTTGGAGATTTGGAGCACCCCAGCTCCCACAACTGGGAAGAAAAAAACCCAACAGATCAAGAAAGGAGAAAAATCAAGCCAGGATGGGAGAGGTGGATATAGTGAGAGGTTAGGATCTAGCTTAAACACACACATAGGCTCTGCCCGCAAGACACCAGTTGTGAGAGCTTTTGGGATACCTAAAGTAAAACGCCTTGAGAGCCCCATCTGCCTGTCAGAGAATACCTCAGCACCTGCTAAAGCAATAGCTTTGTTACTACAGACTGCTCTTGCCCAATTCCTCAGGTTAGTCACGGGGCTCCCAAGCGGAAGATAGTTATGGGTTGATGCTCAAAGACTACCTCATTTTATTTCACATTCTAAGTTCAGCGAAGGTAATTGCAATTGCATCCAAGGACTGTTTAAAAACAAACCAACTCCTTCCCCCCCCCCAAAAAAAAAAAAAAAAAAATTAAAACACCACACCAAAACCCACAAACCCAAATTATGCTTCTACTTAGTCTTTCTGGCAACTTAGCAATAGGGAATACCTAGGTTGGAAACCCTGATCTAGAGCCTTGACTCCTTGTCATCAATCCTATGCACCTTTGATGTAGCAATGTCCATCTTGTGTTAGGGTGTCAGGGAAGATGCTCTTTAGAGCATAAATATTAGAGCTGACCTCTAATAGGTCAGCTACACTCCACCTTCACTAAGTAACTACCTAAAAGGGAGGAGGGGGTTTTGATAGCTCATCCTCAGCTTTCCTAAGCGGAAGAGGTGCCAGAATAACTTGGCTTTCAAGCTGTCTTGCCTGATGGAAACTTGACAAAAAAAGCAACTGGTGAACTAAGCGAAAGCTTAGAGGTTCGAGTTAAACCAATATAACCTAGAAAAGTAACCTCCTATTACTAACACAAGTAAATAGGTGTTAAAAGATTGAAGGGCACTATTCCATGTGATCTCTTTGCAAAGCAGACAATGCTTCCTATGAGCTTTGTAATGATACTTTTTGCATAGAAAGCATTACATATCAGAACAGCTGATCCAGTTTTGGTTTAGACTTTTTAGAACAGTATGGCAGACTAGGAAAAATAGATAATTTTAATCTCCTGCTTCATATCCCTCTGACAGTCTCTGACTGGGCTTTTCTTGCACTTATTTCTATAGCACAAACGAAATGAACCATCTGTTTGGATTGGTTTTGGCTTTTTTTTTTTTTCTTTTTTTTTTTCAGTCTCAGGATCACAAACTGAATTTTCATAAATTGAAAGCAGAAGGATGAATGCTTAAGAAATAAAAAATGTTATAGACTTAGATGTAACAAAAGTGCCAGAAAAGTAAGTATCTTAGCCCCACACCAGTATACCTTGTCTACAGAGTCAACAGTCTATCCAGCTTCAGCAGCTAGCATAGCGTTACTAAGGCTAGCTCTGGAGCATTCAATAGGAAAGCAAAAAGTACTTCTGCCATTAAACACATTTTATGGAACTTGATAAACAAGAAATTTGTGACCTTTCTACATGAAAACATACCATAACCACTTGAAAAAAGGGTACACTTGACTAATGGCAACATGCTGGTTCTAGCCCTGAAAAAGAATTAAAAAAAAAATTAAGTACAGTACTTTCCCATCACATGCTGGTTTTTAACATCAGGTTACAAACATCTAAACGCTCAAGTTCTCTGTGCTGACAGCTGCAGGAAAGCATTCATCTATGCTGCCCTCACAACAGGACTGGACTTCCCTAACAGGTTGAGCGAAGTTTGGCAGCACTTCCAAATCGGTTATTTGCACACAAATGGTCATTAGATTAGCAAAACGAGCGCAGATCTGTACAAAGAGAGTGAACAGATATGCTGTACCCTGCAATAAAGCAGACTAACCCTATTACACTCACATAAAGGCCACACACCTTATGTATCTTGCTGAAACTGGGAAGAGTGAAGCTCTCATCAAAGCCAGTAGGACACACCTGCAGAGGCACAGACATACTGGCAGCCTCTCCACAGAAAGCTCTGAGCCCAGGCACACTTGAGCTGCGTGATTCCTCCTTCAAGACAGGGGTCTGTTCCTTCTGCAAAGTTAGCAGTTTTTACACATTTGAACGAGAATAAAAGTTTTACATGTCTACGGTGCCTTTCGCTCAAAGATCTCAAAGGACTTTATACCTATTATGTATGTCCCAACCCCTCCCCCTGTGAGGTAGGTATTATCCCTATTATTTACAGATGGGGAATTCAGGCACAGAGGTTACATTATTTGTCCAAGGTCACGCAGCGAGAAAGTGACAAAATAAAACAGAATTCAGACGTTCTGATTCCTGTTTGCACAATCCAACTACTAACGACACAAGCCTCAATTTCAGAAGAGCCTTAAACAATTATGAGTGTGCACAAGAACAGACTTGGGTTTCAAAAACCACTCCTAAAAAGCATAAGAAAGGAGGAAAAACAGGAATAAAAAAAGAAATGAGGGGAAACATAACTTACTTCTGAAAGCTAACACAGCTTCAAATAAAGAGTTCCTGCTAATTCCCTTCCCAAAGCTGAGGCAGCTTGACTACGAGCCTGGGATACAGAGGGTGGGAAAAGGAGACTGATGGAATCAAAGTTTGAAACAAAAAAGCAAGCTGAAATAAACAGCCATACCATAAAGCCCTTGTCTTTTTGAAAGCACAGGGTCTTAGAAAAATAGGGCTGAGAAGGACCTCAAGAGCTCACTGAAGTCCATCCAACCTTCCTTGAAGCCAGGATCAACTACACCTACTCGTTCTCAACAGTCTAGTTGGTCTGTTCTCAAAGACCTCCATCAGTGGAGATGCCATGCCCTTCCTCTGCCATCTGTTCCACTTTGCACTACCACATAAGCAAAAGAGGGCAAGTGAGTGTAACATAGGTACTTCTGCTCCTTCAGTGGGGGGTACCATGATTCCCAGGCCTATCTAACAATCTGACTACATTTCAGAGATATTTACTTGTTTCTGTCCTGGATTCCTTGGGAAAACATCAAACACTGGTGTCTGCAGTAGTGTAATATTTGAGTTTTGAAAATACCAATTAATATCAGCACAGATACTGACATACTTACTGCAAGTGCCAAATCCTACAAGGTCAGTAACAAAGACTTTGATATGATAATTTTAGCTCACTGCAGATTCAAATTGCAACAAGAGGGCAGGGAAGACTACAGAAAAACCCCACAGCAAAAGTCAGCAGCTCAGAGTTGCCAAGTTTCATCCAACTGCAGACAAAAATCAGGCAGTCAAACACCACCACATCTTCAGCAGAGGCAGCACCATATGATCTCTGTAGCATCCCTCCATCTCATCTGTCTTCAAAGTGCATTCTCAGTGCAAAAAGTAGGATTGAATTTAGAGGGGTTCGCTGTCCCCAGTGGATTTCATACTAAGACCAGAATTCTTGCTTGAGTTCATATGCTGCAGCTTTGTGTGTGTTAAGTTCACTTCTGCATAGCGGAATGGTGCTGTCCTGGCTCTGCCCCTCAGCATCTATGTCCAACAGTGTCCGCTCCTCTACAGGAAGACCCACCTGGAAAGGAAGCAGGGCAGGCAGTCCAGGTCTCTCTTCTACAGTGCTGCTGCTACTAGCAAAACAAGAGTCCAGATTGCTTGGAGTATCAGTACTTGAGCTGTTGGCAGAAGATTCACCCTTGGCATTGCTGGGTGACACAAACCACCAGGGATCAAGCCGCTGCCGACTGGCTGCAGGACGTGGCCGGGGCAGGAACTCCAATGTCTTGGGTCTTTCCAGTGTGGGGTCCTGCTGTGCATTCCATCGTCTCGGGGTTGGAGGAAAAACAAGGTTGGGGTCTGGCAGGCGAGGGACCTCATTGGGATCTCTACTTGGACTAGGTGTTTTTAATACACCTATCCAAAACAGAGAATGTAAGAGAAGAGGGAAACATGTTAGATGTCACTGCTAAATGGTTCCAACAGATCTTATTTTATTGTATGTATACTGTGAAAATACTTTCGAAGTAGAAACCCTGCATTCAGAATCTACAAAATCAGTATCTTCAAGATTACGCAAACCTGAAGTGAGTAACTGGCTTCTTTATCCCTACACTGTTCTCAACACATTGCAGGACACCTGTTTCAATGACCTAGCACAAGCAGGAAATTCTGTTCATTCTCCCATTTGCTTTCTTCAGTTTTCAGACTGTAGAGCATGGATTTAACCTCCTACCAGAGGTGAGGACCTTCCAAATCCTTCAGAGGGCACATTACCCATTAACAGCTTGACTGGATCAGGGAGACACTTGCACAGCAGGATATGTGACGCTATTTGCAGTGAGCAGGACCAATCCCTGGGACAAGCCACTGCCTACTGTGGATGTTTCCTGGTTTGTTTTTGTTTAGAGGTGAGGGACAGTGGGAGGGGGGTTGGCATTATTTTTCTGGAGCTTGTTTGTTTCTTTTGTGTGTTTTTTAATAAACACAGCATAACTTTTAAATTTTCATTAATACCATTTTAATGGGTAATCTCAGCTGTATTAACCCGCATTTTACTGCAGACTGCCATTCAACAGACAACCTCACATTTTGTCTTACCATTGGGAAAAGTCTAATTAAAATCAGATTTTAATTTATTATTCTAGTCCTTTTTTTCCCTCTGAATTACTAGGGCAAGAAAACAGGAAAGCATTTTTTAATTTATCAAGTCACAGCCACCCCTAAAGACTGCAGTGGTGAGAACGCTACCTACCCAGGAACATCCCTCTTGCTTGCAAAGGAATAAGAGCAACAGTGCAACAGCCTCAAACTACTTTAAAGATTTAGTTTTCACTGCCTTAAGGATGAAAATTTACTTTGAAATTTTAAAAGCAATATAAAAAATCTTATAAAGGCAATGGAGATGGAGTTCTCAAGGAACTGCTAAAAATGAGCAGTATTTCTACTTTGGTACCATCTTTGTCTAAGGAAAAATACTATGCTCTGCCTCATGGCACAGAGGAGCAGAAGAGTTCATTTCCTTAGTGAAGAGATGCTGGAACAGAGACTGCATTATTCTGTTCATTATTTGTGTAAAGTGAACATCCAAAAGCTCTTCTTGTGGGCTGGCCATCACAGGGGAAGCTGTGTAAGTAATGTATTTACTTCCTAACAAGTAATTATATCGTTTGGGTCTTTATTTTGAAGGGGAAAAGGAAGAAGGCTGAAAACCTACCTGCTCCCAGTGCTCCAGTTAAACAGCTACTGGAAGGGCATCCACTGGTTGGGCACCCATTGACAACTAGTCCATTCCCTTTGATGGCCCCATCAGAAGGTGTGCGCCTGTGCCCGCTTTGCTGGGTGTGGGAAGAGACCGTCACATGTGTGGGAGTCAGGGACTGGTTGGGGTCTTGTTTGAATCTCTCAATCTGGACATTGACTAGTGGGTTGGTAATGGCTGGCAAGGGAGCCTTGACTGTCACCGGGCTGATGGGCATTTCATACACCACAATCTCATCACTGTCTGAGCGCAGCAGGGACCGGGTGGAATTACATTCGGAAATGGAAGACAGGGAAAGAAGGGTGAGGGATGTGGATGGCTCGCCTAGCAACAACATGGGATCCTCTTTCTTGAAGATCTTTCGGGAAGGCGGACTAGTGCTCCTGCGCGGGCGTCCAGCTCGCTGGAAAATGCTGTCACGCTTCTTCTTCTCTTCCTTGGGTGCCTCTGGCTCCTCCTCAATCAGCAGCTGACATTTCCCTGCTTCTAACAGGTCAAAACCCAGGCCCGCAGCAGCTAGCACTGCTCCACAGCCAAGCAATGCAACCTCGCATCGCTTGTGGTGGGAGCCACTACGTTTGAGGCTGTTGGTGGGTGTCAGTTGTGGGGTACTAGTTGCAGAGTTCATAGGGGTGGACTCCTCATTGGCATCACTAGAAGGGCCATCCCAGTCTTCATTCTTCTGAAATGGGATGCAGAGGTATGACTGATTGTGCCCAGGTGAAGGGTGCACTTTGCCCTCCCCATTAAGACATTCGCTGTCTTCATCATCTGAAAAACAAATGAACAGACTTTGCACAGATGTAACATTTCCACTGGCAAATTAGCTGTCTTACAAATACACATGAAAATAGGCTTTTCCTCAGAAGATGCAACTATCCTCATCACAAGCATCAATCACCACCTGCCAAATACTCACAGACTATTGTCTCCAAAGCAGGTAGGCTCAGGCAAGTAACTGAAAACATTATCAAAGTGGAAGAAATTAGTGACACTTCAATCTATTTGGGATCAATTGCAGAACAGCATTCAGAAGCAATCTATACCTCAGTTACTTCTACAGTAAATTTATGTGTTTGGGAGTAAGGAGCAAAAGGTAGGAAAATTAGAAGGATCTCTCCTTGTGAGTGAAAGCAGGAACTTCACAAAGGAGGAAAATAGATAACACCAAAGTGAAAACACTGCTGTAAGGCACCAAGTGGAGGTCAGAAAGGAGATGTTCATTCAAATGTGAATGAAAGTGGGGATGAGAATATAAAGTCCAGGGAATTCTTTTACCCATCTCTGCTAAGCTGGTGAATCCTGGAAAAGCAGGCGCAGTTCTTTGGATCTTCCCAAGGTTTGGTGCACTGGATGACCACTGTTTGTATCCTTCTACCAGAGCTTTCAGACTGAAATAGTAGAAAGATGGGACAAAATGTACCATGCTCACAAACAGTTTTCATTCTCTCTTTTATATTCTCTGTTGTGTTCTGCTTAGGGTATGCATGTATTTATCTTAATTACACAGACGTGAAGTCCTCCCATAGCAAGACATTTTGCAACATCTTTACAGCACCTTAACATTTAAAAGAAAAAGGTGAAAAAGGTCAAAAAGTCCCTCCCTCATTTGTTACACCATGGCAGTCAAAAGACCTCTGCTGGTAACCAACAGCTATGAATGCAGAATAACAGAAAGCACTACAAAAATCAGTTTTTCTTTTTACGCCAAGGCAAACGTATCGTGGCAAGTAACAAATAAAGTGCTCAGCAGGAGGAGGGGAAAAATATCTTCAAAAGCATTTCCATATGAAATACAAATGAACAATGAAAGTAAAAGATCACTCACCGGAACAATAACATGCTAAAGTCATTGCAACAGCAAAGTCATGCCTCTATATTATAAAGCCCAATATTTCTCCTTTAAAGTAAACACTCCATTGAAGTACAGACAGTTAAAAGCATACGTTCTAGATTATGGAAAGATAGGTAGCTAAAATCATGAATCATCTCATTGTCTCTTTTACTTCCAGACAAAAAATCCCAAAGCCCACAGAAACAAACAAGGCAAAAACCCCAATCCAAATCCTTGCTTTGACGTCACCGGCATTTAAAGGTATGTCACCACACACCCAAGCTTAGGAGTAGTCCCTATTCATAGGTATTCATGACCATCATCCTCTTTTTCCCCCAGACTACTTTTGTGACATCAGAAACAACTTTAGTAAGCAGCACAACCTGCTGGCATATCAACACCCAGGAGAGTTTTATTGTTCAGTTATCAATATACTTGCTACTGAAAGAAGAGAAAACTTAGGAGATGAGACATCTCCCAGCTCCATTACTAACTCGCTTTGCTCTTTGATAAGACATGCAATTCATTACAAACCTTGCCTCACAGAGAAAGAGGGATATGAGCATAAAGAAGTTGTCATGATTCTTATTTCCACCAGAATTAGTCTGCATTTCTGAAACGGCTTCCATTGCAGGATTTCAAAGTTTTATTGTATCGAGGGTTTTTTTGCCTTAGTATGTATTTTTCCCTCTGTTCTCTGCCTGAGATGCTCTACTCTTCACCAAAATATATTGTATAGCAAGGCCACAAGGTCTAGGCTTGATTCAGCACGTACTCAGTTGGCCGATGGCTGTGCTATAGACATTACACTAAAAGTATCCTGTGCAGTTCTTAGCTGTCTTGAAAGTCCACCATTTTCCCCCCATTAATCATTCTGGCACATGCAGTACCCTGCTGTGAACCTGCACCCAGACAGCATAGTGCTGAATCCTAATTGTCAAGACAGACAACCATATGGTTTTACAACAGAGATGCAATTCGATGTGTGGGTCTGTTCTAATCTGCTTCCTCCATGTTACACTCAGCTATGTAACACAACCCTCCAAATAATGTATATTCTATCTAAATTATCCATGTGTACAACATAAATAGTTAGGATAGATACTGAAGGTAGAGCAGCATACTAATGGAAAATTGGTGGGTGAAAATGAAGCGTGTGATTACCTCCAAAAGTAAATGTCAAAGCTCCTATGAGTAGACAGCTACTGAGGAAGGGAAGATTTCCATGGAGCTGGGAAAGCATATACTATGCTCTCCATATGCAGAGATAGCCAAGTTCCAAGTAGCAGGCAGAAATAATCTTCACTTTAGCATTTACTTTACAGTCATAGTTATCTAAAGGGAATAGCGAACTCTATGAGGGAACAGAGTGCACTGTCAGCAAGTTTGCTGATGACACCAAACTAGGAGGAGTGGCTGACACGCCAGAAGGCCGTGCTGCCATCCAGTGGGACCTGGACAGGCTGGAGAGTTGGGTGGGGAGAAATTTAATGAAATATAACAAGGGCAAGTGTAGAGTCTTGCATCTGGGCAAGAACAACCTCAGGTACCAGTATAGGTTGGGAACTGACCTGTTGGAGAGCAGCATAGGGGAAAGGGACCTGGGGGTCCTGGTAGACCAGCAGGATGACCATGAGCCAGCACTGTGCCCTAGTGGCCGAGAAGGCCAATGGCATCCTGGGGTGTATTAGAAAGGGTGTGGTCAGTAGGTCAAGAGAGGTCCTCTTCCTCCTCTACTCTGCCCTGGTGAGACCCCATCTGGAACATTGTGTCCAGTTCTGGGCCCCTCAGTTCAAGAAGGACAGGGAACCGCTGGAAAGAGTCCAGGCCAGAGCTACAAAGATGATTAAGGGAGTGGAGCATCTCCCATACGAGGAAAGACTGAGGGATCTGGGTCTCTCTAGCTTGGAGGAGACTGAGGTGTGACCTCATTAATGTTTATAAATATGAAAAGGGTGACTGTCAGGAGGATGGAGCCAGGCTCTTCTCAGTGACAGGCAATGATAGGACAAGGAGCAATGGGTGCAAGCTGGAACATAGGAGGTTCCACTTAAATATGAGAAAAACTTCTTCACAGCGAGGGTGACGGAACACTGGAACAGGCTGCCCAGAGAGGTTGTCTCCTTCTCTGGAGATATTCAAAACCTGCGTTCCTGTGTGACCTGATCTAGGTGTTCCTGCTCCAGCAGGGGGATTGGACTAGATGAGCTTTCAAGGTCCCTTCCAATCCCTGATATTCTGTGATTCTGTGATTCTGTAAAGGTCTTGGGAATTACCCTTTACTGTACAGCAGGATACATCAACTTAGTTTGCTTCCTTATGACTTCTCAGAGCAATCATCCCTTGCAAAAAAACAGACTAAAGATTGCTGATATTGAAAAAGCACAAATCAAGCTGAACAGAATGATAAATAGCTACCAGAATAATTTCAAGGCACGCTACGTTTGCTTTAAAGTTCCAAATATTTATCCTTGCCTTTTATGTTTCACTCATTCTCTCTCCCTCTCCCCCAAATTACAAGCAGACCCCAAAGACCTGTGCAGAGAATAGCTACGCAACCTCTTATTGAGACAGTACTGCTCATTTGAAAACAATTCAAAAGATGCTGACTTAAGAGTACATTCCTACTACAGCAGTCTTGTCTGTTGCTGCTCCAAGGAAAGAGCAACTGGAATGATTTGAAAGCACTAGCAGCAAAACTATCTATTTCAGTCACCAGCGTGACAATTCAGGACCCTGAAGACTTTTTACCTGTAATCTACTTGGATAAATAGCAGGAAGGCTATTACTCTGGTTTTTTTATTAAGGTCGAGTTACTTCTCTGTTGCCTTTTCCTATTGGGAACTCAAAAATAACTCTCTTTAGAAGAATATACCATAAGATCCCAACTGAACTGTCACACTAGTCCAACATAAAGCTTCATCCGGTCTCTGCAATTCAGCATAGGAACCTTCTGCTGCTGGGCACATTCCTTATGCTCAAAGATAAATGCAGAAGGGTGAATAATCACTGTATAATCTTTTCATGACTGCCTTCACTTGATATTAACTATAGGCCAGTTTACTCATGCTAGAGAATTTCACTGCAATTCCCACTGTACATCTTGCCTAAATTTGGAATTACCTCCTGTGCAGAACACATGGAAAACGACAAAAAAGATGAATCTTCAAGTTGCCTTAATGACAGAGTCACGTAAGCAACTGGAATAGCAGCACTGCTGCTACCAGAGCAATGTCACGGAGAAGACTTAAACTGGATTTTTCTATCCTAAGTTTAGGTCTTAACTTTAGTCCAATTTTTATCACCCTACATCTAAAATTAGAATTAAAAAAAAAACTAAAAATAGCAAGCACTCTACCTTTTGATTCACTAATGTTTACTGCAACTCTGCTCCCTTTAAAGTCTGCAGTCTGGCACGATCTCAGCAAGAAGCAGGACTTCATTATATGTTCACCATACTGCCCTCTCAGCAACACTATCATATTTCAGACGCTCTGCAAAATGCCACAGCTGTATTGAGTCTCCCTGGAAAAGGTGATGAGTATTACAGAACATCTCCGTTGTAGAGAGAACAGGAGAGTTTTAAGAGTAAGCACAGTTAGCAAGCAACTCCTTTCTAGCTGTCTGTGCCCAAAACCAATTTAGTGCTTCATACTGTACAGTAATGAACAGAAAACTGAAGAGCTTTATTCCCAGAATTCTAAGAACATGATTTCAAAGCTTCAGTGATCCCCTGCCCTGACAGGAAAGAGCGACAACTATTTTAATTCTGTACAATAGGTAAAGTATAGACAGCAGTCAAAGAAGCTTTTTCCACATTGCCTCGCTACATGTCAAGAGTACTTTTGAGGGAGAACATATTTTAATGTCATTAGAATACTTGGATTTGGGCCCTTTTGCAGAGGACGGCAATAGTGATGCATTGCATAAACATCTATTTTCCAGGAATTTCACACCTGAGCACCTAACATTAAAGATAAATTATAACCAGTTATTTTATTTTCCCTGCTAAAAAACATGGCAGGAGTCAAACTCAATTTAGCAGGGGAAAAAGCTTCAAACTCTTATATGAATCACAAGGCATTCAAACCTCTTAGAAGATCAAAACAGTCCTATGTTTAAAGCAGCACTTTGGCAACGAACCATTGGGAGTCCTAGTATGGATAATACACACACACACACAGAGAAAACAAAGTCACAGAACAAGTATCTCTAGAAACTGAGATACAACCTGTATCTCTGCAAAAATCACTTTCAGAATGTATTCACTCAACACACGTGTCCTTTTCAAAAGCCTAAAGAAAAGATATTTGCCTGGCACTACCAGATACTTTTTAAATAATAGCATTTAAGACAACAAAAAGCGTGGCTGAGGATCATAAACGAGAAGTAGGTTCAGATATGATATGAAGCTACAGAAAGTTGAGCCTGGCAATAAGGAAAAGCTCCTAGAGAACATTTTGCACAGCTAGGAAGTTATACTGCTTACAAAAACAAGGTAAAGTAGACAGTGAAAGCATCAGTGCTGAAGGGACTGACTAACAAGGGACTGAACGCAATCTGTTCTGAATCTCTGACATCTCTGGTACAGCAAATAAGTTTGGAAGCAGAAAAGTGTTTGCACTTTGAGAATAAGGCAAATCTCCCATGAGCCAGATAATAACCAGTTCCAGAACCTGGAAACCAGTCTGGTTTCAGGCTCTCTCTTACCCATCTTCGCCTGCACCTAGCTCCTTGTGACAAAGTGAGCTTGGTCCCCAAGTGCGTCCCTTTTTCTTCTGGCCTCTCTTCTCTTCCTCCTCTCCTTCCTCCTTTGGAAGGACTGAGCTTCGTCCCCATGTTTTACTGCTTTCAGCAGGAGTCACTTCACAAGTGGGAAGAACAGTGGAAAATGGGAAAGAAAAACAGATACACAAATTAAAGAATTGATTCCACAGCAACATAAAGAATAAAACATAGGCTGGAACAGGAATAGTAATGAAAACATCCACTTAGGCCTCTTTCCCTTAATTCTGGCCATTTATGAACACAGGTCTAATAACCTTATCCCTTCAAAAGTAGTATAGATAGACTTTAGAGCTTTATTCTGTCACTGGTTTCTCTTTCAGAATTGCCTGTTTGATACCAGACACACAAATGCCATGACATCCAATACAAATGCTACACATTTATCATCATCCCTTTCATACGTCTAACACATTTGTCTGCCTAATTCTCTTTTATTATGCGAATACTATTTTCACAACAATCACTGTTCTTTTTCTTTCCTTCCAACAGTAACTTAATCCACTTCAATAATGTTTCACAGATCTATTCTGCAAATTAGTATTTTTAAAAATTAACCTGTACACTTGAGGAATGTATTTTCTATACAATTAAATAGCAATATTTCGAGAACTTGAGTAGGTAAGGTTTGGTATCCAAAGAAGGTGACACTGCCCCCCGTCACTAACACCAACATTTTTCTCTCCAAATGCATACGTGCAGGGCATAAGGCAAACATGTTAGGATTTTTTAATTATTATTATTATTATTTTTACAGTCCTGTCCTAGATATGGAATCTTGGCATCTTACCACGCTGACAGACTGCACATTTCCCAAATTCAATACTACATTGAGCTCCTTACACTGTATGGCCCTGAGTCTGGGAATAATGGTAGGGCTTGCAGGGGGGCTGGAGCAGCTACTGATCAAGCTTTTCCTTTTATCCATCGTTGGAGAAGCCTGCACAGTGAATTTATGCTGGAAATCTGTTTACCAAAAGAAAAAAAGAAAACAAAAAGAGGGAAAAAAAGAAGTTTTAACGGTGCCTTAATATAAGAGAAAAGAAATAATAATTTATGTTAACTTTCAAAGAGTGCAACTTAGAGAATCTAAGTAGAAATGAAGTTACACAGCTAATTGCTACCCCCTCATTGTACATGCAGTTATTTCAGCACATAGACATGTGCTCACACTCAGGAAGATCTCTCTTCTTAGTGTGTGTGTGAGATACATACACAAACAGATCCTCATGTGTTGACCGACATTTATGCCAAAGTTATATCCCTGTATAAAATCTTTTCACCTTAACTTTCTTAAGCTAAGCAAAATCATCGGCCAGAGGTGTTTACAGTCTTAAAAAAGGCATAGTTAACATGCACATTTTATCATCGTAGCTCTTCTGAACAGCCAATCTCTCTCAGAAAAGAAAGAATATAATGTAAGCCATCATCCTTGAAGTAATGATGAGCCTTAGGCGATTTATAAAACCCACACTTTTGATCTTTTACTAATTTGAATCTCCATAGAAAATCCACAGCAGAAATGCTAAGGATTCAGTATTTCTGAAAATCACCATCTTCACTCTTAAGAGTGACTTGCCTGACACCTCGCCAATATCTAAAATTTATTCCAGAAAGGCGGTATTAGAGGTCACTTGTGTGTTAGTATGAGTTCACATACAAATTAGCAATGTAGGGATGTACTCTCACAGATATCAATGTATTTTTGTTAATTTTTAGATTGCTGCACCAAGAAATACAGTAGACTATGGTTTCTGCTGTAGCATTATATAAAATATACCTAGAGCAAGAACGTCCGTATCTTTTATTAAATTGATCATTTTGAGTATTAACATGCTGAACTGCAACACCAACATTTTCCTGGACCATATATGGCTATAGATTAACAAACTTTTCTATCTCAGATTAATTTCTGGCCTTCATACTTGGAACTTTGGGGAATGCTAGCCACAAGGGCATCAAATTTAGTTTCTTGATCCCAAAGAGGCTTGTTTTTCCCAAAGTACTGCCCAACTAGAAAGGAGCCACCAAAGCTACAGGTTCACCTGTTCCAATGAACCTGACACATCACCAACCTGAAGGCAGGCTGATATGATTGCCATCTTTTAATTTGAGCCGGTTCCTCTTGAACTTCCCCATGCGTTTCTTCACCCGAGGCTTCTCCTGACACAGCTGGTGGATGATGATGTTGAGCTCCCTTTCCAGGATGTCAATCTCACGTTCTGCCAGCTCCTGTTCCCGCCTTCGTAGCAACTCCTCCTGGTTCTTTTGTTCAACAGCAGCACGAGTCAGCTCTTCTTCCCATGTGCGCAGCTCCTGTGGAGAGATTAAGAAAGGAGAAATACCTTCTTATCTGTGTGTTAAGACTAACATTACCTATTCTGAAGATACATCAGCCATAACTTGTACTCACAGCACAGCTAGCACTAACATTTAAAGGCTGAGCTGAAAGCCAAAAGCCCAAAACAATCCTCAAGAACTTCTATGCTTGCTAAAATTTGGACATAGCACTTGTGAGGCCACACCCAGAATACTGTGTCCAGTTCTGGGCTCTCCAGTACAAGAAAGACATGTACATACTGAAGAGAGTCCAATGAAGTGCCATGAAGATGATTTAAGAGACTGGAACATCTCTCCTATAAAGAAGGGTTGAGAGAGATGAGACTGTTCATGCTATCAAAGAGAAGGCTTGGCTGGGGAGAAGGAGGATTTTATCAGTGTATACAAAAAACCTCAAAGAAGGGTGCAAAGAAGATAGAGCTAGGCTCTTTTCAGCAGTGCCAAGTGACAGAACGAGAGGCAATGGACCCACACTGAACCACTGGAGATTCCCTCTGAACACTTTTTTTACTGTGAGCAATATTAAGCACTGGCACAGGTTGCCCAGACAGGTTGTGGAGTCTCCATCCTTGGAGACAATCAAAAGCCATCTGGACATGGTCCTGAGCAACTGGCTCTAGGTGGTCCTGCTTGACAAGGGGAGTTGGACGACATGACCTCTGGAAGTTCCTCCAACTTCAATCATTCTGTGATTCTGTGGAAAGGCACCAAATCCTAAACTCAGTGTCATGAGAAAACAGGCTATCTGACAGGACATCTGACATGAACGTGTTTACAAGAGCCACTGGGAGTAGCGTGCATTTGGGAACCCATTTTGGAAGATTTATTCCTAACATTGAAAATAATTAATCCTTCTTTCCTGTTCAGTAAGTACCTATGTTAACTTCGTTATTGACTTCAACTGCCTAAAAATAACCTTGCCATCTCATGCATCACAAAATAGCAAACCACAGAGCTCTAACATCAAAACAAATAAAGAAAGCATCATCAGGAGGTCATTCCCATAATTTCCCACCAAGCATGGCTGCTCTGTAGGCATAAAGATGCATAGTGCAAACTTTTCAATCTTTCCCTTGCTGACAAAATGAATCAACTGAAATTGTCCCTGAGATCTTAAAATGTCTTCTCACTGCACTCCTCTCACCACAAGGACAAAAGAATTCAGCACTCAGAATAATTATCTCCAGCTGGCTAATTCCACTACAGAAGGTAAAAACCGAAGAATTCACGTTAAACTTCAGATAGATTATCAGATATATTTTAGTTTAGATTTTTAATTTTTTTTAATAATGTCATTGTTACCTGTCCCATCACCACAGAGGTTTGGTACATTTTACTCATGAGGTGAATAGGATATAAAATTCTCTTTCCTCATTTCTACAGAGTATTCAAGACCTGAGGGCAGTCTAGCTACTACTGTTTGTTCTTCTGTTTGACTGTTGAGTTTCTGCTTTTCAAAAACTGGTCCAATACAGTTACACCACAGGACAATAGCAGCAGAGAAATGCATATTAGCCATCTTATTTTTCCCAAAAGCTACTATAATATATTAAAAGAAATGTTTTAAGTACTGGAAGTATTGTTATAGGACTTCTCTCCCCTTCTCACCCCAAGATCTCCTTTTCTTTCTCTCTACGTCCTAAACCCAACTTCTGAGCCCAAATCAAGTTCCCTGCTTATTACAAATTTATTTTTAGGCAAGAGACTGTGAACTTAGAAAAATATTACTACTTTAGTAATTCCATGCCAGTATTTCATACCAACAACTGTAATGACTGTCTCTGTAAGGGCCTTAACGTAAGGGCAGCAAGCTGTGCTTTCTCCAAGTACACTTGAAGAAAACTTCAGCTTTTTCACTTCTCTTTGAAGCTGATCATCACAATTCCTTTTATTCCTGCTAGCATTTTTGTTCCCTGATATTTACCCAGATGGACTTCAATTACAACAGTTATTGGACCATTCCCCTGGTAACACTAATGGTTATTATAGTCCATCCAATTTGACTGTACTCAAAAGCTGGTAAACACAAACCTGAGAGAACCAAAGCTGCAATGCCTGCTAGAGTATATATGCTGAAACTACCCTTTCTACTTTTACTATTAACAGTTATCATCAGGCTTCTCAATTAAGATGCTAACAGTGAAATAGTTATCAGATGCATTAAGCAATGAAGACAACTCATCATATAAGTTTACACAGAGTATAATGGAAGCTCAATAAAATATTAGAAAGAGTAGCAGCTCAGGATATAGATATTTATTTTACTCATGATTCTACCCTTCTGTGTATTATAACCTGCCATTCATTTGGGGACTTATTACAAGCTCCAGTAAAGCACATATAAAATTAACTCTGGGATGCACTAAACGATTATCCCGGCTTGATTTATAAAATGGGAAAATTATAATCCAGAGAGCACAAGCATGAGGTGTTTTTCTCTACTTACCTTTTCTTTGGCTCTGAGCTGATCAAACATCTCCTGGATCTCTTGTTTCCAGTCTTCCTGCAGGGAGTGGAAGGAATCTTTGGGCATTTCAAAGAAACCAGACTCTTCTATGGCAGTGAGATGGTCTAGGATACTGGCAAAGGAAGGTCGGGAGTGTGGGTCAGGGTTCCAACAATCTAGAATAGGACAAAGACAAGCAACTGTTAAGCATCTCTTAGCATGGAGGTTTGAAAGAATGAGTAGTACTTTACTGATCCCCAGTGGCTAAGAGTGGCAAACACATTATCTGTGTCACCCCACCTTTTCCATTTCCCACTTGAATTGACCATTGTCTGACCTAGAATTCATGGTTTCATGCTTATAAAATACCCAACATCACTTAAGATCTTGAACTTCCCGGTGTCTAAGTTCTACTGGAATAATGTGCCAAATGGTGGTTTACTAATTTTACAGAAAGTTACATTTTCAAGCAAATATTAAAAAACCCCACAAAGTAACATATTTAAGGAAGTTACCTATATGTGCTCACAGAATGGAGACACTATGCAAAACTCTCACAAACAGTTCTTTTATCACACTTACGCTGCAGACTTACAGCCACACTGCAGAAGGACATCTATTGGAGTTCTTTCTAATGCCAAACTCTAATACTGAGCTGACTCATTACAAATCTCTTCCACAGAACTGAAAAATCTTTCCTGCAAAGCAGACTGGGCATAAGTTGACTGAAAATAGGAGATTCAAATAAATAGTAAATAATGACATCAAATAGTGCATTTGGAGTTTTTTTTTTTTTAAGGGTTCTTTTTTATTATTTGAGACACAATTGTCTGATTGGGCTTTTTGGTTTTTTTGTTTGCTTTTAAGAGAAACCACTGATAAACAAGCTTTTTCATTTACAATCTAATGTAATGACTTACCCAATTACAGAGTTCTAAAAACGCAGAATTTAAGGTACTCATCTTACCATATAAGGCAACTCAACTAGCAACAGTACAAAAACATACTCCTTTCACACCGATGGGAACTGAACATTGTAAACACAAATGGATATAGAAAACGGTATGGAGTAACACCTCAAGTTATGAAATCATTAAGAACATGCTTTTTAAAAGCCATTAAGTCAAAATGTTTGACTTAGAAGTGCTTTTGAATAGAAATTTCCTACTCATTCAGTCCTTCCTCTTACTTCACCCTTATTTCTACTCCTTGAGAAAACATCATTTTCTCAATTCTATACTGTCTCATTCTGGCACTTACACAGATTCTTGTTCAACAAGTATCTTTATTGTCGTTACTACTGCTAGACTCCTCCACACCCAAATTTGAGGAGAATAAAACAGAAAAACCTAGCATTCAAGTACATTTCTAGGGCATAAAGCTCTTGTGCATGAATGGAAGAAACTAACACATGGGTCTCTCTCAGTACGCTTGTACTATCATTCCTCTAAAAGGTACAGAATTGAAGACACATGTTACTGCAGCATGAGGCAAGAGATATAAAGACAGTCTAAAGTTTCCTAGACCTTACAGATGGAAAAAAGAAAATATTCTTAAAAAAAATTTTGGGGTTGTCCTAAAAGACATTCATTCATCAGTTTTGTGGACTGAAATACACCAAGGAGCAGCTGTAATTAAATATAAGTAACACTTCACAAAATCTGTGCAACTGCTGAGGCTTGGTTTTGCAGGCCTGATTTTAGAGCTATTGAGATTTTGCATTTGGGAGCTTTGGTTTAAAAAATGCTGGTATAAAAATACTGTTATCTAAGCATCTGATCAGGTTCCAGGAGGCATAAGCTGGAATGCATTTGTGTTTATGGATTTCAAATTGCTTCTCTTCTCAAGATAGAAAACTGAGGGTGTTAAAGAGTGCTCTAAAAGTCCCCTGCTGCTGACCAATTAGTAGCAATGGGTGATACAGCTGGACTGTCAGTGCCATAATCCCTGCCTCTTTACCCCAGGTTTTAAGCATGGCAAAGCAAACATGACCCACAGTAAAACAAAATGCTGCAGCCAGCCAAATGCATGAGTGAGTGAACAGGATAACTATGCAGGTGGCCCATGGCTTTTATTTTCCCAGGCCTAGATCTGCCATTATTTGCGCTAATGAGGACAGCTGTAACATAGAAGTCTTTTCTGTGAAGAGGGAAAGTTCAGCTCTGTTGTCTCGGTGAAGACCACCAAGGCAGTAATTCAAACGTAACAGGAGCATTAGCAGAACAAGAGTTCACCAGAGATGTGAAACAGCCTGCTTGAAAAACAGTTTTGGTGAAGGGACAGGAAAGTAACTCTTTTCTTGTTCTCCTCTTCACCCTCTACGTGGAGAAGCCAAGCGTTCCAAAGCCATGCGGGTGCTCACCCCTGGGCTGCTGGGTTCAAGCACAGGCCATATGTCTCTACCTGACTTTTCCAACAGAGGGCATTATTTTTAAACCCAGCAGCAGACACCTCACGCATACTCAAGAAATCCAGGATCCTTGTTTTAGGGAACCATGTCAAAATAAACTGCTCTGGCACAAGGCTGAGCTAGCAGGTCCATTAAGTCTTTCAGATGCAGTTTCTTGCTTTATGTTGCTTCTACAAAACATACACCTGCAACTCTACTGTTTACCATCCTGTTGGATATTTCTTTTTTAGCACAACAGTGCATGAAACTTTCTACTTTAACTTAACTGAAGCCTGTAACCCACAGAAAAGACCAGAAAAACGTAGAAGTATTATAAAAGCTGAGAAATTAATCAAACACATTTTCTTACGTGAACCAAATTCCTTTCTTGTGTCTAAAATCACCATCAGATGCCACAAAATGTCAGTTCTATGTTCAGACTCATTCTTTGCTCATTAAGACTATATAAAATAAGGTTGATTTCTTTTTACGTGTTTTTCTTTCTGCTAGATAGGTATAAAAATGTTAATTACACATAAACACCTGGAAATCCTTCGGAACAGGAGCACTGAATAAAGCCCTAAAGGTACTACTGTGAGAGAGGGAGGAAAGGAAGGAGGAAAAACTGAAGCTTAGGAGATATGCAAATACCTGCAAAAGGCAGCAGAGCAGGTCACATTGGTGCACCCCAAAAGCTACCTCACAGCATCCTTTCAATACTACTGCAGCTCAGATGACAAACTCCTACATTTCTTTCCTTCGTATGTAGCCCACCTTGGGCAAGAACTGTTTACACAAAGCAGAAAATCACATCATTCTGACTAAAAATAGGTTGTTTTCAAATGTCAAAGCTATGTGTAAGCCCTCTCCCTGAAGTGTCAGTAGGATAACATTTAATTCCAAACCAATCTGACACTACCTAGCAAGATGCTCAAGCTATGGATTTCAAAACAAATTAAAGGTTCAAACTAGACCAAAGCGGGTGAAGTTTTGGTGTTGATGAGTCTTCACTACTAGAAAACGACTAGCCAGATGACGACAGCAATAGCCCTCATTTTCCTGTAAGGCAAATTGATGAAAAACAGCAAAGAGATTTCTTTCACATACTACTCTTGTAATAGAGTGACTGACAAAGGACACTAAAAGCCAAGCCTAGCTCCCATAACAACTTGCACCATTGAATAAAGCCATTTGAGAAATCTGTGCTCTTTGGTGTCAAAACCAACACAAGGAGGCAATGTTCAACAGCACTCTAGAAACAGCATAAGCCATACTCACCACACAGCTGGCTTACCTTCCATGAGTTTGGCAAAAGGCTCTGGACACGTGGAAGGGATTGGAAGGGCAAGTTTATTCATGGCAACACCGTACGCTACTGCAAGACCATCAATTCCTCGGAATGGTACTTCTCCTGTTAGCAGTTCCCAAAGCAGCACACCATAACTACCAGGCAGAAAATAAAAAAGAAAATAGGCATTTGACTTTAATGCATTCTTTGTTAAGCAAGAAGAGAGTACCTGAACCTACCAGGGTGAGTCAGGTAGTCTGAAGAAATTCCATTTTTCTGTACATTCCCATCACGGATTCCAAGCTGGTGAAGTGACTTATTTTATGTGCTTTTTTAAATTAGATTGATCTAAGATGCCATTTTCACCTTGTAGGCAAAAATAATTTAGTCTCTGGAAACTGGGAACAATCCGAAAAACACTAACATAAACCTTCAAACTAATTTAGCAAATTTCAAACCAGAACCTGATGAAAGTCTCAGAAACGTGAAGGATTGTTTGGTGAGTTGTGACTTTTAGAATTAAGTGAAAAATAGGATGTTCTGTGAAATGTTAACTATGAAGTTACAGAAACAGTTGCAGGAGCATTCTCTCACAGGTGTATGGCAAACAGCATATCCTCAGAATAATAGAATGGTTAGAGTTGGAAGGGACCTTAAAAATCATGAAGTTCCAACTCCCCTGCCATGGGCAGGGACATCTCCCACTAGACTTGCTCAAAGCCCCATCCAGCTTGGCCTTGAACACCTCCAGGGATGGGGCATCCACAACTTCCCTGGGCAACCTGTTCCAGCATCTTGCCACCCTCACAGTAAAGAATTTCTTTCTAGTATCTAATCTAAATCTCTCTTTCAATTTAAAAACATTGCCCCTCATCCCATTACTATACTTCCTGACAAAGAGTCTCTCTCCAGCCCTCCTGTAGGTTCCCTTTGGATGCTGGAAGGCTGCTATAAGGTCTCCCCGGAGCCTTCTCTTCTCCAGGCTGAACAGCCACAACTCTCTCAGCCTGTCCTGACAGGAGACGTGCTCCAGCCCTCCGATCATCTTCATGGCCCTCTGCTGGACCTGTTCCAACAGGTCTATGTCCTTGCTGTGTTAAGGACTCCAAAGCTGGACACAGTACTCCAGGTGGGGTCTCACAATAGCAGAGTTGAGGGCAGAATCACCTCCCGTGACCTACTGGTCACAGTTCTTTTGATGCGACCCAGGATACGATTGGCTTTCTGGGCTGCCAGTGCACAGTGCTGGCAGAGCTTCTCATCCACCATCACTCCCAAGTCTTTCTCCTCAGGGCTGCTCTCCATCCATTCTCCACCCAACCTGTGTTGTGCTTGGGATTGCCTTGTCCCTGGTGCAGGACCATGCACTTGGCTTGGTTAAACTTCATAAGGTTTGCATGAGCCCACCTCTCAGGCCTGTAATTCTCTCTGCTTCTCGGAACTTCATACTTTGTGACTCGACTGTTTTTTTCTTCCATTGATCTGTCTTACTCTGTTCTGAACCCATTTACTGTCCACTAAGTTCTGTAGTACAGAGTTCCACAAATTTAATGATTCATTGCCAAAAAATACTTCCGTTTGTTTGTTTTGACTTTGTCACTTGGTAATTTCATTGCTTCCCTGTAGTTCTCTTCAACAGACCGAAGAATGAACATATGTTCTGTATTAGCTCCTTCCATACGATCTATTATTTCACAGGCTCCCACTACATCCTGCCTAAATCATCTTCTTTCCAGCCTTCAAAATCCTAATCTAGCTAAATCCCAATCTAGTTACTCTCCCGAACAGAAGCCATGTCATATCTTTCACTGACCTTGACATCTTCTGTACAATCTCATTCCATTTAAACTTTTTACATTGGAATGACCAAAATCACATAAAGTTTTAAAGATATAGGAGAGGTGCAGTATTTCCTGTTTTCCTCTTTATTTCTTTCCTATTAAATTTTAATCTGCCACTTGGCTTTCTGACTCCTGATGAAGAGAACTAAGTTACCCACAGTAGCTCCAATACCTTTACTGAATCATAATGGTACGATTTAGAGCCCATCACTACATCTGAAATTCTCCCATGGGTACTACTTGGTATTTATTACCATTTCATCTATTTTATCAGTCAGTGTAGTAAAACTTCTCCTCACTTCTCTGCAGTAGATTAATTTTTCTTATTGTGAATAATTTGGTATCTTCAACACATGTTATATAACCATTTATTGCTTTTTCAAATCACTAATGATTATGTTGAACACAGAATTTTCCGCCAATGAAGCTGATTTTTAGTCATTAAGAATTAAGATGAAAAACAGATTGGTTCTCCTTTCCCACACCAATTTACTTTCTAGAAAAGCTTTTGACAAAAGATTTTGTTGGAAGCGTTTATAAATCCAAATATGGTATAAGCAATCTTACCACTTCCCCACATACTCAGTAGCTCCTTCAAGAATTTTCATTTTTTTCACAAGATACGATTTCCTTCTACAAAAAGCTGACTTTTCCCCAGATATGCTAACATGTTAACCAGCTCCCCACTCTTTAGTGCTGTTTCTACCAGTTAGTAGAGCTGAAAGTCAGACTTGCTGATCCTCAGGAAGCTCTTAAGACCTGTCATCAGGTTTGCTGCCTTCTATTTCTTTAGTATTAAGGTAGCTTTAAACAACAGATTACACAGCACAGGTATTAACTCAGCTGGCTCTCTCATGTTCTTGTAGAAATCTTGGGTGCTACTGTAAATCTCAGCAATTTGTTACTGTTCCTTTTATCAGTCAGCTTTACCACCTCTGTGGACAGTACTTCAGTAAACAGAAGGTTTCAGCTTAAAAAGTTTTTCTTTGCTCCATTCTAGCAAAGCCAAATCACTTCTATCTGCCACAGTCTCATCTTCTCTGCAGTCTTACATCTTGGTCACCTCTGGGCTGTGTGTTCTCCTGCAAGGTTGCACCTCTGCTGCATTTGAAAGCAAGCTATTTGGTTTTATGCTCTTTGCAAGACTCCCCTCAAAACCCTTTTAATCTTCTTGAGTGTTTTTTTTGTTCAACTTGCCAGCACTTAAGCCCGTGCCTAATTTTCCTCATTTGAATGCAGGTTCAACTTTTTGAAGGGCGTCTTCCAGTAGTCTCTTCTACATCATCTTTTTCACTCGTTTAAAGTCTTTCCTATGCATCTGAATCTATGCATACATGTATTTGTATTTTGACTGTACAATTTTGAAGGCCTCTTAAAACACACTTAGAGACCAAATGAGAAACTGCTTCTCCTCGTAAAAGCTCCCTGCTCTGTGAAGCAGTCATTTCTAAAACTAAAAGATTAACCTCTTTTTGTTTCAAAGCAATAATTGCCCTATCCATTTGGAAATAATCAAAATTGTTATTACCACAATCTGTACTCTTACAGTCTCTCCTTCATCCCATCAAGTCTTTAACATTCATTGTAACTGCCACCACCTTAGTTGGACAGACTTACTACTACTTTTCCTATTTAGGTATAGAACTTCAGTCACTGGAAATGCTGCTAACAGAGCTAGTTTATTTTATCAAGGAAGATATCATATTTCTTCACCTACACAATCTTTTGCATTTTTCTTATGTAATTCATACTTCTGGTATTATTATAATCATTACAATAAATTATTTCTTTCCATCAAGATTCTCTGTTTCTTACTGTCTCAAGAGCCTCATTTGAAAAAAAAAAAAATAAGAAACATGAATTTAAGGATTTCACATTTTTTTTGGCCCCTAGGATTCATAAGACACTCAAAGAGGATTAATACTAGACTGAATATATATTTGGCCTGTCTAAATCTGATTGATCATTCATGTTACTCCTCAGTTTGGATGCAAGTGTTGATATCAAAAGGTAGGAAAAACCACGCAAGAGTTGTGTTTACCACTTCTGCTGGATTAATATGTGTTAGATATTTCTCTTAATGGAACGGTTCAGAAAGGACTACCGATGTGCTCAAAGCATTTCTTCCTCAGGGTATTTTATTTAAAAGACAAAGGAATAGACAGATTGGTGTTTCTTCTGATGTGACACCAGAAATATAGATTGCAGGAAAGGTCACTGTTTCTGACAAAAGTGAATGCCATCTCTTTCTCATGTAATTGCAGACCATTGCTGAGAATACCGCTTCCACAGAACAAGGGAAACACCGTGTTATGGCATTCAAACAACAATCATCCCAAGTGATTACACAGCAAGTGAAGTGCTGAACAGAGTGTTTTCCATTAACTCTCAAGCAGGGGATTGGGAATTACAAAGGAAAAAGCCAGAGACAGAAGAGATTTATACAAAAAAGGCATAGGAAGAAAGAATGAGGGACCTCTTGTCATTCTCAACAGGGAGGAAGAAAAACTGATGCAAGCTCATTTATTTTTCCAGCACCCAGTAGTAATTTTTGGACTTTAATTACAAAATGAAGCATGTGATACGGACCATGTGTCCAAGTCAACTGACACTTATATGAATAATTAACCATCTCCCAGTGATCCAGTAATCCCTTAAGCCATTTAACATCAGGTTCAATCCTACACACTGGATTTTCAGGGAGAGGGAGGCTGGAGGTCTGCAGGATTTCACATGTGATTTTGCCACCTCCCTTGTAAGTCTGTGAACTTAGGGAAAAAAAAAAAACAAAACAACAATAATATCTTCTTACTGTTATTTTTCAGTGGCATTTGTACCATACGTTTGTCTTATCTCCCTAAGTTCAGCACTTTCCATGAGAAAGGACCTATCAGCCCAACAAGTAGATTCCAGCAACAGAAACTATTGCTTTTGTTAAGAAAAAAAAAAACCTCGTTCCATTTTAATGGCTATTAACAGCTAGCCTTTTGCATATTGTCAGACTGGCAGTTCCAGAGATGGCATTTCCTGCTTATTTCAACATGGTCAGAAGTGTACGTTTCTCCCATGTGAGCTTCTACCAATATTGCTAGTTTTACACATCTTCCCAGTGCTTCGTTACACACAAACTTTACAGAAGCCTGCAAGCAGGTAGTTGTGGATGCAAGTGCCTGCCAACACTTAATTCAAATGAAATATTCAAATGACTGAAGTTCCTACACCCACCCCTGGATGCCTGAAACATCCTGATCTGCTAATCAGATGGTCTTAGGTAGCTTTGGTGTTCCTTCCCTAAATGAAAATTAAATTCCTAATTATTTCACTGGTAAGAGTGGATACATCTTAAAAGCATCTAAAATAAGGAACAGAAGGAGCTTGAGTGAAGGTTGTACGGTGGCTTTATATTCTGCATACTGATCATATTGACAACATGACTGTCTTTTAAGCAGCATAAGTCAAAAATGAAGTGTGCAGTAAACAAGAAATACATTTAAGCAGTTAAAATGCCAGGGAAACTTGAATTACACGCCTACTAACATTCGCTTGCTGTAGAGTACTGGATAAGCTGCAATAGCTGTGCTTCAACTTCATCCTTGTAAATCCAAAGCAAATATGCAACTCTGCTCTCAAACACATAAATAGATTTACAGGAACTGACATATTTAAATAAAACCATAGCTTCTTGGTCCTGTGTAATATAAGCCCAAGGTTTCTGCTGTGTATCTGAAGCTCGCGGGTGCAGCACAGCAAAATTCAGAGCAACAAATTTTCACTACCAAGATGTATTAAGTTATTAGGAACAAGCTTTACAGTGGCCCAGCCACTGGCGACGCACACCAGCGTGTGCCAACCCTCCTTTAGAGTGGGACAAAAAAGACCAGGTTGAGTTTTTAAAAATGTTTTGAAAGGCGTTAGATGAAGCAGTTATTTATGACAAGATACAACTGACTCGGGAAGTTGCAGTCCTGGCAAGCACTTTCTTCAGCATCTTCTTCACCTGTTTGTGCAGCAAGAACACAAGCAGAACAAGATCCTTGATAACAGGCAGGGCAACAATTCAGTATTATTCTAATAAGCTTTAGAGAAAAGGTGTTGGAATAAAAGGGCTTGTGAACATTAGAAACAGAGACAGCCAGTTGTGCTGATGCCTCTAGCTAACCGGAAGGTCATCAAACAACACTCCAGTGATTAACCAAGAGGTTGAAGTGAACAAGACAAGGGATCTAATAAGATAAAAAAGTTCCTTCTGTTAAGAGTTTCAAGTTGCATCCTTGGGTGGGGACAGAATTTATTACACATGCCCATGATTGCTTTTGTAAATCCCAGTGCTTACAGTCATTATCACACTGGTAGTGACCTCACTGGCAAGCATTTGCCCTCCGAACTCATGCCTCAAACACCACGTTCTTTTCAGCTTACTTAACCATGACTCAGCCCTCTTAATGTTTAAGGAGGAGCAATAAGATGAACTCAACCTGTTTTCAAGGGAAGACCAGTAACTATATGGAAAGAAAGTGATGAGGGAATCTTAACTAGAAATAAGGTATTCTGAAAAACTAACAAATAAGGATTGTAAATAAGTCCTGAAGTGATTCACTGTCCTTAAATACCAATTTGATCATTGACTTATTTGCACAGGAATAGAGGCACTTGAGCTACCTTCACGAAAACCAACAATGGAGCTATTAAGTCTTCTTTAAAAAAGAGGTCCTATCTACTGATTTGTTCACAGCATGCCTGGGTAAGTAGAGTTACAATCGCAGGGAAATTTTTCCCCTCTTCCTTTCTCCCTCAGGTTATCCCTAAAGGCCACTGCTGGCACTGTTTCAGAAAAGAACTAGTTGAGGTTTGAGCTTGACCAGCTGTGTACAAACCAGTACTGTCATCATGTGCACAGAAGAGGTGCACAGCCTTGAGATTTTCATTTCTGCCAGACTTCACTTGGAATAAGAGCCTGGTTCTTGTTCAGCTCATCTCCGATGAACTACAGAGGCTACCACATTTAGAGTTAGAATTTTATCCACACCATTATCGTGCAAAACACAAGTTCACAGACTTATCACAAAGGAATACATTATCTATTCAGCGAAACTGTGTAAGGAAAAGAAAAATCCCCACACCAAATCTCTGCCAGAGCAGCCAGACAATTCTGCCAGCTGGGATATTTCTTTAGCCTGACAGAGTTCACAGCATGCACACACTTGTGTGGGAGCATTACTGGCCAGGGACAGAATCTTACTGCTCTAAAGACAAAGTCACCCTGACATTTCAATACCTCTCTCCCTACAGGAAAAACAAAGTTACATTTAGATGCTCATTACTAACTATATGTCCCACAGCATCCAGAAAAGTCACTGTCCTAGAGCTATTTACTGAACTTAAGATTTATCAATTCATTTTGTGGTTATACTCAATTTCGAGGAGTCCACAGGCCAACCCCTGTATTCCTCTTCACCAAAGTGGCTCCTGTTCTCAAAAATCCCAGCACATGAATGGAATAAATAATATATGTATTTGCAAATTACTACTTAGGTATTACATACTCAGATGGACTTAGAGAGGAGATTTATTATTTTATGTGAAAGACCAGAAGGGAAGAAACAACGCATAAGATTATTATGAACATGAAAAACATTGTATTCAGGGTGAAATTCGAATAGGTACAGTGTGTTCGCATATATATACATCAATGACAGGTTACTACCAAAACATAAAATGATCTTACTGTTGCAAAACAGTAAAATAAGTAGTACTTTAAATTACTTTACAGATTGGTTTATGGCCTTTGATTATGTCAGCCAATAGCCAAATACACACAAAAGGTTTGTTTTAGATAAAACAGGGAATCAGGATTATAAATCCTAGAATAACCTGAATGTAAATTTATCGAACAACAAATATTTAGAGGCATGCAGGTGCTGGTCCACCACTTTCTACTGTAACTAAATACTTACAGTTAATACAAAGTAGATTAAGAGTCTGGCAGATGGAAAGTTGGTGGCTAAAGTTTTCTTAAGACCTGAATTTTACTATTTGGTTCACCATTAATCATTATTAAACATAAAAGAAGTTTCCTGTCAGGTCTAGTTACTCTTTAGCATCCAATCACTTAATGCCAAATCAATACCTCCACACATCGCTGCCTTTGGAGAACATGGAGGAGCGGATGACCTCAGGAGCCATCCAGGCATATGTCCCAGCTGCGCTCATTTTGGTAGTTTTATGCCATTCCCTGGCCAAGCCGAAATCCGTGATCTTCAATATCTTGTTGCTCAGATCTCCATTTTCCACCTTTTCGAGTATCAGTACTGGAGAAAAGGGAAGGGGGAAGAATAAAAGGTAGGCAGAGTAAAGCTAGTGTTTATGCAAAAAAGATCCTCCTGGAGATCTCCCAAGTTTCAAGATTCTCCCTGCTTTTTAGTTATTCAAACATACCACACTATTACAAGTTATATCAAGCTGATCCCTTCCTCTGACGAGTGAATAGCTGTCCAACAAATAACTTCAAATTTAACCAAAATGCCAAGCCCCAGATAACAAGTAGATAATAACATAATTATATAATGTAGTACCTAATGTCATTCAGTATAATAATTCTCTGCTAAGAGGAAGTGAAGAAGTGAACCACTGTAACTTCTAGAAATCCAGATAAGGGAAGACATTTCCTAATTAATCCTCTCTCAGCAAGCCAGTAATAGCAGCTTTTTCTTGAACTGCTTAGAGAACTTTTTTTTGTTAATCCAGATACACACACAGGCTGGATATACCCTTCATGTAAATGTATTGGAAGCTCTATGTACAAAGACTTATTCTTTTTAAAGCCCCAATTAAAAAAAAGAAATGGATGATTTGTAATAGTATGCTCAATTCAAGGCTTCATATACACCACCATGTTACAGGTTCCTTCCCCCATCCCATGAAACTAATTTTTTTTTTAGTTAAGCTGCCATAGTTTCTACCCTGTTTCAGTGGCAAAAGAATCTGTACCGAAGAACTTAAAAACCTTGAGACAGAACTTCCTCTTTACCCAGAAAGCTGTACTGTCACACCACTGTGAAATGAGAGTAAACCAAATGCCAGAAGTACCCTCTATGCTTTAGCAGCTCTTCATTATCCTCTTTACCTTAATGTAAAGTGACCACACAAGTTGTGCCAGCAACGTAACGTCAAGCAACAGAATAGGCTCCGAAAACTTACATAATTAAGCCTGTGAAATGATTCTCAGCCACTTTGTAGAGATACAAAGAAAAAAATATTTGTATTATCATTAGTCCAATGACTTCAAAGCAACAGGCATCAAGCCATAATTATGCAGCTACTCTCCTTTTAATGTCATTAGAAAACAAGAGGATTTTTTTTTTCTGAGTTTTAATTGCCAAAAAAACCAAAACAACAAAACCACCTAAACAAAAACCTCAAACCCACAACCAAACAACCATGGATCACACCAAAACCTATAAAAGCCAAAACTATTGCAAAAATTACAGTACATAAAAAAAATCATCTTCAGGATCATTTTTAGCAGTCCATGAAAAAAATTAAGTATCAGTCTCAAGCACACAAGTTTTTTTGGGGAAAAAAAATATTTAAGAACTCATTCTCATACTTCTCTACAATAATCAAAATCATGGGATTTCCCATTAAATAAAAGCTAAAAGTGTGACTTGAACCCTCCTGCATAACAAGCAATAAACAATTAAATGTTAAAATACTGCATTTACTTTTATTAAGCTGCCTGTTCTCTGAAAAAGGAAAAAAAAAAGCCAACTACCCTTTCTACAAGATTTCAAAATTAAAAAAAAATGCTACTTCATTAAAAGATTTTTGTGGGCCAACTCAAGCTGTGAATGAACTAGACTTACCATTAAGCTCTTGATTCTTGTTTCTTTTGTGAAATTCCTTTCTAATGTTACTGAAAGTTCCATTATCTGAATTGCAAAGGAAGGAAGAGTTTGAGGCCTGGAGTTAGTACTCTCTTCATTTGGGTAAAAGTGAAGGTATTTTTAGAGCCACACTTCAGCACAGAACAAAACTACCACAAGAAACAAAGGTACAGAAGGCAGCTTCTTTTGTGCCTCTTCCTCCAATAAGCCTATTTTTTCCCCTTCTTTCTAGCAGATGAAGAACTGCTAAAAGAAATTGCTATCAAGTTGCTTTTTGACTGCAAGAGTGGAAAAGTTTCCTAGAATATATATACTAAGTTTCTTCTTTTAACATGTACCCACGCTGCTTAAAGAGCTGGCAGAATAATAAAAACTAATTTTAAATTTAAATACAGAAATAGAGACATACAAGACAGTAGAGTTTGGGACTGGTTTTTTTGCTTCCCTCTGTAAGCACAAGCACATTTGTTGTTCACAAGGTACATCATATTCTATCTGAATGAGCTCAATAGCAGGATAGAGTGTAGAAATATCACAGCTGAGTTGTATTACCTTCCTGGTAAGAGGTTATTTAAATCTAATTACCTTGATTTGTATTATGTTCTAACAAAATAATTAGTACTTCCACATATCTTTTGTATCCATGAACTTGTTCTTTTGTCAGAGGTAGGCTAAGGAAGGTAAATTACCATGACAAAAGACCACAGAGAAGGACAATGAAAGAGCTGTATTTATTGCAAGTCCTTGATTCCTTAGTTACATCCTTGGCTCCCCTTTTATATCCTTGTAATAACTGCTTGGGATAATAATCCTGCAACCCAAAATAATAAAAATTAATTTTAGGAATCATAACTATTGTAACTTTCTCCATATGTTTCAGTTGTTCTTATCTTGGTCAGTATCAACAGGCTCACTTGTAACTGCTGGGAGTCTAGGAGTGCTACAGAGTTAATATACCTTCCTACCTTTGCATTAATTTGAGCACTCAAAAAAAACCCCAAACCCAGCCAAACAAAGAAAAATTTTAAAAAAGCAGACCCAAAAATAGAGCTCCTACAACAAAACCACAACTAATCTACCAAGGCAGTCAGTCTTCTCAATCTGGTCTATTCATTTTAAAAGACCTGCATGAGATAAAGAGGTTTAAAAAAAAAAAAATTTAATTGAATGTCTTTCACGTTCCCAGCCTCAAAAACAGAATTTGTTTGGCAGCAAAGTTACTGGGCCTAGTTTTCAGGCAGCCAGGGAAGAATGAGAGCCCAATCATCAGGAACACGTAGAACGTGTGTCAGCTTGTTCTCCATGGATCACTGTTTCTCCATTCCAGCAGGGCCCATGCAAGAAGTCTCTTCCTGTGTGCATGCACAGAGCCAGCCAAGTTGTAGGTGAAGGTATGTTACGCACCGCTGCTCCTATCAGCTCAAAACCAGCTTTTTTTCCTTTGCAACACAGGCTAAAAACTGATCTTCAGTAGCATGGGTAGCAGCCAATTGGCAGGACCAATGAAGCAAACTCAGTGTTACAAGCACATTCAGACAGCTTTGAGAATCCAACTGCTAAAACAAAACAACTCAATATAGCAAATCACCAATTCTTTGCATACTGCAAGTGTGAAGCAAAGCAGAGTGGCTCAAACCAGCATTAAAATTTGTTAGCAACTTGACATGAACATGCATGCATACAGGAGTAATAATCCAGAAGGGTTCACATACATTTTCACATATTCCTGAAGGACTTGGAACTTGTCCTCCAGAAAAGAAGCATTTGACAATGAAAAATTAATTGCAGCTCAGATGAATTCTGGCTAGCAGAACAGCTCTTCCATGTCTTAAGGTGTCCCAGCTAAGACAACAAGAAAGGGACGTGATCCACTTAGGCTTTGGTATTTCCTAACAAGACCTTCCCTGGGTCAGGTTGTGATCCAGATACAGGTACATATGATTTAGATGTGTAATTTCAACTACTAAGAATTTATCAACAACTTTATTACCACAAGGACTCTGGTAATGATTTGGCTTCACTATTTAGTTTCTTGAGAGCCAAGCAGACTCTGTTAACGAGAGTGTTAATGTTAACGAGAAACATTAGGTCTCAGCTTAGAGAAGTACAAAGGTAGAAATTAAAAACTGGGTCTCCTCTTTCTTACCTAGGTTATGACAAAGACCAGTCTTTTTTCTCTGAAATTAAAGTGTCTGTTGAGCTTCCTCCATATTCTTTGAATTTCATATCAGACTCAGAGAAAGTTTCCTGAAGTGCAGAGAAAGAAGTAGGCACTATATAAACAAAGGGGTGGGTTAGGTAACCAAGGCAGTAAACCAACCCTTACTGGTTTGATGACAAGGCAGAGTAACTAGCAGAAAAGTGTAAGGCAGAATTCAAAGATCATTTGATAAGACTCAGTCTGGGGCAGTCATTATTCATACTGGCTGATGTTACAGCAAGTAAATGAACAACTGTGTATTGCTAGAGATGAAAAAACTTGTCATCATTATATTTTCAGTAGTTTTTAACACAGGTTTCCATTTATGTGATGCTTTGGCTTCCACTCAGGACAAAGCAAGTTGCAGAGGCTGGTTCTGGTCTCTCCTCACAGGTGATTAGCCATAGAACAAGAGGGAATGGCTTCAAGCTGCAACAGGGTAGATTTAAGCTGATATTAGGAAAGAATTTTTCACAGAAAGAGTGGTCAGACATTGGAATAGGCTGCCCAGGGAGGGGGTTGAGTTCCCATCCCTGAACGTGTTTAAGTGTCATTTAGATGTCATGCTGGGCATATGGTGTAGGGGAGTACTTTGTAGAGTGGGGCTGATGGTTGGACTCTATCCCAAGGGTCTTTTCCAACCTGAACGATTCTATGAAGCACTTTCATCACTAACTTTACAGCGTTTTCAGTTGTCTCCGAGTAGTTTAGAGCTTCAGATGGTAGTTGGTAGCCTAGTCCCTGAAGAGTTAGATGCCCTATGCTTGGGACTTTCATACTTCGTGGACAATTACCACCATGCTCACAGTACAACTGTAGCACCCAGGACAGCAAGACCATCCCAGCTACTAAACAGCCTTTCTTAATTGTTCCCTTTTATTTGTCTTTGTTGCCATGAGTGAACTCAGCAATCAAGATCTGTATTATCAGAGAATTATCCTTAGTTAACAGTCCTGGCATTTACCCCTTTAGAATCACAGTAATGTGGAACAGTGTATTTTCCGCAAGAACAAGTTCAGTTGCTTAAGATACAGTTTGATTTAGTTGTTTTGACTATTCAAGTAATAGTTAAGAAGCCAGAGACAAAGCAGACTGATAAAGTTTACAAAGAGCATCTTCACATCATTGAATGTTGGCCATTAGCCAGATCTTCAGTTACTAGGCAACACCAGATGCTGAAACAGAAGTGTCATTAGAGATTTTCCTCATACAACTGGATTTTCTCATTCCAGCCCCAATCTGCACAAAGACTGATGCAGAGTTAACTCAGTGAGTGCTGGTACCATTTAAAGATGGTTTCTTAGTTAGTATGGGGGGGAAAGAACTGATGATGTACCCAACATCCTCTTAGCCTTTTTTGTGATTTGAGCTAGCAGCTTTTCTAGCAGAGTTGAAAGTGATGAAAATCATCTTGAGATTGAAGGTGAAGCCTGTTTACGTATCATTCTGCATGTATTGATAGCTAAAAGGCTTTTGACAGAATCACTTGTCAGTCTTGCTGGAAGTAATCAAGTCCTTAGAAGTACACAGGTCCCAGTGACAACAGATCCCAATAGATGATTCTCAGTTTCATGAGTCACAGAAATCAAAAAGAATGAGCGTTTGGGGTTTTTTTCCCCTAGAACAAGGGCTAACTCGGATGCTTTTGTTCTTTAAACAAAGATTTGTACTGAAAATAGACCTCACAGAAACAGTCCCACTGAAGTATGACTGACACAATGGTATCTGACACTGAGTCAGCTCTTCCTCCTGCTCCACCCTATTCCACATTATTATGCTTTACTAGAAAGACAAAAACATCTGCCTTAGTATTTAAAGCAATACAAAACCCAATCTGATTAATATTTCTAAGATACCATTATATCCTTCAGCTTTCATGTAGTTGCTACTAATGGATCTTCAGTTCTGTCCTGTCATCACAAGTCACTATGGAGATACCTGCTCTGTGGGGCACTAGACAGTGCAGGATTATTTAATACAAGGACAGAGTTAAGGCTGCTGTTGGTCTAGTGAGACCTTTAAGGACAGTTCCAGGGGTGGAATTCAGACCACTGAACTTTTACCAGCAACTCATGAACTTGCACCAGCATGTTTAGGACTGGGACTGTATGTGTCTAGGACTATTCTACATGCTTTCAGAAGAAAAAAGAAAATAAAATCATTGCAATGAAAATACCAAAACCTGCAGCTTTAAAGTGTTGTTACACTAGTCCCCAATGCCATTGGTTACTTCTAGTCAGGCAAAACAAAATCAAATGAATTCTGAGGGAATACAGACTGGAGTTAAAAAAAAAAAATAAATAACAGACTAAATGCTAGCCAAGTTTCAACTCTGTCATAAACTATAAAACAAAACTATAGAAGGGCTGCCCTGGAGACAGGTGATAAACATTTCTATAGAGATTAAATTCTGTCCTGCATGCATGAAATAGATTCATACCTACCACAGATTCATATGTTCAAAAGGTGAATTTCTTCCCCTTCCCTTTTCTCCATCCACATGGATCGTTGCAGTGAAAGCTGCATTGGATAAAATAAACTCACAGCATCTTAGAAGGGAGCCGTGCTAGGCTCCAAACATAGTCAGAAAAAACAAAGCCTGTCCAGAAGGGGATTCCATGCCTAAGTCTAATATGCATGCTTCGAATCACTCTCTACAGAAGCCTTTTGTGACTAGAGGTACATCTGTGCTAAATACTCAAACCACATGAATCTCTGTGGTCTGGTGTAAGTAAAAAATTTCAATCAGAGAGGGTACCCAACACACCAGATGTCAGAGAGCCATCTGGTGAAATGATCAATTACTCATAGTTGCAAGATTATCTCTCTGTTCTGAACTTCTTAAAAATTAAGTTCTCAGAAAAATATTGTTCTATTAGTAGGACAGCTAATGTAAATCAAACTGGTACTATTATTAAATCAGTCCTAAATAAAAACATCCCTTGGCCCACCAAAGCAGCGAGAGGTCATAATTCATTGCATCTTGCACCGCTCACCTTAATGATCACTGAATCAATTGAAAAGTCAACGGTGAACATTTGACTAACACATAAAGCCCTACTGCAAAGAACAGTTAATTTCCACATATTAAACACCTGTAGTTTCATTACCCACGCATCTACCAGAAAGACATGATATCAAACCTAGAAGTACACCACAACAAGGTATATAAACAGACAGAGGTATAAATGTGTATATTCTTTGATCAACCTGTACCTACCTTTTAATACACCCTAAGATGGCTGTGTAACCCACATCTAAAATGTCACTGTCACTCCTGGTTCCTAGCCATTGCAGTAAGAAGTTTAAAACTGCTGAGCAAACTTCGTTTTGGGAATATCCTCAACTTTATTATAGTGTTCCAATGCAAATAACTGTGCTGTTGATGCACTTTTCATGCTGCTTAACCCAACTTATTTCTATTGCAACATGTTTTTTTCTTCTTACCAATATAATAACCAATTATACTAGAAGCACTAATTGGTGTGGATCCCTTTAACTTTCTTCCTCTGAGTGCAGTGAGAACTGAAAATATACAGGAAGAAACATGGAAGGGAGCAGGCTAGATGATCAGGATCCCTACTGTAGGGGGAAAAGTTGAATTTGTTGTCTGTGGTACACTGGGATGTATCTCTGACTGGATTGATGATTGCTGGCTTTGTATTTCACTTCCATTTTTCTCCGAACTGAGAGAATACAGTCAGTATTTCAGTGCCATTCTTTCAGTTAAACACTACAGTTCTAGGCAGACCGTGAAACAACATGGCTAATACCTAGTGATAAAGTAACATTAACTCACGTGTTCTATTGGTGCATTTTAAAGCTTTATCAATTCTTCACGGAGACAGCTACCACGAACAGTGTTTCTAGTGTGCCAGGGTGGATAGTGGTGCTTTGAAACAGATTGGGAGAACAATCTGAAGAAAGTATCAGAAGCTTATTTGCCAGAAATGTAAGAAAATCTGATTATGAGAATACTCCCAGGTTAGCCTGAGCTTAAACGGAGCTCCCAGGCCTACGGACAGAGGAAGGTGGTAGAGGCCCCAGATGAGGCCCAGATAGCAAACAGCCAAACAGACACAAAAACTTGATGATGTAGAGTTGAGAAGGCCTGAAAAATCCAAAAGGTAGTAGAAGTATCTGAATAACAGTAAGTGTCAGTGCACTCCAGTAATTCTGTCTGTTTCCATCTTCAAGAATGTTAGCACTGCTGTGGGTCAAATGCTTTGCCATCCAAGATTCCAAGAATGAGAAAAGCAGTCATATCAAGACACGAGGAAAAGCTCCAGCAAAAGGATTTAGCCTGCAAGTGCATCCCAATCGCAAACATTCCCAAGAGTCCCTAACTCAGTATTTTGTGCTGCACTCTCTCCTCAGAGCCACATCAGCTGGTTACACAGTCCAGAAGCTAGATGGCAACAACAGCGATGGGTGGGTGAGAGTGATAACAAGGACTATACATAGGATAAATATGTCACCATTATTTTACTTGGTGTAGAAACATTTAATTCTAATATTGAAATCATTAAGTAGCCATTCGATTACCTGTACAGACTTAGTGAAGTTTCTTCCCAGTCTCCCATATTCTGATCTGGAGTCTCAGCTATATTTCTCTGTTAGTCCCAATGCTTCACCATATTTATTTTCATTTTGTTACATTGAAGAAAATTGAGAAGGCCACTACTAAAGACCTCAAAGGCTGCAAAATAGCAAAGGAATTCAAACTCACATGGAACGACACTACTCTACCTAAATTATCTTTACTTTCACAGAATAATACTATGCATTTTTGATACAGTTTGGTGTTTCTACAGGTCACTCCAGACCAACTCAACCACCTGTAAGTACAACAAAGTACCAGATTTGTATACCTGTAGGCCTCTGCTCATCTGATCCTGTACAATCACTGTTTTCAACAGCAGTAGGTTTAACAGGCAGCTACAAAGTGGGGAACTAATGTTTACTCTGTCGTATCTGGAGTGTGAAAGGCCACTGCTACAACTGAGCGTTTTGAGTTGGAACATTGGACACACTTTATTTCTTCCTCCCTCCTGCAAACAGAACAGCTCACTGTGCCTTCACTCTCAGACAAAACTTTTGCTATTTTGTTTTTTGGCAAGTGGATAAGCATCAGCCCATCCACTTCCTGTAGATAATTCAAGTACTGTAAAGAGCCATATCAGATACAGAGTCCATCAAATCCCAGGTGTAAGAGCTTTACAGAAAAAAAAAAAAACCAACTTAGTAAAAGCTTTATGAAAACCAATGCTTTTTCACTACAAAACCCTTAAATGCAAAACATGAGCAGCATTTCAGTTCTAGAAGCTGCAAGTCTTTTCCACAATAAGATTTAAGAGCAACCCAGACCTGTATGAGGAGGTGCTACCGTTAAACTTTTCCCTGCCAACAAGACAACAGAAGTCTCAAGCACAAGAGTTGAAGGAAACACAGTATTTCCAAACAATTCCAAAATTATCAAAAACTTGCTTTACACAAGTTTCATAAGTCAGCTAAAGGCTTACTGAAACTGAAGGTGTGCCAGAGCAGAAAAAGTCTAATTAACATCACAGATTCCAGACTCTCCCACCCACCCATGGCAGAGCGTGTCCAAAACTGAGCCAATCTGTTACAGAAAAAATTGTCTTGAACAAAGATTCTCCTCACTCAACCCCGTACGTTTTCTAAGTGTTTGCTTTTCAGACCACAGGATAAAGTTAGAAGAGCTAGGACAGCACTCAAGGCACTTTCGAGAACTTCTGCTCCTAGCCAACAGGTTCATGAACACTGAAATATTAATACTAGACTTCAATTTTAATTTCTTCCCTGACAGACTCCAGAATTTCACAACTGGGACAGCCAGTTTCAGTTCATGGTATTTTTTTGTAGTTATCTCCCCAACAATCTAGGTATAATCTTTGCTTTGTCCAATTCCCTTTGACTGTTTTCTAGATCTATTTCCAGCTCAAATTCTTTCAATTACTGGAAGGCTGTGAAATTCATGCAAATGTGGATCTATTTTTGTTAAAATGGATACTAATTCAGAAAAATGAGATAAGCATCTTATGTCTCTTTCATGAGCCAATTACTACTTTTTATACTTGCTTTTATCTGAAAAATGAATAAAAGCTTCCACTGTACTCTGAAGAAAAGCAACACACACTGAAATCTTCAGAATTTTAATTTATAAGGTACTCTAGTAATAGCAAATATTAGCCATAGTCTTTAAACAGTCCTTATTTGAAGGGGAAAATTATCCATAGATCAAACAAAAATGCTGTTGCATAGGTGACTTCACTGAACTGTTCCAAATCCATTTTCCTCTCCCATGAATAAGCAAAAATCCCAAGATACCTTTCAGCTCAGATGGTGGTGGTGGGAAACACTGGCTGTTAGATAAAAAGATAGCCTTAACATATTGCTTCATGCTACTGCATGAGTCATGGTCTCCGAGTCAGAAGCAAGCTAGTAAGCCTGCAGTTTGCCTGAAGTCAAAAAAGCAGCATTATTGCAAAGGGGCAAGGGACTGAGCTTGCCAGATGTTCCTTTTTTTTAATCATTAGTTCCTGTTGGCAGTACACTGGCATACTGTCTCGAGAACAGAACTAAGCTTTTGGGAAAGCATTTCAAAAACTCACTCCAAAATGAGACCTCATATTGTAGCGGATTGCCAAAATCTAATTTGCAATTTTAGCTCTACCTTCCATAGTCAGCCTGCACAGCTCTGCTTCACAAGTATCCAGATAATGGGCAATCTGCTCTTGATCCCACATTCAAAGTACTTAAAGTGATTAACAGATCTGCACGTGGACTCAGACCAGGCTTTCCACACGCAGCTTTTACCTACCTTCTGTTGGGTATTCTGCTGTTCATTTCAGAAGGACTGCATCTTTATTCTAATATTTGTTTGCGGTACAGAAGGATAAGTGTTGCACAAGATCCTTATGAAGAGCGATTGAAGGAGCTGGGACTGTTTAGTTGGAGGAAGAGGAGGCTGAGGTGACACCTCATCGCTCTCTACACCTACTTGAAAGGACATTGTAGAGAGGTTGGTGCTGGTCTCTTCTCATGGGTGATTAGGGATAGGACAAGAGGGAGTGGCTTCAAGCTGCAACAGGGTAGGTTTAGGCTGAACGTTAGGAAAGAATTTTTCATGGAAAGAGTGGCCAGACACTGGAATAGGCTGCCCAGGGAGGTGGTCGAGTCCACATCCCTCAATGTGTTCAAGAGTCATTTAGATGTGGTGCTGGGGGGATATGGTACAGGGGCAAACTTTGTGGAGTGGGGCTGATGGTTGGACTCGATGATCCCACGGGTCTTTTCCAACCTGAATGATTCTATAATCCTGCAGAGCATAGAATTTAGGGGTCACTCAAAATTTTACATCTTGGAGAAAAAAAACAAAGAACATAAATATTGTCTTTAGTAATAAGCAAATATTTTATCTCTTGTTATTAACCATCCAGCAACAACACATTTAAAAATAATATATACACACCGTGGAAGCAAAAGCTTTTCAATTATTGGGCACATGTGAGGGTTCAGCAAATCCATAAAGCTGGCCGACTGTCCTCTTCAATCAAGCTAGAGGAGGTAATGGATGTGACAGCACAGCAGCTCTTGGATCTTAAGCTGTGCAGTGCAGTAACTCTACAGAGCTAATGCATAATGGGGGAGGGGATAGGAAAGGCCTCAAGAGCCACAATATATTTAGAATCGATCTTTTCACCTAACCAAGCTGAAAAAAAGTCTTAGTGCTTTAGTGATCTGGTACAAAACACTGGAGAACACTCAGGTGAGTTTCCCAAAAAAAAAAATAAAATAATGGAGCTGTTCAGTTCTGGTTTCAGACTAAATCCTACCATACTGATTACACTGGAGCAACCTTCTAGCTCAGGCATAGATTATTGAACTCCTCATAATCAGTTAAATGCTCCAAGGAAAAAACATAATTACATCTATACCCAACACAGCGCTTCACCAAATCATGAATCTGAAAGCTTGCAACAAATCAAGAATTGTATTAGGCAACAACAAAAAAAAGGAAAGGGAAGAGTAGAATCACATGAATGGCACTCATTAACTGTCGCTCAAGAGACTATCTGAAAAAGGATTTAATAATAATGCTGGTTCAGTGGGAGCCATTTCCAGGCAAATAGAAACATGAAATTCATGATGAAAAAAAGTAGCCCAGGACTGTCTCACTCTAGTTTCAGTCAAGACGTGTCTATGAAACAGTCAATGCCACCAAGTACTATTCATTCCTGGAATAGGCTGGTAATCCATAATCTAGAAAGTAAGGAAGACAAAAACTTCACAGACAGCAGCATAAACCACACCAGAAGCTGTATTTTATGGTGGTTTTCGGTGTGTCTTTTTTTTTTTAATTAAATCTAATTAAAAATACCTAAAGACAAGGAAGATAGGTGTATCAGAACACATCTTAAAAAGCTCCGAGATGCACTCTCAACACCAAGTTATAGATGATACCAGTGAAACTGAGACTTCCTTGAATATTTCAGGGTATTACCCTAAGCCAAGCAGACCAAGTTGCCAGCTCCTGAGGGTGTAGTCCTGCAATGTTGCACATGAAAGTCCATGGAAGACAACAGTTCGTGCAGTGAAGCTATCACAAAGCTATTCACTTTTCAGTGTGTTATATTTCTGATAGTTTTCTGACCCAGCCTACTCTGTGATCAGAGAGACAGCACCGTACACTGATGAAGCATAAGGAACATCACACATCCATAGCCATATCAAAGCCACACACCATGTGACTGATTACATCAAACAAACCAACCCAAATTGGTAAATCCAAAGGCAAGATTGACAACACTTCAACAAGCAGAATTAGGCATATTGAGTTCTATTAATCAAAGGTATGTAATTTTTCTTATTTTCAGAATCCCTGAACAATGCAAAGTCAAAAGCAACTAAAGACTCTTCTCCAACATCGTTTCCCTGGACCATACGTGAAGAAGAAAAACAATAGGAAAACATGCAATATGTTTGTGGCAGGTGGACCACATGGCCTATTGCACATACATCCCACTGCCCTTAAATATACTATCTTTATAGCAATTATCCACATTAGCACTTCTTAGTACCCCAAGAATCTCCACATTTTACATGACGGTTTCCAGTTGTAATATAAACAGCAAATCGTAGGATTTGCCGAAGCCCGTTTGATGAAGCATCAGAGTAAGATGTTGTACAGCAAAGTACGAGCTTGGCTTGTAGCTCTAAAAGTCATGCAGGACTTAAGTAGCACAGCATTCAAAGCACGTGCAGGATTTCAGAGATAACTTGGAATATGTGAATTAAAGTTTGGTGCTTTGGGAGAGCATTTTTGTTTTTAAAAGAATAAGCATCTGTTATAATTCCAATTTAAGTAATATAACAATGCTTTGAGAAAGTGGAGTGGAAGGGCTGCATGTGGTAGTAACACTAACAGCTGATAGGAGGGCTGTCTGTCCTCTGGCTGCTTCCTTCTGAAGAGAACCCTAAATGTCACTGCTCCATCCTGCCATTACCACCACAATAACTCTCCTAAAGGCTGGGTGGGCCGCGATGATTTACTATCATGCGGGTGAGTCCTCTTATCCCAAATTTTAAGAAACACTGATGAAACCAAACAGCAGAGCTATAAATCCTCATACATTGTGGTAGTTTCTCAGTGCATGAGGTTCTGTTACTATTGCTTTTTCGTATCTAGAAAAAGTTCCTGTCTGAGGAAGACTGAATTTACCTTTCCATTAGCAGTCAGACAATTAAGAAGCAATTACCAGATATGCCGGTCAACTTTGGCAACCTTTTGGAAATCGAAGTCATACAAATCTAAAACTGTCACAGAATCAGAAAGTAAACATGTACCAAAAGCAGCTACTTAAAATCATGTGTTATATCCTGTATTCTTTCCAACAGCTCAAGGCTTTCCTTGTCTTGTTGTAAGGGAATAGGCACCATTTTGAAAATGGGATATTACTTAAAATGAAGGAATCCTCTTGGGTGATGAATCATCACTTCAAAGAGCAAGACTGTGCTTAACTTCTAATGCTTCAAGAGTGAGTTTGTTTGCTTCAAATACGTTTACAATCTGGAACTAATTGTTTGATGAGAAAAGCAAAAGTGAAGCTGCTGACAGAAGTCTCTCAAAATTCAAGTTAAGGTTACTGGTGTGGGAGCAATGGCAAAAAACAATCAACGTGCAGCTGAAAAAGGTTATTCTAGCTTCCTGGCAACGCCACAAGGTGGCTGTTCTCACTCTTGACTTGCTAGTGATGTCAGAAAAGCACAGATTTATCCCAGCTCTGTCACAGATGGTCAGACAGCAAATTCACAGGAAGCTGCACACAGATGCCTGGGTACACCTCTTGCATGATGGGGCTCAGGTCTGCTTTATCTGTTCTATGGTCCCATATGCACAATTTGGACAAAGTGCTTAGTGCCGTAACTCTTGGTTATTTTTTATTTAGGAGCAGAAAAAAACCCTGCAGAAAAAGATACGTAGTGGCACAAAGACACGAAAAGCATATTAGCTAGGTTTTTGAAAGTAATAGACACAAGTTCACTTCTTAATGAAACAAACTCTTCCCATTCTTGTTTATGTAGGTAAAGGATTTTATTTGTGAAATTGCCTTTTTGCTACTTGGTGTGGGCAAGAGACCATCAAAGCGTTCTTTTGGACATCAGAATTATTCCATAGAGTCTATTTTTGACTTGCAATTCACAGTGAAGACATCAATTTCTATTTAACTAAAATAAAACATTTACAGGAGATGTATCTTCCTTTTGGAACTCTCAGAAATCTATTAAAACATACTGAAAAGAAGACTGCAACTTGAAAGCTTCTGTCAAACCTCTCAGAGAGGAAAGTAGTTGCAAGAATTTAGATAAACTAAGGAAAAAAAAAAAAAATCAACCACCACAACACAAAGTAAACTGTCCCCCTAATTCTATAAACTCCCAGTGTCTCAACAAAGTAAAAAATTAGCATCCCTTTCAGATATAATTCACACCTTCTAAACTAATAACAGAATTTTTTTCCCCATTCTGTTCAACAAAAAAAGGTAACATTACTGGCAAGAATTTAATCAAATTACCACATGCAAAAAATTATAGTTGGTTGGAATTTTTTAAAACCACAGGTGACCAGGCTATCAGCACAAAGGCTGCTACTCTGGGGAGACAGAATAAGCAGAATAACCAGAACTAGGAGTTATGCACCATTAGCAGTATCATATAGCATGTCTATAAATCAGTAATTGCTCAAGGGCATAACTTGAAAAGTCATCTTTAATCACCCTTAGGAGTATATTGAAGCTCTTTGAAAGGCTTGATTTCTACTGCACACACTTTTTAAATAAATTAAAAAAAATAAAAAAAAATGAAAAAACAGGGGTTTACTCATTTGCACTCCTTGAACTGACCCAGAGAACATCTGCAAAAAACTGATCTTGCAGCTGTTGTCCCTGTTCCAAAAAAAAAAAAAAAATCTCATGTTTTAATCACTTTTCTCTTACAGGGCAAGGGACCACCCAAGTAAGGCCAGATCAACTACTCACCCAACGTAAAACATTCAGATACCATGAAATAGTTCCACAATACTTAACATGAAGCATTACTCATACTCATTTAATTGCACTGACAAAGGACAAAGGAAATCCATTCTGATGGAAGGTAAAACATTGAAGAGTTAGTCAGCAAATTACACAATTACCCAAAGCAGCAATAATAGTGCAAAATTCCAAACTTTAAGCGGACCTTGAAAGAGCTCTCCTCTACAATGCTGCCAGACAGAGGAAGAGGTTTACATTAAGCACTTTTCAGAGAGCGAAAAGGCCAACACATTAGTGTCAATTACGAATGGATTGGGACATGAATACTCCAACAAGGAGTAAGATAACTAATCACATTATCAAGATATGTAACATTCAAGTCCAGTTGTCCTTGAGTTGGATTTGAACTTGTCGCAAAGAACCCCTGTTTCTAAATAGCCTGTACTTAAGAAAAAAAAAAAAAAAGAATAAACAAGGAATATCCTAAGTCTTAGAACAACTGTCCAGAGACCACGTGAAAGTACTAGCATCCTTACAAACAGAAAAAGCCTTAACAACTGTATAAAATAAGCAGAGCTACACCAGAGCTTGGAATTCTTAAGCTTTGAATCTCAGGATACGACAAGTTTACCTGGGTGGTCCAAGAAATAGAAGAACTGAACACCTCCAAAGAACTGAAAAGGAAGGACAACTGATTCACTGGATCAGAATTAGTGGGCATTTATCTTAAGCTCTGTTCTTACCTATTTTTTTGACTGCAGCCATATCACTTCATTGCTTATCTTCTGTGCCACTTTGTGAACACAAACATGGTGACTCTTATAAAGCACTTTGCTAACTGGCATGAACACCCTCAGCAAAATCTTTCAATGTAGTGCAAATAGAAAGCATATTTTGCTGAGCCAGTCAAAAAAAAATATGCTTTTGCTAGTTCTCTGCAGCATTAGTTAACTGGCATTATCCTTATAGCAATGCTGGCATATCTAACGTTTACAGACAGATAGAAACAGCTTCATTATTTGCAATACTTCACTAAACCCAACAGGGCTGCCCTTTTCAATTCTAAGCATTAGACCTTCCTGTGAACCAGAAGTGAGACTCAAATCACAGACTTTAGATAAAGGGAAACTCTAAGAAAGGACCTAAACACAGATGACTTAAGTAAGCATTCCCAGTTGCCTTTTTTCTATAGCATTTAGATTATTTAGAAGCCTTCACATTGGGAGATACCTACTATCAATTCCGTAGCATAGTCTCAGTGGAGTGCCAATATGCAGCTGAAGAGGGGAAAAAGTCAGCAGTATCACCAGATGAAGAGAAGAAAAAGAAGCCAGATTCGAAGATTCAGATTAATAAAATTAATTTTCATATGGAATAGATTAAATCTCAAGTGAAATGCAAAAAAAAAATATACTTATCTCTACACACAGAAGAAGAAAATAACTTTCCTCAGCTATCTTCTTTCTCTTGTGTCCTTACAAGACTGACATGCAAGCTGGTAACACCACTGGAACAGTTGCCTACCAGACTAACTGCCAAATGAACTAACACACAGAAAAAGAATTTCAAGGTCTCTAAAAATAAGTCACAGGAGTACAAAAAGATCTTTACAGAACAAATTGCACACATTTCCTGATAGTATCCCCAAAGCAATGAAACAGACAGCCCTCAGAACCTCCGCATCTTACAATAAAAATCTGCCTCAAACAAGGTACTTCAAACACAGGACACTTTTCACGCTCTAAGTGTATTAGCATTAAATCTACAGTTAAGAGAATGAAAAGTATAACAAAATGAAGAAAAATTATGAAACAGAAAAAAATGTCCACCTTTCTGAATAAAAGAAGGAAAACAGATGATTGGTTTGGAAAGCTCTTTTTGACGGAGAGAATCCCAAGAAACAGGCGCCTCCTGGAATATTCAAATAATCCCCTGAAGTTCCATCCCTATACAAGATAAAGTTACCTCCCAAAGCAATCAAAACCTAATGTACTTTACTATGTAATCAAAAGTGTTGATAACTACTCAGAGCATTGTTTTGTTACCTACTACTTGAGTCCACAAAGCTCGAATAGTTTAGATTAAAAAATGATTTTTTAAGAATCCTTATGCATCTATAACAGAGTAATTTCCAGACTTGTATAAAGGCGCCCACTTATTTTACTGTTCAAAATGTAATGTGACCTTGTAAGAAGGTTCATCATGAAGTACTGTCTTTATGCATTCTCTATCTGCCTAAATGTAGGCAGACATCTGAAAGCAAGGCATTCTCTGATTTCTTCTTAGTAGAAAATCTGGTTTTAAATAAGGCAACTTTGTTCTTTCCCACTGCCCCCATCTTGTTCCCTAACTCCCCAATTAACTCATCCTGCATCTTCAGATGGATAGTTCAGGTCCCAGGTGGTGCTCAAAGGCAATATGAGAAGTATGAGTATCCCTACTAAGCGTAGGCAGTACAAATCAATAGATCAATACAGCTGATGCTCCCATGACAGCTCTTACAGTACTTGTAGATGTTTGGTACAGGAAAGAAGTATGTCTGCAAGAGTCTTTTCCAAGTTCTTGCAAGCAGAAGCTGTTCCTTCTCGAGAGAGACATTACTGCCTATCAGTGGGTGGTAACTTGAGCAAAGAAAATGCTACAACCTTTTTTCTACAGGCACACAGCTAACAAAATAATCTGTTCTCGATTATCCACAGTAATTGAGAAAACTAAGTACATCAGAAAAACACAGAAAACAAGCCACACAAATTAGGGTGCAATAACATACTTAGTCCACTAATCTTTACAAAAATTGTAAAAAGCTTTCTCCAGAGAACAGAGCAGAGCAATTTAGAAGATGCTCATTATATATAATGGAAAAGTTATTTCAGCAATACAGTAGCAGCGTATTCAGGAGAGACATGACTTGGACAGTCCAAAGTTGTTTGTCTGACAGATAACCATGAGTTGGGTCTACTTCCATGTATAGGTGATACACACTTCTGGGGCAAAAAACCACAACCAAACAAAAAAAGATCAAGAGTCCCTCTTCCCTTGTCATAATCCAGTATTTATGATACTTGCTTTATAGATACACCCAGAAAAGAACACGTATTTTCACAGAGAATGAAGAAACCTATATTGCCAAACTAAAGCAAACAGCTGTTGTAATACATCAAGCCTATAGCTGAGGTTGCGAATTCATCTTATTTCAAAACAATAAGTTTTCCTTAAAAAAACTTAAGTTCTTCTCTTCAGTACCAGCTACTACACTTACTTAGTTTCCCAATGTAACACTGCTTTCTGCAGACTTAGCTGGGCTAGAACTTTCCTATAGCCATAATTTCTGTACTAGATCTGATGGTATCTTTGGTCAAAACCACCATGAAAATTCTCTACCTCTCCCCTCCAAATACAGGACATCCCTGAATCCTTCCACAGGCATTCCCGCTCATTATCCCTCCTCCTTTACTATTTCTTCCTCCCAAATGAGGAAAACTCTAGCAACGGATTTAGCAAAACCCTCGACTTGAATTTAGCAAAACCCCTCACTGACAATTTACAGTGCAGCACAATTACATACTGCTGATTCACTGTGACAAGAGACATTTACTCCTGCTGCTGACAGTAGAGATGTTTTCCTGCATCCATATCTGTGTGTGGTTTGTGACACAGGTATCCCTCCAGTTGGGCTGGTTCTCTGATTGATGAGTTTCCCTTTAACAACTAGCAGGCTGTGGTTTGAATAAAACAGAGAAATAACAGAGCTAGCAGCTTTTTATCTGTGAAATAACTTTCGTTCCAAACCTCGTAAGTGTTCAGATAGCACTAAGCAATAAAGTCTTAATGGCCTGTTAGCAAAATAAACACGTAAATACTTTCTCAGGTGAGGATGAAAGGCCCAACACTTAAAAGGCAGATATTTCTTATTCACAGATGCAGCCAGTCATCCATTAACCAAGCCAATCCTTCATTTTACAGCATTTACTAATATGCCCATGTCAACTGTCATCTACAAGGTAAGAGTTTAAATATTAGGAAATCTTTCTAGATGTTTAGACTGCCTTACTCTAACAAGAAGGGAAACTTTAATAGTACAGGAATATTTTTATAGAAACTAATTTGAAAGCTCTCATACTCCCCATTTTCAAACTCACAAGCAAGACTCAATAATACTTCCTACCCCCTGCCCCCACCCCCCTGCTTTATAACAAACTATGTAGAATCACTGCCACAAGATTTGTGAGCAAAAAACCAGAAATATTCTGCAAGGCCTGGAAATTTAGAGCACTGTAATAGTTAATGCTAGCTCTAGCGAATCTATTTAAGATGTTAAAATTCCCATCTGTCAGACCTCTTTGCTAGATGTTTGTGCCCTCAAAGCAAAAGGGAACACGTGCCAGCATCCCAGCCACCCAGTTCACAGCACTTCTATACTCAAACCATAAATGAAACTGAGTTCATAGTAACACACCCATCTAAACCATTGCAGCCAACATGCAGGTACATATTTGACATAGACAACCAGAGAGAAAGGCTTAACAGCTGCTCACAGGCATCAGGAAAGGAGATGATCTGTAAACTACTGCAGTAGTTCACTATCACACTCATGAATCATGTTCTATGCCTGCCTTTGATTTCAAGGCAATTTCAAGTTTGGGAAAATACACACTACAAAAACAATATCCAAGTGGCAGAGAGTAATGTAATTAGTATTACAGAGTAACTATTCCCCATGATTTCCAGAATCGTAACCACCAAAGTTCAGTCCCCATGCTCTAACGGGTCAGCTACAAGCCACATAAAGCACCACAAACATCAGCTGAAGTCCTGGGTGTACAAGGGCACCCACTGGGACATTTAATTTACCTGAGTTAGTGTTTCTGTCAACACCAGCTCTATGAGGGATAGAGAGAAAATCCAATTCAGCAGGGATGGGTTAAGTCTCTCGTAAGGAAAACAGGCTTGCACCTCATCTATACAAGTAAAATCTAGCAAGTGAAATAAATGCTCCCAAGCTTTCATCTTTCCAAAGGAGCATTTTACCTGCCAACAAGAGGATAGATTATACATTTTAAGTTCAACAAGACTTTCCAACACGCAGGAGTCTGCTGAAATGCCAATAAAACTGAGACATTGTATATGCATGAACTACTAGAGAAGCCTGCTCCATTTACAGTTACTTTTGCATCCAGTGATTTAAGTTACTTCTTCAAAGTGAAGGCATTTACATGTTTCCTGTGGTCTCTAGGACCATACTGTAGAAAAATAAACCCCTCTGGGATTGAATTAGAGGATACAGTGGTTCACAAGAAAGGATTTCTAAGTTAACATCAGTCCCCTCTTTTCTTTGTACAATTTCTTTCCAAAAACCATATCCCAGCGCCTTGGTTGTTCACTGTGTAGCACTTACTGTTGCTGGACTTCAGGTCACGGTGAATTATGGGAACAATTGCTTCCTCGTGCAGGTAGTTCATTCCCCTCGCGATTTGTACTGCCCAGTTTACGAGTATATCAGGAGGGATCCTTTTACCAGACAACACTCTGTTTAGTGATCCTCCACGGGCAAACTCCATGATCAAGCAAAGATTAGGTTCCTTCAAACACACACCCCTGAGGGCAATGATGTTGGGATGCTTTAACATTGCGAAGAGCTTGGCCTCTTGGCGGACATTCTCAATGGTCTGGCTGATGTCCTCATCAGGATCATAGCGAGCTGCCTTGACAGCAACCTCATCTCCGACCCATACAGCTCGATATACTTTTCCGAAGCCGCCTATGCCAATGATTTCCTCCAGAACAAGCTCTGAAAAGTCGATCTCCAGGACTAGGGGAAAAAGGGGAAAAGAAAAAAAAAAAAGAAAAAGATGTAAACATTTAGCAACTACATAGCCATTTTCATTAGCTGAAGGTTCATGTTGCCCAACATGCCCTTGGAAGAAAGCCAAATTTTTAGTCCTAAACAATACAAGTGAAAGCAGTAGTCCCTTCTGACAATCCTTCATTGCCAAATAGTGTGGCAAAACAGATCTTGTGGTATCACAAGACCTGTATGAAGTACTCATTGTGAATGGTGATGCATTTGACCTGTGGTGAACAACAAACTTAATAAAATAGCCTTCTCTTAACATGCTTAAACCCTGCCCACAATCACAGTACAAGACTCCAAAAAAGAAAAACACATCCAGAGGCTGATCTTCACTGACTTCACTGTACAGTGCTTAATGTGACATACTAAAATTCAAGAGAAAATGCTTCTGCTCATGCATTTGCCCCTTATGTGAACGCCTGTTATTCAGCTGCTAGTAACAATCTTTCAGTTCTTCCCAAATCACACTTGTTCTTCCACATCTCTACAAGCTTTGCAAATTCATTCCCTACAAGAGATGTTAACCAGTTCTGACACTACTGACAATAGCGTGACAAACAGATGGATCATACCACATACTAAGTATGCAGAGCTAGCAATAAGAAACACATTTATTTTCTTTACCAATGCATACTGTACTTTCATTACAGAAACTGTATGAATTAGCAAAATAATCATTTTCCATTCCCATGCACTCACAGTTATACTTTATAGGCAGCTGCCACAGTAACTGGTGGCTACTTGGCACTGTATAATAAAAATCTACGGATGCACTTAACTCAGCACACAAATAGCAGCTGGAGCAAAACGGGTGAGAAAATGTACACTGTACAACTAACTGTACACTAAACATAGTTTATGCTCACAGATGGCCAAAAGAACCCATCCAATACTGATGCAGAATGGAAAACCGCCAAATGTGTTGACATGGCTGAATTTGCAGTAGTGACAGGCAGCTGCTGAGATATCATTGATGGTACCCTGTCTGATGGTTTGGTGGTTAACAATTACAGTCAAAGAAATTTTTAAGAGTTTTAAAGGAAAAATATCAGAGTGCAAGAATTTAAGTGGGAATTCACCAAGACTTTTAATGCTTTTCTGCATTTAAAAATCTCAAGTTTGACATGGTTTCCCTGCTTTATCTAGTAGAAAGGAAGTTAAGTCTGTAATGGACTTACTTAAGGTAGGTATTAATCCAGAGTACTATATCATATTACTGGGTTTTGTAGTTATTGATTGTGTACATACAACTCTCTGCTGTTTTTAGAAGAAATTACATAGTGATACAAAGCAGGAAAGCGTGTTAGATACCACTTAAGTAAAGTGTTTTACTTATTCCAATAAAATGTTCATAAGTATAAGCCTATAGCACAAAATGTCACAAAACCGCACAGACTTAATATGAGCTCTGCTGTCCACAGCCAAGCTACAGACTTTATTTTTACTTCCCCCTGTACACCCCCACCCCAAGCTCTGTCTTCCCTGAACTTGATTGCTAAGTCTGGCTTATTTTTGTAGATCGGACAAACCTATGAGCTAGGAGTTGACTACATATAGGGATTACATCAGTACAGACAATACATCTGAATCCTTAGCATAATAAGGATGCCTATGCTCTTTCTCCTAGTGCTCCATGAACAAAAGATTAATGGGAAGCAAGACAGAAATCTGATGAGGAAAGTCTTACGAAAGAAGGAAAGGCCCTTTCCAGTCCTGAACACAAAAAGAACTTGTCTGTTACTGCAAGTACATCTTTTGGGTAACACTCCGAACTTCGAGGATCTACACAACAGACTTTTCACTCCTACAGTTGCAGCCTCAGTAGTCAAGTGCTCACGAGCTATAGATAAGAAGAGAAAGGAGTAATATCTGACCAGAAACACTGTTCAAACACTTTTAGAACAAGACTGTAATGACAATAACCCAGATATGAGAGTACCCCGCCACTGAGAATACACAAAAGGAGCTGCTTTGATATTTCTTACTGAGCTAAAGAAATCGGATGTCGAGTCCTACTACCTTCAGTCAGTCGAATTTCAGCACGGGGAGATCACTCACTTAACCTGCTCCTAGGGACAAGGTCAATTAAAACGAACAAAGATGAAAGCCACAAAAGCAAGATCCACAGACCGTCCCCGAAACTCCCCAGCACACACCATTTCTGGTGACATTCACCGCCAGGCTCTTCGCCGGGCGTTTCAGGGCGGCAGGAAGCTTTCCAGCCAGCGCTCCCCGCAGGCCGCGCCCGCCGCGGTGCTGAAGGGACAGCTCCGCCGGCGGCGTCAGCGGCCGCGGGCAGCCACCGGGGCGGGCCCCCCCCCACCCCGCCACCCTCGCCCCAGCTTCGCCCAGAAGCTGCTGGTGCGGGAAGAGACTTGAGACAGGAAGGTGACAGGCAGGCGAAGGAGACGAGCAAAGGAAAACCGAGGGCGTGGAAAGCAAAACTCTTTGTGTGCTCTCACCCATTTTACTTCAGGAAAAAAAAAACAAACAAACAAAAAAAACCCACACCCCAAAAAAACCCCCAAACCAACTCACCCCTGCTGGAAGCACAAATGAACAAGTCTGGGGTGTAAAACCATGAGATTTATGCTTCTAAGTGAAATTGGATGTGTCACACTAAAAGTTATTTTGCAGAGAAAGTTTTCTTCTATGCCTAAGTATCACAGAATCACGGGGATTGGAAGGGGCCTTGAAAGCTCATCTAGTCCAATCCCCCTGCCAGAGCAGGAACACCTAGATCAGGTCACACAGGAACACATCCAGGTGGGTTTTGAGTATCTCCAGAGAAGGAGACTCCACAACCTCTCTGGGCAGCCTGTTCCAGTGTTCCGTCGCCCTCACCGTGAAGAAGTTTTTCTCATATTTAAGTGGAACTTTGAATATTTATGTTTCCTTAAGGCAAACTGGCCAGCAGACCCTCATGGGCAGGTTAACCAGGAAAAACCTAACTCACCTTTAGAAAAGATTTTTTGGTTTTGTTTGTTTGATTTTTAAAGGTATTCTGTGATTGAATTATTTTCTTCATTTTCACAGACTTGTTTTTCTTCACCTTTCCAAACATACTAACCCAGTTTAATTTGGCAGACACCCTGTACTGGTCTGTAAGGGCAATGGGAACATTTAACATGCTTTTTTTTTTTTTCTGCCTTAGAATTTAAGAACTGAAGTGCTATCATTCCTCTGGGGACCAATAAGGAATTACAGAGCCTGTACTCCGTGGACCAGTGGCCATGTGGACAACTGCAAAGTAGCTGCTGTTGAATCAGCATTTATTTTACCCTATGATTAAGCTATTTAATTCAGTCTATAGTGTGTAAGAACCCCATAGGGCAGATGAGGGTCCATCAAGCTGGCCCACTGCTGACAGCCCCAACAGGCTACTTTTAACACTCATGGTACCTCCACTGAGGTAAGATTCAAGCACACTTTGTGGATGGCTGAAAGAGTAGCTATACTACTGCAGCATTGAGTGGAAGCAGAATCTCTAGGACTTACACTCCAAAACCTTCAGACTTGAAGACAAACTTTAGGAAAGCGATTAAAAATAGCTCTTGTGCCAAGGTACAATGAATGACACCTTGCACTCCTCCTGTAAAAATGTAATACTTCATTGTCAACGTTAGCAGTAGACTGTTATTCCAAAGAGTTATCCAACTAACATCACCAGCTCTAAAAGCTGGTATCATTCCTTGCCAAAGGATTTCTATCAATGAAGTTGAAAATCTAATTCAACAGCAACCAACTTTACCCTTGTCCAAATCACATTGTTTCTTTAAAAGAAAAAAAGAAACTTACACCTTCAGCATATTAAAAACTTATTGGAGGGCAATAAATTCTACTCTGTCATGAACATATGGTTAATGACTTGAAAGAACAGAAGTAGTATAGTCCCATTGTGGCTCTAAAGGGTAAGACAAGGATAAAGGGGGAAGGTACAACTCCACAACTGTTCCTGATCTATCCAACCAGAGAAAGTGCAATACGGGAGGAGAATCCATAGTTTAAAAGCCTGTATGTGAATAGTCAAAACAGGAGGGGACCTGACGCTTCAAGAAGTTCTGCAAAAATGGTTCTCCTGACTATCTCAAAGGCAAAACCTAATAAGCATTCACAGTATTTTCCGCATGTGGCAAGAAAAAAAAAAAGTTACCTGTACCATTCTAGCATTAAAGAAATCACCACTAGTGCCCAACCTAGTCACCCATAATCCCATGGGTAATACTACAAATTACTGAGTTTTACCTAAATGCTTTCAAGCAGATGATAGAATACAAAAAAAACGGCATTAGTTGTATTCCTTGGAGGTTCGTCCTAGATAGGACAAAACATCTTTTCACTCCTTTATTTTCGAGAAAAGTCTACTAATGTGAAGATTTCTCTCTGCCCCTCCAAAAAAAAAAAAAAGCTTTATTCTTGCCTGAATTGTCAGTGGTGATAGGTAACAGGATCTAGAAACAGTTATTCCACAGTTTCTCTTTCCACAATTGTACATAGTGGCTAATAAAATAATAATAAGATGTAGAGGTTAAATGGCCCTATTCTCTGGCTGCAGCAAAGACTTTAAAACTGCACTGAAGTTCACAGAAACAAACTGATCCCTCCATGCCTTCAGCAGCACAACTTAAACAAGCAACCCTCCAGCAGGCCCAGATATCCAAACTTGGATAAAACTCATTCACAGGTATTTTAGAACAGAGTTTGTAAGAAGGCAAAGGGCTACACAGGAACCTGGTCACACAAGTCAATTTTGGAACTTTTAAGTCAGAATTAAGAAGCTTCTGGATAGAATGGAATACATTGATCATGTATTAGTAGTGAATCAACACTGCAGAAAGCAACTGCTGCCTACCCAGAAACCTCTCCTTAAGGATATCCTTACAGGGAGAGTCACCAGAGCCCCCAATGACCCCACCACTGCCAAGCCACCAAGCTTCAGCCATTCGGTGAAAATTCATCAGCCCCTGGAAACACCAGGTTTAACAATGTGAAACCGCTCCTGGAACCAGTGAAACACGAACACACTGAGCCGGGTTAGGCCTCCCCGGCAAGGAGCACTAGCCTGGAAGGCAGAAGGGCACTGGAGCAGCAGGAATGTGGCCGCGGGTGGGAAAGGGAACAGGCCAAGCCAACGGGGCCGGGGCGGCCCTGGCTCAACCGAGAGGGGCCGCCGGCCTAGGGCGGTCCCGGGCCGTGAGGGGCCGGGCTGACGCAGCCAACGACCACCACGGGGGCCACTTGCCCCTGCCCTCTCCGCCGCCAGCCGGACCCGGCGACTCCCGCACGGCCGACCCCCAGCGACCTGGGCCTTCCCTCGCCACGGCAGTCCCGACTCCCCTCAAGACCAATAGAAGGGCCTGGCCTTCAGGGACCTCGAGATGGCCGCACCGGGGCTACCTCCATCCCATCCTATCGGTGCGGTACCTCCCATCCCGCCCATGGCAGTCCCGCACCGGGCCTCTCCCTCCACTCCCTCCTGCCAGGTGGCGGCGAGGGTCCGTGCCGAGCCCCCCCGCCCCATGGCCTTACGCTGTATAGCGGGGGGCGGCGGGTAGCGTGCCCGCAGCTCCGGGGCACCCCCCTGCACGCCGCTGCTCACGTAGTTGCTGGGGAAGATTCCGACGCGCTGGTCGATCTTGCCCGTCCACCATCCCTCGTCGCCGGACACGTGAGAGTCCCGGGATAGCACCTGCACCACGTCCCCCGGCCGCAGGCTCAGTTCGTCCTCGCCGCACGCCTCGTACTCGAAGACGGCGGTCCAGAGCGGCCCGCCGCCCGGCGGCTCCCCGCCGCCCGCGCCCTCCTGGCTGAGCTCTGTGAGGGGCTCCATGGCGAGGCTGCTCNCCCGGGGTGGGGGGGTCTGGAGCGGAGCCGCCTCAACCCAGCGCGGGAAGAGGCGCGGGCAGACAGCGGATACCGCCGAGCTGCCGCCACATCCCCCCCCTCCTTCTCCGCGCCCGCCTCCGCCTGCCGCCGCCGCGCATCCCGGAGGCCACCTGACTCTCTGGCAGCTTCGGCGGCGGGAGGGGAAGGGGAAAGCTCCGCCTCCTCACCGCCATTGGCCGCTGCTACCGCCCGTCAGCGCCGCCCTCACCTGATTGAGGGCCCTCTCCCCCTTGGCCACGCCTCCGCTGCGGCCCCGGAGTCGCGCACTCACTGGTGTGTCCCCCAATTGGCCCCTGCTTCGTCAGCTTTGGCTTCCCATTGGGCTTCGTGGAACTTGTCACCAAGCTCCGCCTCCCCCGCCGCTTCTCATTGGCTGGAGAAAGGGGCATGACACAGGGGAGGGTGGGGTCACTGGGTGGTTGGTGCGGGGCGCTGCTGGCCCGTTGCGATGAGGCGGCGCACCTGAGGGCGGGTTCGGGCCGGCCGGCCCGCTGTCGCTGTACCTTCCCCCCCTTCCTACTCGCAGCGCGGAGCGGTTCCGCCGTCCCGGAGGAAAGACTTTATAAAACCGTCGCCCCTTTGCGTCGAGGGCCGCCCCGCCATCCTGCGTCCCGCCGAGGTCCCGCCCGGGCTTCCCGAGGGGTGCTGAGCCAGGCCCGGCCTCCCGCGGGTGTCGGCGGTTGCGGTGTCGGGCGATGGCCTCCTCCCATTCTTGGGCCACCAGAGCGAGCTGCCGTACTGCCGTCCCTCCCGCACCCAGAGGCACCGACGCAGCGCTGGTGCAGTCACCTGGAACAGGGGCTTAGGCCCGAAACCAGATCAAAGCAGGGGCTAGGAAAGTCTTTGTTTTCAGTTACTCCTTCCATATTCAATCTATGCAGTTAGGTGATTTTCATACAAGATTACTATCAGTGCATCCCTGCCGAATAACTTTATTAAAAATTAAACAACAGGATTTACTTCTCACCTTGGTCCTGAAAATACAGATTCCTTCTCCCTGGTACCAGCATTTTTTACACTTTGTGAAGCTATCAGATCTCGTGAGCAGAATCTGCACACAGTGATACAAAGCAGATTTTCTTTCCATTTCACTCCAGCTACCTTTAAAATCCCCATTTGATTTTCAATGGTAAACCTGGAAAACAAAAGTCTCTGTTTATGCCTCATTGTAACAAAGCCCACTGATGCTAAAGGTGAATTCCGGGTGTCCTGACTGCACAGGATGACATCCAACTTACATAAAATCGTGGGCTTAGTTTTTCTTCAGTGTTTTGTAAATGGAGTTACACAAGTCCTCGCTGCAAGATGATTTTTTTAAAAAAAATTCTCTACTCCCTAGCGAGGCATTTGTTTTGTTTTTATGTACAGAGTAACTGTAATAGTTCTTAAATTTTGGGCAGTGGGGCTTTGTCAATTTATCTATCTTCATGTTAGCACTATGCTGCTGCACTTAGGAAACACTAGGATTTAAGACTTTAAAAACAACGATGAAGACCTTAAAAATAGCGTGCTCTGCATTAAAGAGGTCATTCAAAGTTCTTATAGTTGTTCATAAGATACTTGAATTTACTTGTCTGATTTCTGTGAAACTACCTCTACCCAGCTGAAACATAGTAACAAGTGCTGCCCAGAACCCTGCAGGGAAATTAATTTTTTCTAGTTCAGTTTTTTCTTTTTCCCCCAAAACTCCACAGCCTTTATTTCTCCCAGAAACAAAAAAAATTACCTTGCCTAGAAAAAGCTGGTATAATAATATCCTTATTTTACAAATAAAGAGGAAAAAATACTTAGTTGAGATCAGAACTAACGTTTCAATCTGACACATGCAAGATTTAGGCGAGCTGTAGCGCTAGTTTTTAATTGAACGTCTCTAAGAAACGAGTTTTGGGTTTCCTCCTGTATCTCCATGTCCTCTTCCCAGTGAGGGCAGAGCTGAAGATACATCCTCTCCACTATTCTTTTGTTACTTAAGGGTATGTTTTCACAATTAGCATAAGCTTATCCAATGTTTTACCCTGTTGCTGAAAGGGACTTTCCTGCCTCGTCACATGCGTGACCTCCTTTCCTGACGGCAGCAGCAGTGACTGTGCGGCTGGAGAGTCATTTCAGCTCATTTATCTAACTGAAAGCTAGGCCGCTGAGTAAAAGCTATTTTCCAATCAGCTTTTTGGGTTGATCTGACTTGTGTTAGGACTGTACACACAGTCCTTAAAGCCAGCACAGCGTAAGGAAGTGGGATGGGTGAAAGGGACAGCAGACCTGGCTCTTTCAACAACAGCTTGTAGTTATGTTACCTTGTCTTGATGAGGAAGCCAAGGGGTAACAAATAGTTGTATTCACGATTTTTGGAGTTTAAATAATAGATTACTGAGATGGAATCTGAAGGACTGATGTCAATGTCCCTAGTTAAAACAGTTTCAGTTGCATGCAACATTTTTCTGTCCAATTTTATTTAGGAAAAAAAATCTTTAATTCACACAGTGAGGAATTACTAGGCTTTACATGAATATTGTGCTTTAAAAATTGTAATATAAAAATTTGAGTGAGACATAAGCAAACAGAGGCTTCCTCTCTTCAGCTGTTTGACACTTATTTTCACCACTGCTGTAGAGAACTGATAGTTTTAAAGTACAAAGTTATATTGTCAATGGTGAAAACTATGATAGGAGAAAAATGAGTTCTGTAGAGGCTCCGGTTGCCTCCTGTGGTGACCTGCCAAGACAGAACCCTGCCATCTTGTGGAATGCCTTGATACCGAACTATTGAAGTACACAGTCAGCTTTGCTTCTCAAAGGTATCTTGCTTTTTTCTTCTTTCCCTCTCCTTCCCCCTTCCCCACCCACCCACCCCCAACTCTGTTTGTTTCTACAGAGACTGCATTCCTGGCTCAGGAAGCCCAGAGCAGCCAGTGCCTGGAGCTGGGAGAGTGTCCGGGCAAATGCTCTGAAGAGACATGATAGCATTTTCCCATTCCCACAGGTTTCTCTTGGCATCTTTTAACAGCCGTGTCAGAAACTGGTTTCTGAATGAAAAGACCTGACCAGACTGGGAAGGCTGTTCTTAGGATCAAGGTAAATAGAAGAGTCATTAAATGTGAAGTTTATATTTCAGTAACTGGCAAAAGGCAGAAGAAGAGTACATTAAAGACTGCCTGCATGCAGTCTGTGAAAGATGACATTTTAGCATTTGCAAGATGCAGAAAGATTTTTGAAATGGTGCATGCCTCTCTGGTGAGCAAATAGCTTAAATGCTACACTGGAGTATTTTTCCTTATGCATTTTCTAATAAGAATGTATACGTTCCCATTATTATTCAGCAGATCTGAATAACGGGAATTAGATTCAAGATATAACAAATCCATTTTCTAAAGTCTGTATCTGAATACACACTCAATACTTTCCAAAATTTGTATACAGATTTTGTTATAATATGTTTAAAAAGGAGAGTCTAATCTGCAAAATGCAGATGATAACCTCAATATAGTTCAAACTTCCTCCAAACTGGGAACTTTGGAGCAAGGTTTTGTGTTCTTTTTTTAATTCAGACTCATTTTTGCATCTACATTTTTAAAAAATACTAACAAATTACTAGAGGATAAACAAAAAGGCCAGTCTATCCCCAGCCCTTGTTTTAAGAAGCTATTGAAAGTACTCTATTCAATTCCATTATTCATTTAAATTTAGGATGATCATCTCAGCTTTTGCCCTGTCTTTTCTAGATGTTTGTGCAGACTACTAAACTAGGACTCTCTCTTTCAATGGCCACCTTTCCTATCTCTTCACTGGACTTAGCAGTTCTGTAACAACATGTTACCACTGTGCCACTCCATAGTTCTAAATCTACACTGGATATTAAAAATGTTGGCACTTGATGCTACTAGTCTCTGTGCTCTGCAAGGAAAAAAAAAAAACATAATTCTGAAAAACAAAGAAAAAAAAGGAAGAAGGACAAAGGAATGTCTAGGTAGAAAGGTAACTACACCACAGTACTAGAAAACCATCATACTTCCAACTGTAGCTACAATGAAAGCACGTCTCTACCAGCGCAGTAGCAAAGTATAAAAGATTAAGGAGATGTTCCTTGGCACATCTTCTTAGTGCAGCTCACTCCTTCTACATCCCATGGTAATTTATATTGCATCTTAAATTAACCCAGCACTAATGCTCTCATTTGGCTTTTATACATTTCAGAGGAGATGTCTCAGCTGTGTTCCATGGTTATATCCACAGCTATAACTCTCCATCCTCTGGAGATGTATCTCCTGCCAGTAGACAGATTTGTTTGATCAATTGCTGATAATCTCTCCTCAAACAATGTAAACTTTGCTGACAAATGCACTCTTCTGTGGTTATAAATTGTGTCTTTGCATGGCTGTAAAGCTGGACTGTGTTTTTTTCCCCACTTCAGAACAGACTGCTTTGCCAACGTCACTTTAGTTCAGGTCTGTTCTTCATGCAGGGGAGAGAGGTAAGCCACTGGCAACAGAAGCTTTAGGAACTGGGCTGTGCTAGCGAGGAGGCAGCTTGTGAATCTGGGTCTTTAGCATCCGAGTCAGTAAAAGAGAGAGCTCTACTCCACTTCATAAAATATATATGCTAATCTCCCAGATGGCTCTATCTTCTTTCTCCATAGAACAGATGACCTGGAAAATAAAAGAAGGCTAAAAACACCAGAGAGTGGAATGCTGGGCCAAAATCTGGGAGCCTCCAGTAGATTTTACAGACAGATTTGGCTTTTAAATTTAGTTTTCATTTGTTTTGATACTAAAATATAGCAGTGATTGCCCAACTATTATTACAGACCACAGTATAATTTCACATTACATGAAGCATTCATTTATTTATCAGTAACCCTATAAGAAAAATAAAAAAGGGAAGACTTTCAAATGAGATTCCTGCCTATACTGAAAGATATGCAGCTAACAGATATAATGTTTAACTTTGGCATAATTATGACTACCATTTGCATACTGTGTATTATCTCGATCCACCCCACATTTATAGCTCATTTAGTTTGTCATCAGCTGAGTTGCTGTTCCTGCAGAAGAACACCAGAACCATACTGCCATACCAGCAATGTTGTGCCACAGTTTTGCCAGCCTGTGGAACCAAAATTTAACTCAACTTATTTTAATAGAGGAACTGAGATTAGTTCAATGCAAATGCTTCTGCTGGAGTTTAGCAAAGACACTGCAGCAAACCTTTCAGGTTCCTGAAATCTTTATAGCTGTTGGTGGTTTCAAACTTCCTTTTTATGTTTTGTGTGAAAAATTAAGCAGGAGCAGCACGGTATCCTTCCTTGCAAGAGCCGTCATATGGTGCAGCACTCACTCAGAGTGTTCTGTACAGCCTGCAGCACCTCAGCTTCCCTCCTAGGCCTTCTGCCCAAGGAATGACCAAGTCTTCGTTGGTGAGGGCAATGAGGTTTTGCTCAGAAATAACAAAAGTAAGATGCAAACCAAGATATTGGCTAGTCCATGGTTTTGTTTAGGTGTTAAGTTTGTCAAACAAAGCCTTTGGGCTAGTTTTCAGGTCACTGAAGTCACACTTGAATAGCTTCAGAAACACCACACAAAAATGAAGAATCTGGCATCTGAAATCAAACGACAGGAGATGGATACAAATTTTATTTCTACAACATACAGAGACACTCAACATCCATTGGATACCAGCATTCATATCCAAATCAGAGCTTTACACCCAAATCATAACTGCTAAATCCGCCATTGCAAAGTTATAGACATAAAATAGATCGACTTTTCATTTGGAATAAAATAATCCTTTTGTTGATTGAGATTGATGTCTTTTTTCTCTAATTTGAATTTAGTAAGTTATCTTACTATTCAGAATACTAAACCTCAGTCTAAAATAAGTCCAACTAGGTCAGTGCAGCAGTGACTGGTTTTTTCCATGTTGTCTTCAGGGAACAGGCAACATTTGCCTGCTGTCTCCTTTTATTTGAAATCAAAGTTTAAGTCCTTAGCAGAATTAGAGGAGCCTTTTTCAAAAAGTGAACAATTCCCTACTGGAGAATTTTCTATCTTGATTTTCCCATATAGCATCTACTCTATGCCTCATGACTGGGCTCAGATATGATACTATATTCATTAGATATTTCATAAGGCAACGGGAAGGGGATTTCCTTGTACTTATGTGGAAATGGACCTAACTCTGTTTTGATCTTTCAGTTAAGTGTGGGCAGAGAGACACATCATGTTATTACTGCGATGCCATCTCTCAGTACTGGCAGCACCGGGTCCACATGCAGCCAGAGATGCTAAGCCATTGAGGAGGTATTTCATATTACACTCTTGCAACCATCTCAAGGAGTCTGCTTTTACAGTCCAGAATTAATTTGCATTATTTACCTTTTTTGTTTTTTTCTCCTGATTGGCGGACATAATTGGTGAGCTGTGGTCCTGCACGCTGTCAAGGTACTGAACAGTTCACTTTTGTAGAATGAGGGAAGCGTGATTCATGGAGTGAGCCTACACAGATCAGCCCCAGACTGCAGGCTGTTGAGTGTCTGACACTAATTGGTACCTGAGTAGTTTGCAAAAGATAACATTAAATGTAATTAATTTCTGAAGGATACATGCCTCCTTTTTTCTCATGGTATGGTAGTTTCCCTCCAAATAACGCTGCTGAAAGGGCCTGTGAGAGCAAGATTTGTTAGTGTGTGAGTAACAGGCTTTCTCCACATATATATTGCTTAAGCTTAACTCTTCCTGCTTCACTGCTGGTAGAATCTGAAGTTTTCTATCACTGGGAAGTGGAGAGTCTCAGCTTTGATCCCAAAAGGTCTTAGGCAAGAGTCTACCTACAATGTTAATGGCCAGACAAGTAATAATCGGATCTTTCTTGAAGTCAGCTTTGACCCTTGTATTCAAAACAAGTAAGAGTGTGGCTTTACAGGAAGTGGGGATTTGAAAAAAAAAAAGTCACAATAAAAGGTTTTGCAGTTCTTGGGTGTCTTTTACATGTATTTTTCTGTATCTTGCATCAAGTTAATGGGGAATGGGGTAATGATGAACCAACGCTCAACAGAATGAGCCACATAATTCACTGGCAGCTTTAATGTTCGTTAAGCATTCACCTCAATTTCATGCCAGTAGAGCCATTCCCTTACTCCACAACAGTATCTACTCTCCTTAGACTCCATCCTGCTCCTACAAGAGTCTAAAAGGACCAAAGCCTGTAACACAAACAAGCGTCTCCCTGGGACTGCAGATGGATAGGACCTAGTGGCACTGAAACACTGAACAGAACCTGCCATTTGCTAACAAAGCTTTAGGATAAGCTAGCATGCTATTTGCCTGCATTATTTTGAATGCATATGTAAAACATGTTACAGTGACACTATTTTGATGGCTACAAAAAGTTCATTTCCCCATTTTCACAGTTATCCTTTCTAGTATAGCATAGCTGCCTCACTACCAGCAAAGAAATATGGTTCTTTCTATCCAATTTTAGTGTACCAATTGTTTCGGCAATTTAACCTTAGTAGAAGGTATCCATCCTTAAATTGTCAATACTGTGCCAGAATTTCTTTAGTGGATATTTGGAAGTAGTTTTTCACTCTGAGGGTGGCTAGACACTGGAAGAGGTTGCCCAGAAAAGTTGTGGGGGTCCCATCCCTGGAAGTGTTCAAGGCCAGGCTGGATGAGGCTTTGAGCAACCTGGTCTAGCGGGAGGTGTCCCTGCCCATGGCAGGGGGTTGGAACTAGATGATCTTCAAGGTCCCTTCCAACCCAGACCATTCTATGTTCTATAATAAAGAAAGGTTAATAAACTCCAGAGCTGTCTGGAGAGGCGGATCTCTAACGAGGCAGGTCTCATTATAGCTTTGCCAGGGACATGTCACCCATGCTGAGGAGCTGCAGTGTCAGCCCTGGGCAGTCTCTCTTCTCCTCAGACCCGCTCCGGAGATACAAACCACAACGTGACATTTACAGTAACCTTCCAGCACTTATTTTTGTTCATTCTTACCGGGGAAGGAGAATCGAGATGACCTCACACCAGCAGGAGCCGGAACTAATTGGCACTGATATTCTCATCGCTCTCAATTAACGCAGCAGAAGGACGAACCCTTTGACTCAAGGAGAGTACAAATCCCGCCTCCCTGGGGCGGGCGGCGCTGAAGCCCCTGTGGGGGGAGGCAGCGGAGGGGCGGCGGGGGAGGGACCGCCGTGCCGCCAGGGGGCGCCGCGGTGCCGCCGGTGTGTGTGTGTGTGTGGCGGGGGTGTCCGTCCCCTCCCTGCCACACCAGCGCCGCTTTGTAAAAGCGGCTTTATTTTTCCATTCTGCGGCTGACAATGAAGAAATTCTCGCCCGGGCTATTTTTGGCCCTGCCTGAAGCCGTTTCCTCCGGGCTCGCAAAGCTCATTGTCTTTATTGGCCGTCCGCGCAGGGCACATTTGTTCCCCAGTTCCTCAAACCATTATTACCTTTTCCCGTTCCCCTTGAGAAAACGGGCCTTTGATACCCTGCCAGGACGCATTATTGAATCCCCTGCCCATTTCAGGGTGAAATCATGGCAAAGGCAGGCTCTTTTACTGAAGGGGAAAAAAAAAAAAAAAAAAAAAGAAAAAAAACCCAACCCACAAAACAACCCACCACAGCAAGAATGTGGAAGAAAACCTTACTCTGGAAAAAAAGCAAATTGCGTAATAGTGAAGGAATGAGGTAGTGTGAGTCATCTCGCCCATGAGCACTTCATCTGGTCGAGTTCTCACCCATCCAGAAGGGAGTTTGCCAGGCCCCATTTACATCCCACAACCTCTAAGCCCAGCCAGGGGTACAGCACCAAAAATAGGAATGTATATAGTCATAGAATCATAGAATAGTTCATCTCCTAGCATATACGAGAAATGATCTCATGGTTGGCCTCAGTAGAAGCATAAACTCTCTTTACCTGTGTTTTTTTAAGACCAACACGACTGAATTCAGCCTCATCTATGTCCTCAAGGAGGTTTAGAAGACTTAGGTCCACAGTTTCCCCCAGACATCCAGTTCCTCCTCGGAAGATCCCTTCTCATGGTCCACGCTTCAAACTACTCTTAACATACTTTTCCTCCAGCTTCCCCCCTCAGAACAGCTCCTTCTGCCCTCTGAAACTGGGGTTGATTTCAGTTCTTTCCTGTTTGCCCTCCAGTTCACTCTTTTTAATCTTCTATGGGACTTAACGTGTACCATTACAAATCCGGAGGGTGCTGTAAGAGTGAGAAAAAGGAAACACATGCTTTTCGGATGTAACCTTGTTATTTTTTTCTTAAAAAAACTGTGCAGTAGGGTGAGGCAGGTTAACTAATTTTCCCTTAAAGTTTGAATTAGTCTTAATTCAAATGTAATTGTACATGTACATCTAGGACTCCGGGCTTTATCCTCAGCTCTGCTACTCACCGATTCAGAGAACGTGACTGTTTCCAGGCTTGTACCTGCAGAGACTGACTAACTCTCAGCATACTTCTACCCTTATTTTGGATAGAGAGTGTTGGAAAGACAGACTGATCACAAAGAAAATGCTGCAGCTATCTTATCGGTGAGAAGAACATGAGCTGTTATTATGAAATCTCTCTTTTTCCTGTAGACTACACAAGGCCACACATGTTTGTGCAGCCACCTCCTACTGAATTTGCTTGAAGGTCATTCCAGCTAACTGAATTTGATGGATTTTCTGGAGACATCAGTCCCACTCCTACTAAACACTTTCAGCCTGGAACTGATATTCTTCCATCACTCCATTAAACTCCTTCTCTCGTAACTTCTCTGTTGTATTTATGAGCAAATCTGACAATTTAAGCACTTTTCTTAAAGTTTATGAGATTATGATGTTCATAGAACGAGGAGATGCAATTAGCCAGTGAGAACAGCATCCAACAGAAGCTCTACCAGGCCTGCCAATCACATAGAAGCCTTTTTGAGAAAGTATTTGTTGTTTAGATCCATTGTAAGGAATAAGGCAAAAGGGAGGCTAGTGAAAAGTTGGATTAGTATAAGCTCTGAAGTGTTCACTTGTAAGACCCAAACCTCACAGACATTCTGCCTTTAAAAAAATTGTGTGCAGTTTTCCTGATGTCAGTGCAAGTAATAGCTGTGAATAAAGATATTTTTCAATATATAGCTTGCAAAATTATGCTTAAAGTTTTGACTTATATTTTTTTATTTTAAAATGTTTTGCTTGTTTTCCATCGTGTCCTTTAAAGATTTATAAGACATAAGTTAGTTGCACTGCTACCAACATAACTGTGAAGCAGTAGTGTGTACCAGAAATTCAAAATTCAGTCCAAGAGTCAAAATATTTTGGCCACCTGTGCTTAATTCTGCTGTTACCACAGCAAGACTGTTTTTCATATGATTTGTGTAACACTCAGTATTGAATTAAATCTTGGAAGTACATTTTCTACTGCAAAATAGCTTTTTGTGGTTAAAATACTGTTTGCAACAAAACCTCCTCTTTTCATGTCATGTCACATGCTGAAACAATGGCAAAAAGATAAATCACTCCAAATCTAATTTTAACTGCTGCAAATTTTGTAATAGGTTGACTAATTTCTATAGTGTTTAGAACACTATATAATAGACATATAGCTTACAGATTTCTGATGCAATCTTCACTGGCATTTCTGGGTTCTATAAGCAGCATGAAGCAGAGTATAAATCTCTCCAAAACACTCGGTTACTCCACCCTTCCTTTGTTTCAAAGTAGTTTCTGATTTTTTGCCTTTAGGGTTATTTTTAATGTTAGAGCATTTCTATTGTTTATCTCCAGAAAAGTGTTCCCAGGCCATTTTGCAGTCATCACTCTTCTGGGAAGGCCTATGAAAAGGTGACGGTTATATGTTTCTCTGGCAGATGGGGTCAGAAATACATGACTGTCACCAGCGTCATACACCTCTATCTAATTCCTTTGCTTTCTATCAGTGTTTTCTCCCTGTTCATTTTCATTGCTTAATCCACCAAAGATTTCTCAAGGGGCTGATTATATTTTTCCATGCTGCAGACTGATAATGAATGCACCAATGAAGTAAATAGACTAATGCCGTTAATATGGACAGTGATCTGGAGCCAAGCCTGCAGCCAAGAACCCAGCAGCTGCACAAGGCATCCATGCAAATAGCCTTGGGAAACACAGATGCTTCTGGATGCCTCAAGAGCCCTAAGAATCTGTCATGAGGAATTTACTGGCTGCTCCATGATGAGCAAAATCCCTCATTCCTGAGTGAAAGACAAGGAAGAAACTCTGCAAAGGGCTGCTCGTGGATCCACCCTCTCAGAGCATCTCCTGTGGGTTTTTCCGCAGAAGGGATGGATCAACAAGCAGCATTTATAGAAAAACCTTTAGGCTGGCTGAGAGCTGGCAAGAACCTGCCTGCAGTTCTCTATCTGTGAACTCCACCGCTACTATGCTGTTCAGTATCTGCTCTTGATATGAAGTGGGGAACAATATCATGTGATAAATAAGCCCAGAGAAATGAATAGCCTCAGTTTCATCCCACTGCCTTGCCTCTGAACCAAGAACAAGCTCACTTCTCAAGTACTATCTCTGCAGAAACCGTGGCAGTTTGTATAGATGCTCTTCATGTTAAACATCACTGTGTTTAATGGATCAGAACCTGGGAGATCTAGGTGCTCGCTTTGTCAACGGTTTCTGTAATGAACCAGAGTAAATCACTCAATTTGTAATATTTCTAACATCTGTACAAAGGAATTAAGGATACCTCCTTTGCAAATTGCTTTCATCCACGGATAAAAAAATGATATCCAACACAAGCATTGGTATCAGTGCCATTTAACAAATAACATGGAGTTGCAAAAAATGAATTGAATCTATTTTTTAAGTACAGTTCTCTCGGCTGCACATAGTTCCCTACTCAGTCTGGTGCCACCGTGCCCCTGCTGTTCATGAGGATCATCTGGCCTTACCTTTAACAGATGAGGGCAAAGAATTCTGGCAACACACTTCATGGACATAAGGATAAATGTAAAAAGTGAAACAAGGTCTGATATAAAAACAGGCTGAAGACTATCAGCTAATGCAGTTGAAAGAGTATTTGCATGAGAAATTACATGGTTTCAGAACCTGTGGTGTATCTATATATGTACTTGAACACATGGGTCTACATATGTATGCCCTGTGTTCACAGGAACTGTCTCACTGGATTATGGCAACGAGCTAGCTGAAAGTAGGGGCTGCAAGGAGAGGCAGAGTTGAATGTGCCCATGTGTTTCTGTACAGCTATGGGTTTCTTTTACAGTAAGACCCTCCTCCTAAATCAGCTTAACATGAAATGCTGTTTATGGACAGTAGGTTAAACCAGTTGCCCACTGAATGGCTGCAACAAATCTATTCAGCCAGCAGGGGAGGAAGAAGATCTTTGTAGCTGCTCTTGTTTTCCTGACAAATAATTATGCCACCTCCAGCTGGCTGCCAAAGACCCTTTCTTTAAAAGCCATATGTCCTCTCTAATAAAGCTCTCATCACACCTCCTTCAGGCTTCCCTCATTCTGCTGTACTTATGCTTGATTTCATTTGGTTCATGCAGTGGTATGGCTGTAGGATGATGGCTTCCTTAAGCCAGTGCTTAGAGAAAACATGGCCTAGAGAAAAAGGAAAGATTGTCTGGGACAGCCTGGGTCTGTGCCTCTGTGATTCCTGGAATGTTACTCACTGGGTAGCTCACATGGGATTTCTTTTTAAATACCTCTTTAAAGGACTGCTGGAATCCAAGTTACTTTAAGTCTGCCATAAAGTGGCAGTGTTTCAGGGCACTCCCCCTAGATTAATCACTTTCACATTCTGAAATCTGTCAACTGTACCTTCAGGCACTGCCAATTCAAGCAAATACAAAAATAGTAGTCACAACACCTCAGGGCATGATTTCATCAGATCTTCTGCACTAAGCAGGTCTGACCTGCTCAATATTTATCTGGGAGACCTCCAGAGAACAGAAAGAAGAATACAGGAAGGGGAAGATCTTGTGAGGCAGTTGAGATTTCTTGCCAGTATAAATCATACAACGTCTCTGGGAATTTAAACCTTGGTTGTTTAAAAAATAGCACTGCTTCTGCTGCGACCAACCTATATTGGTGCTGAAGCAGCATGCGACTAGAGATGCTACCTTCCAACAGGGATTTAAAACAGATTCTGCAGTTCTTTTCTCAAATTCAGGTTGTTAACTATGGCCACATTCCATCTCAAGGCAATGAATTACATACTGTTTCCAATAGTCTTGAATGTCAAAATTATTCTTCACACCTCCTACTAAAGCACATAGTCACTGCCATATTCCACTTCAGACAAGGCTGTATTCAGCGAGGAGCCTTACATGCACAGTTAGCAAAAGAGTTGAAATTAGACAGAAATATAAAGTTAGTCTTCTGTTTATTCAGAATGAAGCTGAAATCCAAAAAAGAAGTATGTAGGGAAACTGCCAAGGCAGCAGGGCCTATGAACTAATCTGCCCAAGCAGGCTCTCATATGAATTCCAACTGCCTGAAATTGTGATTTGCATCCCCTGCAACATCATTGCTTTGCAATGCCACTAGTTACTCCACAGACTTCTGCACTCCCTGCATATGTACATTACTCTCATCTTCTTCCTAGGCCCCCCTCAAAATGTCATAGCTTCCTCCAGAGTTCAGAGTTCCCTGCAGTAATCTCCCAAACCCATGTTCCCTGCCTGCGTGTTTTTGGGCAGCTAACTGTGCAAGACACTGTACATGCTGTGGATAGTATGAATTCGCACGCTTGTTGATAAGCCAGCCAGTTTAAGGCTATTCTCCAGATTCTGCCGACATTTCACCTTTGAGGGTCCTAATCTTGGCCTCTTTTCATTACTGGGAAATCAGTAGGCATGGAACATTTGTTAAAATTCTGCCTCTAACAGTGTACATGAAACTGCAACTCTCTCCTAGAAAGGGACTGACCAATCCAAAAGGCTTAACTTTCTTAGAAAAATGGCTAAAAAGAGAGGAAAGCCTTCAAAATGGAGAAGGAGGTCTTGGGGACCTCCTTGGGGACAAGCTATATGGGAACTCTCTACTTCAGATAGAGAGTTTTAACTGTGAACAAAGATCTTCAGTAGGAATTTATCCCATTGGCATCATGAATCATTGTCTGGCAGAAACTTCTTACAGTGAGGCACCACTGTGCTCTACTTTAAAGAATGTGGTGTAAACGCTGCTAAAATACTGTCAGCTTGGTGTTTGGATATTCTAATTTTAGCCTTGTTTATTATGTTTCATCTCCATGGTGGTTTTAGGCAACTCTTGTACCAGCAATGCTAGCAAATTCCTCCTTTTCACAGAGACCTTGTGGCCACTGGGATACTGATGACGCTTCTCTGTGTGATTTCTATGTGAACACGTTCACACAATTAGGTTCTGTAATGTGAAAGCAGATGATGCTGTCACAATTTTCTTGCAAGAAACACTAACAGAACCACCTTTAGGAAGAAAGTTCATCTTCAAACTGCACTCAGTCTCTCGGAGTGGGACCATTAAGCCATTCCAATTCATTTTTTCAGCCATTCTGAAGCAGCTGCAAGAGGCTGTGACAGTGAGACCAGGGCCCACACAGCTGCTAAAAATGTGGTACAGAAAGCTGTATAGAGACAACTTCTAGACAACAAAGAAAATGAGGGAGTTGAAGATGCTATTGCTCTAGTGGCAAGTTACAGAAAGTTGCTATCAACACGTTGGTAAGAATTCTTTTTTAGTTGTCACGGGACTTCTTTGTCTGCATGAATCTATTTTAAATGGTTTTCCCCTTTCAGCACTCCCTGATAATAAGAAACTTACGTAAGTGCTCTTCTTTGGGGAGAATCTTGCTTTGGTCTGCTTATTTTGTCTTGAGAAAACCACAGGGCTCTGAGAGCATAAGAAAAGAGCTTACATACTGAAAAGGTGCAGCAGGCAGCTGAGGCAAACTGCAAGGGCAGGATTAATGGGAGCTTCATGGTTCAGCTGTTTGCAGATCAGTAATTAGCAGCCTCACCCAGTGAATTGATCTCTCCCTAAGCAGCACTGTAAAGTAATATGGAGAGCTTTATTAGACATAGGGACAGTTGAAAAAAAGAAAGAACAACAACAGAAAAAAACTCAATCCAAACCTTTCTTCCCTTTTCTTGGAGTGTGAGGGCAAGAACTATGTTCTTCCATGATGAGAGAGGGAATGATCTGGCCTGCTCCATAAGCAGGGTGTATCCCAAAAGGGCAGGTAGATCTGAGAGTGCGTTTGGTGCCACAGCAGTGATAAAGATGGGTGTGGGCTGTCTCCTGGCACACAGCTGGGGCTGCATCATGTGCTGTGAGCAGTGAATCTGCCCGCACAGCAGGGAGAGGAGGTCTCCTGCCATGTAACCTTCTGACTGGTAAAGCCCTGCCTGGTCTGGACTGAAGCACTGGAGGATCGGTTTGTTTTTCTTGCCATCTGTAAAGGTTGTATTTCAGTTGGGAGTAGGGGTAATAGGCAGGACTGAACTCTACAGAGTCATTTCACAGCAATCTTGTAGTGTGCAAGGCTGAATCTGGTGTGACTTTTCTGCTAGAAAAAGGAGTGTGGCCTGTACAAGGACCTGGCTTTTATTTAGAAGTTTGTTTAAAAACTGTGTGAATAGCAGGTATGCTGCTGTCAGATGTTAACAAGATGGCAACATGTTCAGCAGAGTCCTGCAGTTGTCAAAAACCACTCTACTGCAATTAAAAGCAAATCCCGAATGACCACCTGACAGGTTTTATATGAAAATTAGCTATCTTCCAGTGAAATCAGGCTAACAAATATTATTGTAGAATGACTTTCTGTGTTTTCTATCACCCTGGTAAATAAGCCCATTTCTTAATTCTCATGTCAGAGAATAAACCACGTTTATCACCATTTATGACAATGTTCTGAATTCATTTGAACCCTTTTTTAACCATGTTACAATCACAGGGGAATGGTGGGGAAAAAAAGTCAAGACTTAAGATTATGTGAAGGGTCTTAGTGTTCAAGTAGCAAGGATATATTTTAACTATTGCTTCTTCAGGAAGTGAAAAGGCAGGTGCACTTCTCTCCTAGGCTAACCAATTATATAGAAAATTGTCTTTTTCTTTCTTTCTTGTTGGAGCCAAACTTGCTGCTTAGGATATGGTACCCAATCCACAGTAGACTAGTATGTGTCAGCAGGATCCCAAAATCAGGGCTGAAATGCTGCTGTCTGACTATAGATGCTGAGACAAAGAATCAATAGGAAGAAGTAAATAAAAGCTGGCTGTGAGCCACCAAGGCCTAGTTTGTCAATCTTCACCTGAAAACAAACGCTGTATCTAGTGTGGAGAGAGAAGTGCTAACCCTCGTAATTGTAAAGTGAGCGAATCAGTGTTTTTCTTAATTTCTGCTGATTGATTTATTAGCTACTTACACCTTGTTATCATACTGTGATGATTACTGTAACAAACACAAGGAAGTGCCAGTCATAAGCTTTTTTTTTTTCTGGACAGAATATTTTGCCTTCACCTAAATGGGGTGAAATTTATTATTTTTAACTTTGTTTCATGTCTTGTCCTAATTATCTAAGTTACATTCTCATGAAACTTAGGAATTCTCTTGATAACTAATTTAAAAATGGTAATTTTGGGTATCCCACAAAAGATGTCTGGAGGGAAAGTGTAGAACTGCATTCCTCTAAGAAGATAAGAGACACCAAAGGACTACTAATAATGCAAAGCATGTTGCAATATTATTCTTAGAGGCAACATGTTGAAGCATTTTTGTGGCAGGTTTCAGTGTTTTGCTACTGTTTTGATTAACTCCCTGTTCTTGTAATATCATGCATCAGAAAAACTGTGCTTATAAGGCTGGTCAAGAAATTGTGATTAGTTTATCCTTCTGAGTATTTGGTATAACCTACGTTGTGCCACATACAGTGTTGCCCCGATCTTTCAAATGCCCTTTCAACTCACTGGAGCGTGGCATGAAGCAAAGTAAAATGTTGCTGTATATGATTATCAGATCATTCTTCCTTGGCCGAGTCCAAGATGAAACAGCCATATCTTTAATATGATGGTAGACCTATGAGAGCCCATAACATTAACCTGCTACAGAAGTGTCTCCAGTAGCCTGCAGTTGTAAGGGGGGCCCTTGACTGTGTGCGTATATGAAGAACATGAGGAAAAAAGGAATCAAAGTATTGTCTGGCCAAAATAACAGATACAGTTTTGAGTTGGTTTCCTCCGATGTAACGCTGGTTTATGTGCCAAATAACTTCTTTGCCTTGGTCTTGGCATACTAAATGACAAGAAAAACGATGGAGAAAAATAAGTTGATCTCCAACCATTTGATTTAGTGCCTCCTCTCTTAAATATCTTATCTAATCAATTGCTCACTCTTCACTTATGTCATGCTCTGTTTTCCCTAGAGCACATTCTTTTCCTGTACAGAGAGTAATACCCATCCTAAAGAAGTACTGTAAGGCTAAAATAGAGTGCAGAACATAAGCTAATTAATGTGTTGGATTGCAGAGGTTTGATGCATAGATTCAGGCTACTGCTGTTACATTCCATCCAGATGTGGATTGTTTGTTTGCTTGTTTCCCCTAAAAGCTAATGATTTTTTTTCTTACTTTGTTAATGACGCTTACGACTGGGCTTCTTATCAATTTACTTTCAGGCATGGATGGATTCCAATAATATTATTTCCCCAACTTGTGTGCTAATGTTTTCAGCCTGCTTGCATTTAAATAGCTAGACAATGGAACTTAATTGTCCTCTCAAGCATGTGATACTCTCTCCTGTCTTTTACTTGATGCAGTCTAGATTATCCCATGATGAAGTGCTCTTGAACAGGGCTATCTGTGCTAAACTAGGTTATGCTGGTTTGGATCAGGGCTGAGCCTGTGATATTCACGCTTTGTTTCCTCTCTTTTTTTTTTTCCCTTGCTTCACACACTTCCCCCACCCCCCAAAAAAAGCCTCTATCTGTTCTAGTAGCAGAGCTGGGGAAGCAGCCATGAGCTTCCAAGGCATTCAGTCTCTCATGAAGGAGCACCGTTTAACGTGAATCGTTACCATGAAGCTGAGGCTAATTTGTCCAGATTTAATCAATGGCTTCTAAATGGAAGCATAAAGGTTTTTAAAGCATTTACTGCAGCCTTCAGACACATTATTAATGAATGTTATTCCTCTTCCCTCCTTTCTGTGGAGAAGGTGAACAGCTTTTATGTAACATTCATAAAACAGCTGCTGGTAGAACTAATGCCTCATAATCCTGATCATTACAGTATCATAGTATATTTATGGATAACGCAGCCTATAAACTTCATCTTTTTACAGCTGTATTTGTAATTTTAGTTTTTAGTGGTATTTTGGCAAATGATGTAGTTGAAACAGGCTTCATAGCTCTGTTCTGAGCCTACCATAACTGTTGAGGCTTGTCATGCTTTGCTTTATCCCAGGATAAAGAAAATTCCCCCTCCACATCCATGATAATCCTCTGTAGGTTTTCTCTGTTGGTGGTTTTTTTTTCTTATCTCTCCCCTTCCTCTCCCCCCCCCTCCCCCCCCAATCCTCTTTCCCAAACTCAATGCTGTTTGACAGAGTGAAAAAATACTCCTTTGCAAAATACTGCTAGCAGTCTTGTATTAAAAACTGTGGTATGGTATTTGCAACAATAAAGTTAAAAATGGTTTATTTGTTTATACTGGGAAAAGACAGCCATCATAGTTGGGGTTTTGTGTCCATCCCTTCTCCCTACTTTGCCACTGGGGAAACAAAAAATAGCTCATCTACATCTGCTTTGAGTCAGTCACTTCTGTCTCCTGGTTTTCCAAGAATAGCCAAATGCTGCCATTGGTTCGCTAACTGTCAGGGAGAAAAACACTGTGGAGACTGTGGCATTAACGCAGCCTCTCGAAAACACCAGCCCAAATGCGTGCTCACCATGAGTCATGACTGAGTGCTTGGGTTTTATCATTCCTGCAATTCCTCCATAGCAGAGACCCAGAAGGTGCTGCTCCCCCGTCTCGTATCCCCCTCCCGAGTGGGACAGCAGCTTGGTCTCAGGGCAGAACCTGTGTGGATCCTTCTGCCACTGTAGTGAGAGTGTCATAGTGTGAGCTCAAGGCTAATTTTCCCCAGATATGACTGGAGAGCCAGGTAATTTTAATATGCGATCCTCAGCATTACTCCTTCATAAAGGTTGAAGGAAGAGACCTTCCCTTTCCTCTGCTTGACAGCACTCTTGTAACCCCTTGCCTAACCCATCCCCTTTCACCTGGTATGTGATTTTAGGGATGTACTTGTCTAAGGGGAGACCTGGGACTCGCTGGGAACTAGTGACTTGTGAAAATGGCTGAATGTCAAAGCTGCAACTGACCTCTGTGAGAGACTCATGGTGTGTCCATGGCCTGCTGTGCTGTGTTGTGCCCTGCATTAAGTCCAAGCAGTTCTGACTCTCTCTGTGTTGAAAGCAATGAGTCAAGCCTTGTTGTGGGACAAGGGTTTTGGTAATATCATAGACTGACAGTAAATGTGAGAATACCAAAAAAGGCAAGGTTGTTACCTTGCTTTAATTTTAAAGCAGCAAAGCATGTGATGGGATGACGTCCCCCTTGCCCTGCAACAAAAAGAGATCACTGTACTTCGCCAGGAGCAAGGCTCTGACAGGGGAAGGAAATCCCCTTGTGCTTCCCTCCATTTTGTATGAGCATCCTGACAAGGCACGAGCCCCGAGCGCCACCCGGGCTAGGCCGCAGGCGTGAAACCGCCCTGGTAACGGGGTCAGACTTTCATTCCCCGCCCTGCCCTGCTCGGGGAGAACCCCGGCCTGCCGCCGCTGGGCTCTGGGCCTCGAATCGGGCCAGCAGGGCCTGCTCGCCCCGCACCCACGCCGCCAGGGGGCGCCAGCGGCAGGGCGGAAGGCCGCGCGCAGGCGCAGTGGCGGTCGCCCCGGCCTCCTTGTCCCTCCCCAGCGACAGCGCGCGGGGTGGGCGTCCCCCTGCCGCAAGGGCTGCCGGTCTATCGGCGCGCGGGGGCGGGCGGCCGGCCCGGGGCCCGGACATAAGATGGCGGCGGCGTTGCTGGGGAGGCGGCGGTGGTGGTTGCGGCCGTGCGGGCTGTCGCGGAGGGCGTGCGGTGCTCGGCTTCGCCCGGGCTCGCAAGGCGGATAGAGCGGGGCTGGCTCGGCGGAGCGGGGCCGCCATGGGCTCCCAGGTGCTGCAGATCCTGCGTCAGGGCGTGTGGGCGGCGCTGAGCGGCGGCTGGTACCAGGACCCGCACCAGGGCGCCGGGGTCAACGCGCTGCACCTCTACCTGTGGCTCTTCTTGCTCGGCTTCCCCTTCACCCTTTACATGNGGGTGGGGGGGCGGGAAGGGCCCCCGGGCCGTCGCACGCGCGCCCCCTGCCGCTGCTGGGTCGCCCTGGGAAGGGCCATCCCGGGGCCTGCCCGCCGCCGGTTTCACCCGTCGGTCCCGGCGCTGAGATTGGCGGTCCGCGGCGCGCCCGGAAGCCGCAGGGGAGGCGAGCAGGGGTACGCCTGAGGCTGCGGCGTTTGGGGAGCACAGACCTGTTACCGGGAGAAGGCGGGTGGGCGCTAGCGGGGCGCGGCAGGGTTTCAGTCGCTGGCACTCTGCCGTCGTTTTTCTGTTTACTTGCCTTCAAAATTGGGCATAACGCGACTAGCTTCCGCTGCAGGGTTACCAGTAGCCCAGGAAAAAGCTCAGTTTCTGCAGAAGCCGTCAGATCTAGTCAGTATTTCTGGCTGTTGAGACAGGGTTATGGGCATTCCTCCCCCCATGGACGTATGGACATAGGCTCTGTAACCTAGAAGTTTATTTGACCATGGCGTAGTGTACTTTGTGCTGGCTGGTGGTGTATCTGGACTGTGTTATTGACAAGGAGCTACTTTAGCTTTTTTTGCTTGTGACTAGACTTTAGCATACTTGGTTTGGGAGAATTGCTGTTGAATATGTCTTTGCATCTGGCAAAGAGTCAAAACTTAAAATACTAATCTTTATTGACATTTGGACTTGGAAACAAATATAGGAGAAATAAGATCAATTGTGAGAGAGGGGGCAGTTTCCTGTTGCCAATGCTTTTCTTCCTGTGTAAGTTGGGTGCAATTGCTGAAGCACTAATATTCCACTTCAGATTTTCAGTAGAAAAGTGTGAGCATACTAGGTGTGTTGTGACCAGTTTGGAGCATATGAGGTAGAATGTTACAGCATCTGCACCTGGCAGACTTGTAAATTACAACTTAAAGTAGAAACTGGCTTGTGAAAAAAAAATGTGAGTTAGGGAATGAAATCTTGGAGGAGAAACTCCATGTGAGTGCAGTTGAAGAGATTGAGATCTTTAGGGTCAGGCATCTGCTTTGTTAAAAAGCAATTTATAAGACTGTAGCCTGAGACACTTCATACTAAGCAATAGCTAATGTGGAATAGGAGGCTACAGCTCTGTATGGTTATTTTTTAATTTAGACTACCATGTCTTGGAAAAAGTAGCTTCAAGGCTTTTTGTTTGAAAAATTTGTACTGCTGGTAAAGAAACAGCAGGCTGAGACAACCTGCTTTTAAAACCAAGGTTAATGTGACAATAACTAGATAAAACTTTCAACGAAGCAGATCATCTCTATAAATCTCTATAAAAACTGAGTCTGTCCATTCGGAGTGTGATGAATATGGGAAGAGGAGAGTCCTGTTGTCTCAAATGCAGTTGTTTGGTTTGGTGGGTTTTTTTTTTTCTTTTTTTTTTTTTTTTCAGAAGTGCTGTCCTGCTACTTTGACAGAACAGTCAATTTAACTAGTACTGATGACTGAGAAAGCTGTTCATAAAGGTGTCGTGAGCTATATTCTGCCTGTACAGGGAGCTGATTTATATTATACACAGGTTCTTTTGACAACTGATAAATCTGGACCAGAATTTGAGTCTTGTGCTGTTCTGAAAGCAGCAGTTAAGCTTCAGATGCCTGTACTATGGGCTAAACTTAAGTGTTGCTTAAACTTTTTTTCCTGTGCAGAGGGAAAAGACAGGCAAAAGCAAGCTGCTTCAGGTTTTGTTGAGGTCAGAGAAAATCTCTTGCTTCATAGCTCTAGCTCTGGACAAGTTAAAGATGCAACAACAAGTGCCAACTTCCCTGAGAATAAGTAGGGAGATTAGTCACAAGTTAAAGCAGATTGAATCATATTTGGCTGTTTTCCCTCTTTCCACCCTCTGCAGTTTAAGTGTTGTCTAGACGCAAACTAAACAGGCAGAACTGTGATGGTCATCTTAGCTCTTTAGCATCTCTTAAGCTCTTTTTCAGAATAAAAAGCAGTAAATGTTGCATTGCTGTAGGACATACATAAGTAAGCAGAACTTGCTTAAAAAGTCTTAGGTAATCATAATCTGAATTCTGAGCATGGCTCACTGGTGTGTAGGAGGGAGTTTCTAAGCTAGCTTCAAATGACTTGTTGCTGGCAGACAACCCTGTGTTTAAAAAAACAAGGTATATAGAAAGACTTAGAATGCTGGCAGGTTTTAGATTACTTATAAATCTTTTTCACTTAAGAAATTCTAAGATCATAGTGTTGCTTTGATGCATCAGGGCAGCAGTAACTGTACTAATTCCTAAAATGTCTTTTAGCAACAAAGGCGAAAGGATCCCCTAAGAACTTCTCAAGGCTGAATGCATTTTACAGTATGCCTGATCACTTTTTTTCAAACATTGTTTAACTCCCAACAAGAATAGAACACTTAATCTCTCTTGGATATGATAATTTAGATGCTTTTATTGCTTAAAGACTTGGTTCATTGTCCCCAAGGTTCCCAGACTTTTCTTCAGTGTGTTCCTTCTATTGATCTTGTATTTTCAGAATGGAATCTGGTAATGGTTGTGGTCAGCAAGCAATACCATAAATCTGTGGTTTTTTGCACGTGTGTGCCAGTGCTGTTAGGGTTGATGGGTTTAACACACGGTGCAAACTGAAGAAAATAGCAGTAGAATTCAGCACACTTTTCTTCGTTGGTCCCTCATCTGCCTTCTGAGATTAAGTGCGTGAAAGTGAGGTCTGTACCCTGTGTGAAGAAGAGACAGATAAATGTATCTGTATTACAGAATTGGATACTTCTATTTTTCTCATGTGTATTTAACTTGAGGACTTAACACATCCTCATTGGAATTGTGGCAAAAAGTAGAGTGCAGATGAGAGCTAATGAAGGCATTGGGNGGCAGCATGTGTACAAAAATACTGCTTTCTAGACTAGTTAAATCTATCCTGTTTGGGTATTTGTATTCAGTAACAGACTCAACTGTGCTTGTTGATCTGCATATCTGGTGTAAAAGCTGATGTCTGTTTTTACTCTAATCCAAAACTCCAGTTGAGAGAAGAAAATAGGCTACAACATGGGGAGACTGTACAACTAGGTTGTAAAACAGTGGTAGAGTTGGAAAAACTACTGTAAACGCAGAGGCCAATGTTATGCATCGGTGTTGCAAGGGGGATGGGAAGAGAGAAGGCTGCCAAAGCACTTCCCCAAGTCGGAATGCTGTTTCAGCCCCACCATGTGTGCAGGAGGGGGTGAAGTCTTGGCTTCATCACTCGGGGAACTTTGCCAGTGACTGAAGAGGAGCCAGGACTGTACCTTGCTTGGGGTGATGGGCTTGTATGTACCTACAGAACTTGTCTGTCAAAGTCAAGCTCATTTAGACAACAGTTCACTTAATAGACACTTGATTTCCTGACTTGTGTACATACATACAGAAGTAGGTCACATAAACCTGTTTTCATGTGAAAGTCTTTTTTTCAGTGAAGTTTCTGAAATAGGTTCTGTTTCTTAAACTAAACCTTTAAGCAGTTGGATACATGATTAGAATCCCTGCTATCCCACATTGCTCTAAGCCACATCTAGTTTCTTGGCTGCTCAAGTTTCATTTGTACACCTTGAGGTTTCAGTCAAAAGCTAGATAACTTGTAACTGGATGTGCTTTCTGATAGCAGCAGTTATCAGGCTGCTCACAAACAGAAAATGGTGACAAAACGACATCTGCTCTCTCTTTCCTTTTCTCATGTATGACTGTTTCTATAAAACATTGGCCTCAAAATGCTTTTGCTTGAGAGCATTTTACAAGGCAACTGTTACTGCTTAATAAATGTTTGATTGATAGTACTGTAACCTAACGCCTTGCAATCTGATTTGGGTTGGGAGACTCTCCTATGGATGTTCTCAACAGGTAACACCTACATGTGTCTTTTTGAAAATAGACTGGAAACTTCACTGCATCTCTATCTAAAGCTAGATATGGTTAGGTAAGATCCATATAGTCTTTGTTTCTGCAAAAGTATGCAGCACAGCCTGTGATCAATGAAATTCCCTTTGATTCCTGACACTTTGGTGTTTGAAATGTTGAATCAAGTTACAGTGACTTCTGTAATTCAGATAATATTTTAGTCCTGTAACTAGTGGTTTGAGGTTTTTTTTTCTGTTCTAGGTTGACCACTGGAACTGAGGAGCGCTTAAAGCTTTTTCCTCCTGCTGTTTCACAAAAGGTGTGCTGTGATACAGC
>VXBJ01007132.1:646-26616 GCA_013400055.1 Nycticryphes semicollaris
AATCCTTGTGAGAGATGTGCAGGAGCAGAGAGGGCACAGAGATCAGTAACGCTAAAAGTACAGCTCTGGAGACTGTGTTTTTGAAGTATGCCCTGTCTGCTGACTGGAACATTTGATTTTTGGAGGACTACTTGCACTTCTGAAGCAGTGCTGAAATTTAAAAGGAAATAAAATGAGAAAAGTCAGTTGAGTAAGAAAAGCACAAATAGACTGCAGAGTTGATTGACAGCAGATGCGAGCTGCAGTAGCCCCCACTTACACTCCCAAAAGCAAGTAAGGAGCTGTTGTCACGTAAGTCCCAGCACCTGTAAGAGAGGCTTTCTCCAAGACTGCCAGCAAGCCAAGGAGTGCAGCATCTCCCAGTCCCTTGCTTGTACCAAGTCTTTCTTCCCACCTCGGCTATGGATAAACTCAGCTGATGATGCACTTTTTTGTTTGTTTCTTTTCTTGCCTGTTGGTTTTCTGCCAAGGTTTTGTGAGTTCTTTTCCTTCCCTTCATTCCCCTCCCCTTCTCCCTACCTATGCCCACCCCCTTTCCTTGTCAAATTCACTTTAATCATAATTTTTTCTGGTGCTTGCTCATTACTGAAAACCTGACCCTCGGAAGCTGCAGAGAAATGCAGCTGGGCTGTGCCAGATGCCTTTCCTTGCGCCTAACCCTCACCTTTGATTTTTGCATCACCATTTTAGAGCAAAAGTTGGGTTTGCCCGTGTGGTTTCTCATGTTTCAGCTGGCTGGCTGTTGGTCCCCTCTGCTAAGTGAGTCAAGGGTGCTGGGTTGCAGGAACGCAGCCAGGTTGTGGGAGCGAGCCCTTCTAATGCAGCAGGAATATCAAAGCAATGCCCCAGTACTGCCATTTCTGCTTGCTGGCACAGTTGGTTTGGCTTTTTTTTCATCATAGTGGTGTGAGCATCTGTGTTGGTACCCACAGATGTCACAGTGATGCTTCTTACCTCCAGCTTGATGACAAATGCTTGTTGGGTGGATGGAGGAAGATGATCTCCTTTAAGTCCAGGAGATCTGGACCTAAAGTCTTCACTCTGTCTCATCGCTCTCCCTCCTTTTGCCAAGTCAAAGGTGGTTTCTCCCTCACATCCTGGGAAGTGGGGCTCATCCTGCTATTCACTGGCTGGCTCTTTAGTGCAGGAGATGTAGCTTCACCTCCAGCTGAGGCTGGGAGCGGCTGATAAGGGGCTGCTCCCTCTTTCTGCGGGGTTTATGTACTTTCCTGCCTGCTTTCTCTGTTTCGCTTCTTGTTTTGTGTTTTTTCGTTTCCTTTCCGGTGCCCTCTTGGGGTTTTTTTCTTGCCTCTTGCTTAATTTATTTCTATTCCTTCGTGCACTGCTCTTGTCTGGAAGCAGGACTTCTGCCCCGGCAGCCACTCCTGCTGCAAACCAAACCTCACTGGCAATATTTTCTCTCTAGCATGAGGTGATAGTATCCCATAATGATGTGCATCTGATGTATCCATTAGAGAGAAATGCTATTAGCTTCATGCAGTAGCAGTAGATGTTTCAGCTTAAAAGTAAGCTGTGTTTTATCAAAAGCGGCATTACAAAGTGTGCTTTAAAGGCAGGTTCTACCTGTTGCTGTAGGTCTAAGTGAGATTTAACCCAAATTACTATTTTTGCCTCCTGTCTGCTGGTTCTTAAACTTTTTGGATAACTTTCTTTGACTTTCTTTGCTTGCAACTCGCACTTCAAGGACTATGTTTTGGTTTTGGGTTTTGTTGTTGGTTATTTTCTTTTATGTTTTTTCCCCTTTGTTCTCAACTCCTACATGTTATGGAGTAGGAGGAGAGATCTTGAATCTATCAAGGAAGCCCAAGAGCTGATGTCTATTCCAGCTAGGAGGGAAACTTCTTACTGGCAGGCATGGTAAGGGGAGAGTTACAGGGCTTTCTAACAAAATTACTTGATTTCTCCATCTGTGCTCTTTTGAAAAGTGAGATTGCAGAGTTGCCGACCTGCACAAAGTACTTGGGCAGCAGTGCCTAGCAAGGAGGAAAGCCTTTCATGGCCTGAAGACTGTCATGGTGGTGTAGCTCATTCCTTGTTCACTAGTGCTTTTTGTCTGGAGTGCTGCAGAAACTAGGGAGAATGCAAGGTGAAAAGAGCATCTTGAGTGAACTACCTGAACAATCAAATGGGGTTTTTTGCTTGTGTGTATTAAATGGCCTTTGTAAAGTAATATTAGGACTTGCTACATGTGTACATCTCTAGGAACAAAAGTGTGTGTCTCTTGTTGAGAGCAACCACTTCCCTCCCCGTTTTATGTTTTTTTATTGGAAGGTTCAGTTGGTTGCTGTTACACCTCTGCTGTTGCTCTTTGTGGGGCTCACATTGATGCTGCTGGGAGATGTGTTGTAAAACCTAATAGTGTCTTTTGATCTAGTGCATGGGAAACATGTCTCTCTGCTTGTAAGGACCTGCGCTGCCATGCAAGGATAGGACCATGTTCTGCACATGCACTCAAGTCCTGAGGACGTCTAGAAACCTTGGATTTTTTTTTTTTTTCAAATGTATTATACACATGTCTTGTTTGGATAGACCTATTACTGCTTTTGGGGGGGGGGGGGAGGGGCTGCTAGTTAGAAGTGGGTCTGAAGACTAGGCAGCCTCCCACCATGCACTGTAACTTAAAATATTTAGCATTGCCTACCTGTTCAGTGAGTAGTTAGGAGCAAGATAAGTTTCCTTGCAATGGCTGAAACACACTGAAGGTGTTTGCACAGCAGCCAGAGTTTCAAAACGCTGTGGGAAATCACAGAGCTTCTTCCCTAAACACCGTAGCCTGTTGCTGCACCACAGCCTTGCCTGCCAGCTCCTTCCTCATCCTCCCCTCGCCTGCAAGAAAGTGTGTCTTAAATGATGTGGTTTCGTAGGAATTAAGTCCATGCTTAGGATTAGTTGATGCCACTAGCAGCAATTAGCATCTGAACTAAAGCACACCTGTGTAATTTTTTTCTTTCTCTTTTTGAATTTGTAGACTGTTTATGCTTTTTATTTATTTATTCATGTACTGAAAGCTGAGAGATCAGCTCACCTCTGCTTGCTACATTTCTTCCGCTGACATGTCCAAACACTCCCACCTGGGTTTTTAAGTGCTTGGAAGGCGTTCTGGCTGTTTACGTGGTTTTATGAGTGGAAAGGTATGCCCTTAAGCTGATAGAAGCTTACTAATGCTTCAAGTTGCAGCATATAGGGAAGTGTGTACTTTGCCTCGAGTTGGGACGATGCTGTGAGGGCTGGAGCACCTCTGCTGTGAGGACAGGCTGAAAGAATGGGGGTTATTTAGTCTGAGGAAAAGAAGACCCTGGGGAGACGTTAGAGCCCTTTCCAGTTTCTGAAAGGGGCTACAGGACAGATGAGGAGGGACTTTTTACAAGGACATGTAATGATAGGATGAGGGGTAATGGCTTCAAACTCGAAGAGGTGATATTTAGATGAGGTATTAGGAAGAACTTTGATGTGAGGATGGTGAGACCCTGGCCCAGGTTGCCCAGAGAACCTGTGGCTGCCCCATCCCTGCAGGTGTTCAAGGCCTGTCTGGACAAGGCTTTCAGCAACCTGGTCTGGTGGGAGGTGTCCCTGCCCAGAGCAGGGGGTTCGTAGTGGTGATCTTTAAGGTCCCTTCCAACCCAAACCATTCTGTGATTCTGTGGAATGAGGTAAGAGATGAGGAATAGCCGAGTTCATGCCCCAGTAGTGATGGGCAGCCTGGGCAGCTCATCACACGCATCTTTCCTCCCCTGCAGCCCATTATCCCACCTCTGACTGGAGTGCCAGGAGTGTAACAGCGAGTTGTTTGTTTGTGAGGTCTTTTTAAATTCTCTGAGGGCTAAGAACAACAGAAGTATCCAGGTCTTAATACTAGAGAGCTACTCTTTTTGTTTTCTGACAATCAAAGGGATGACATAATGAGTTGCTAGAAGGCATCATCAGAGCTGGCAACTAGACTTGGTCACTGCTGCAGGGCTTGCAGGATATTTACGAACAGTCTGGGTCTTAAAAATTACATAGAGAATCTGAGAGTATCACCAGGATTAATTCAAAGAATGCTCAGAGCTTTTTCAGCTGTCTAACTTGGTTTTTGTTCAATTGCACAGTTACTGTAACTCTTGGACCTTTGCATCTCTCCATCATTTATCTGTACTGTAGGGGTTGGGGTGTGAGCAGCACAGTGGGGAGATGAATCCCTAATTTTGACTTAGATGCCCAAGACAGTGGGTCCTCACAGTACTGGTAAGCTGAGAAATTCACCTTCCTCTGCTGCCAGGTTGGCCAATGAAGAGTTGCATAGAGGAGAGCTGCATGAAGAGCTGAAAGTGGGGGCTGTACCTGCCTTCTACCACCCTCTCCACAGCTTTATCAATGCAGATAACTGAATTGATCACGTTTCCTAAAACCCAAGTTGCCTGATTTTTTTTTNATTTGTCTTTTTTTTTTTTTTTTTTTTTTTTTTTTTTTAAAACTTTTCTTAAAACCCCTGCTGCCTTGGTGAGGATGGAGAGCTAGGGTACAGCCCCCTGTGCTTAGACCACAGCATCAGTCCCTCTATTTCAGAGCTTGTTATGCTCTGTGTATTTGAAGCATGTGTGTATAAATCACAGAAAAGTCACTGATGCTTCAGCAGAGCATGCTTGCACTTTTTTTTTTTTTTAATTCTGGTGAAATTACAGCAAAAACTTTATCACTGGAGATTTATAGCACTGCTAACGTAATTCATTCTTGACTGAAATTTGGCATGGGAGGTGTTAAGCTGGGTTGCAGCCCATTGTTGCTTTGCATGTTGTTACTGGATGTATGCAGTTTGATGGTTGCAAAGATAGAAAGGTTAGGGAATGGTACAGAGATTTGTAAAATAGTAATTCTGATACTTGTGTTGCTTGAATGACCTTGTGTTTTTAAAAAGACATCTGATGTTGAGTTGAACCAGAGAAAAATCTTAGTGCGGAGCTTGTTTTCTGTGTTAAAAAGCAAGAATAAAAGGCTGCAGTTTAATAAAACCACTAGAGCTGCTTAGGAGAATTTCCTGTTTGTGTTTTGTTTGGTTTTTTTTTTTTCCTGCAAGTATTTAGCATTTCGGTATTGTAATACTGCATGAGAACGCAAATGTTGCATAGCTGAAAAGTTATTAAGCGATAGTGGAGATGAGGTTCTGCACGTTGTGTGAAGGAAGTGAAATAAGAGAGTACGCTACCTTGGTTAGAAACAAGAAATAAAATGAAAAATTAAAGGGAGAGTGGGAGGAAAGGGGGACTAAATGCATTTTAAAAACCCAAATGGCCTTTTGTGTTAGGTAGACAAGGATGACTTACGCTTTTTCCTCAAAAAAAAAAAAATCTGCATCAAGAGGAATGTAGTTTTCCTGTATCTTGTCCACTGTAATGATTTGGAGCTTGGTCCTGTTGAACCCCAGTGCTTCTTGTGGAGCATCTACAACATCTGGGTGTAAATATCACAGACAGGGAGGCTGGTGTGGGGAGGAGCTGGAGGTGCATGGAGAGCACAGTCTCACAAACTCAGCCAGGAAGTTCTAGAAATACCCTGTATAAACACTGCATCCTACAGGAAGAACCCTAAAGCCCAAATAAACCATTTCCCTCTATGTCTATGTATATATAAACTCTACTAGTTTGAAAGATCTTATCAGGTCAGTGATGTGCCTTTTTACAGTAGTTCCTAAAACAAGTTATAGGATAAATACCTACTGGTTTGTTATTTTTTAACTGTTCATCAGGTCTTTCTGTGCTTTTATTAGCTATTAAAAAGTCTTCACCTCCCTTGCCTATACCCAGAAGTCATAAACCCTCCCCAGGTCATTTTATCTGAACAAGTAGCTATTATTGGTTAAAATCCTTCCAAATGCAGAGTTACATAGCCTGTGCGAATGGACAGAAGGAGGGTGGGTGACCTTACCCGTTTCATTTGATGCGCTTGTGTTCCAGGCGGGGGGGTGTGTGTCTTCCCCCACCTAAAAGTTGTGCGTGTTATGTATGTGGTATGTGTAGAATGGTTAACAAGACGGCAGATAAAGGGGAGGCAGAAATAGGCTTATTTTGATGCCTTGGAGTGAACTCTCTGGGATTGCCATGGACATCTTCCATGATGCTGGGCTGGATGATGTTAAAATAGCTGTGATTGCATTACAGTGATGTTTTTACCCAACTTTTACGAACAAGGCCACAGGCAGGGTCCTGCACATGGGTCAGAGCAACCCCCAGTGTGAATACAAGGCTGGAGGTTGAAGGGATGGAGAGCAGCCCTGCCGAGATGGACTTGGTGGTGTTGGGTGAGAACCTCAACACAAGCCAGCAACATGCACAGGGAGCCCAGAAAGATCCCTGCATCCTAGACTGCATCCCCAGCAGTGTGGCTGGCGGGAGGGGTTCTACCCCTTTGCACCAGTCTGGAGAGACCCCCTTGCAGTGCTGCCTCCAGCTCTGGGGCCACCAACATCAGAAGGACATGGACTTATTGGAGCGGGGCCAGAGGAGGCCACGGAGATGCTGCAAGGGCTGGAGCCCCTCTGCGGTGAGGACAGGCTGAGAAAGTTGGGGGTGTTCAGCCTGGAGAAGAGAAGGCTCCAGGCTGTTCAGCCTGGAGAAGAGAAGGGGAGACCTTAGAGTCCCTTCCAGTCCCTAAAGGGGCTCCAGGAAAGCTGGGGAGGGACTCTTGATCAGGGAGGGGAGCCATAAGGGTAATGGTTTTAAACTGGTAGAAGGGAGATGTAGATGAGATGTCAGGAAGAAATTCTTTGCTGTGAGGGTGGTGAGACCCTGGCCCAGGTTGCCCAGAGAAGCTGTGGCTGCCCCATCCCAGGAGGTGCTCAAGGCCAAGTTGCACAGGCCTTTGAGCAACCTTGTCTGGTGGGAGGTGTCCCTGTGCAGGGCAGGGAGGTTAGAACTGGGTGATCTTTAAAGTCCCTTCTAATCCAAGCTGTTCTGTGATTTTCTCATGCGTTTGCACATTGAAAAGCTTCTGGCTTCTCTCCTAGTTTTATTATTAGGTATTAATGAAGAATAAATACAGAAATGCTTGTATCCCCAGGGGCCAAGATCTAGCTGGAGTCTCCCAGTTTTTTGGGTGTGGAACCAGCAGTTGGTGCACCTGTTGACCTCAGCCATGCCGGTCCTACCCCAGTGACTGGTTGAGGAGTCCTTTGAAATCACAGCCTATGAATGAAAGAGATTACAGCTTAATGAAATCTGCCACCACGTGCTTCTGTTTTCTTGTTCAGGAAAGCTCTAAGTAAATTGTAAACTGGGTTAATCTGTTGATATCATTTGCTGTTCTGTACAAAAGTCATTCAAATGTATTTCTAGCAGCTTAATTGCTTGTAGGGGTGTTTGGGTGGGATTTTGTGTTGATTTTTTTTTTTTAATGTTTGCTCTTTCCCTTTTCTATATCTCTAAGGAAGTGTGGGCTACCTTTGTCGGAATATTGGTGGAATAGCTTTTTTAGGTGAACTACAAAACCAAACACGTCTTATGGGAAGGAAGGGATGGGGAAAGAAGGCTGTTTGTGTACCTTTTCTCATTCATAATTTTAGAAAATTTAACTTCTGGAGCTGGTGCTGTGTAATTCATGTGATTATAGGAGTTGAGAGTCCAAGGCTTAATTTCCTTCCAGTACTGACTTAAAGAAACAAAGGGAAAAGGTAACAGCAGTGAGCAGGAGAGCAGGAGAGCATTTGCTGCTTTGCTTTTGCCTGTGTTGGACAAAAGGCACTCCAATTCCGCAGTGGGTTAAGCAATAAAATCACTGGTTGCTTTTGCAAATTAGTTCTCTTTGGATTACAAATATATCTCAGGTTTATGGGTTAATTTGGGGTAAGAAGATACAGAGGAAAATGTATCTGTTGTTCCAGCACTTGAATTCTGAGATTTTAGTAAAATGCATGCCTTTTTATACCTTTTTTCTTGTATATCAAGAAGAAACAGTTAAGTATTACTAGGCTATTTCCCTCTTCTGTTTCCTGTCTGCTGCAGGAATAGGAGAAACAGTTTTTCACAAGACCATTTGCCAGGTTGTGGTTCTACATGAGTCTGATACCCTTCTGAAACTACTTGACTGCAAGCAGTACTTCCCTTTATGTGTTTTAAGAAGGAAAAAGTTGCTCTGACATGCTTTTGGGGTACCAATGGTAGAGGTGGGACTAGAAATGAGCACGCCTAGGTTGGACCTTATTCAAGTGGTCATCTGCCTTAGGTTAGCAGTGGTGAGTCCTGGCTACCTACTGTATATAATCTATACTTTAAATGTGTAGATGTCTAAAGCTGCCTGGTGCCATATTTGTCCAACAGTAAAGCAGCCCCTGACCCTGTAAGCAAGGGTGGAAAAACCCAGCTGCTATGTGAGGGTCTCGTGAATCTGTTGTTTCTGACCCATTGTCTGTAGGACAGTTGGAGGCAATATATAACATGTTGTTAAGTGGCAACGAGTGCTATAAAGGGTTCATTCAATGGACTTTCAAGACTCCCTCTGAAAACTGTTGCTGGTGATTGCAGGGAACATACCTGTACCTGGAAGAGGTTGTCTCTTCAGATGGTTAATGTTTACTGGCCTTCAGCTATGAACCAAGCATGAAAGAGAGATCCTTATCTCAGCTTTGTCACTTGTGAAAGTGGCAGTCCAAGTATTAAGATACATTGAAAAATGCTTGATAAATAGCAACCAACATTGCCTTTGAGTATGGTTAGTACTGGATATTTTTTTTCCCCAGTGTATGTGGAAGTAAACATCCCTCTGTGTAATGGTAGCAGTGAGGAGAGGAGGGAAGGATGGGATGGCAGAGAAACTTGTTGACTTAAGTGGTGATGGGTCAGCAGCAAAAGTACTCATGTTTTTTGTACTGATTCATTTCAGTTTGTGGTTTTATGAGCTGCCACGATGTGAACCTGGGCCATTTGGGTCACCCCTTGCTCCAAGGGGCATGGGAAGGTAGTGATTGTATTTTTCTTAGACCATTAAAAGTGTATCTTCTTCATGTCTACAGAGATTGTCTTCCAGTGTCAGATGGTGTATGTCTTCCTTAGATTATAATTCAGAGCCTTGTTTCTTATTGGGTACAGAGCACCTGGCTTTTTTTTTACCCATTAAGCATAGGATCATGCCTTACTTTCTGCATTCTGTCAGGGTGCAGATGCCCAGCAGTGTGTCAGGGGATGTGCTTTTGGCTTCCACCCCAACTGCTAGTTCAACTATGCGTGCCATAGGTTCATCCTCAATGCCTTGCTTCATGTCATCCAGGTGCGTGATGCCAGTGCAGCTTCAGGTGACTCCAGAAGTACAACTACAGCAGTTGTGTGCGTTTCTTTGGCAGTGCTGAGTTGCTGTGATGTTTGCAGAGGAAAACTTCTTCAACCTGGAGAAGTGAAGGCTCCAGGAGGACATTATAGCAGCCTTCCAGTACCTAAAAGGGCTCCAGGAAAGCTGGGGAGGGGGACTCTTGATCAGGGAGTGGAGTAAGAGGACAGTTTAAAACTTTAAACTGGAAGAGGGGAGATTTAGTTGAGACATCAGGAAGAAATTCTTCGCTGTAAGGGTGGTGAAACCCTGGCCCAGGTTGCCCAGAGAAGCTGTGGCTGCACCATCCCTGGAGGTGCTCAAGGCCAGGTCGGTCAGGGCTTTGAGCAACCTGGTCTAGTGGGAGGTGTCCCTGCCCAGGGCAGGGGGTTCGTAGTGGTGATCTTTAAGGTCTCTTCCAGTTCAAACCATTCTGTGATTGTACGAAACCCAATTCTGATTTCTTCTGTGGCGTGGAGCACATCACACTGAGACCCTGTTTGCAAAATATCCCAAGAGGGGGGATGCTTTGGGTTTTGCAAATGCTTTATCTGAAAGAGGCTCCCAACAACTAATACCCAACTGCTCTTCTAATCTGTTGCTTCCTTAGGTGGATGGAATAAATGCTCAGTCCATTTTCTCTACTTCTTCATGTGACTTTATTTCAGCAAGAAACTTCTGCTGCTCCCTGAATAAAACCAGCTTCTCAGACAGAAAAGGGAAACTCCTTGAGAGCACTCTCCATTGTTGAAATGCGCTCTGTAAAAGCACACTGGCACATTTTGTTACACGAAGGAATTCCTGGCCATACCCAACCTTCAGTAAATAGCCAGGGAGAGGCAACTGAAGCATGATGGATGGCTGTGGTTGTTGAGGACAGGTGTGTGGCCTGGAAGTCCATGGTGCAGACCAAACGAGAAAGGGAACCATGCCATATTTTACAGAAGTGGTGTGGTGTTAGGAGAAAACTCTCCAGTGCCTAAAGCTGTGTTCAGGGTCTCTTGCAACAAGTACAGAAAATGCAGAAAGGCTGTTCTTCGATCCATAGGTAATTTTTTCCTGTTATGAAATGCATTTCAAGACCCTTGAAAATTATAAGTCTTAATCAATGAGAAGAAGTAATTCATTGGGGTGTTTTGCTGATTTTGATGTTTAGCTTCAAATTATGGACGGGGGCAAAAAAAAAACCAAAACAAAACCCCAAACAACTCTGGAAGTCTAAAAACCTTTTTAAAGATGCATAATGTAATGTCCAGAAAAGTTCTACCTATAGATTGTCCGAGGTGCCCTAGCCTGGTGAGGTGGCAGAAAAACAAAGGATGGCTCCAATAGGAATGTGCTTGGTTGAGCATCTGGTTCAGGCATCTCTTGCTGAATAATTCATAAAGTGGATTCAGAAACTCCCTGGACAGGAAAGGTAAACTTTTAAAACCCATTCTCTCTGGATTTTTTGAGTTTTCTACTCAGGACTGGAGATTTTTAAAAATGTGGCTTGTTAGAAGGTGCTACCTTGCAGGGAACATGAATGCTGCTGTGCAAGAAGCTGAAAGGTTGTTCCTGTTCACTCCTTGTACACATTCTTGCTATTTTATATTTAACTTCAGAAAATTGTAGACCTGTAAGGAAGGAAATACTTAAAAGGCTGAAATCCAGTCTCTGTATATTTGTTTTATTTTGGAACATCTCAAGTACAGGAACTTTTTTTCCCAAATGTGACTTTGTCATTCGTGATCTAATTAAAATGCTAAGTATACTAACCTCTTTTGTGCTTAAGGAAGATCTTTGCTTATGTATGTGGTAACTTCCCTCTGCAGGATAGCCCTAATTTTCTGAAGAGTGGCTTGTTGTAAAGGTCAGAAGGCAGTTACCATCTTCCCTCTGACCAAATGTGTGCAGGCAGACATGGAAAAAGTCTCTTGAGATCGGGCTTTGTGGTTTTTCATACAAAAACACACAACCTGGCACAGGGATATATAAACTTACAAGAAACAGGTTTATATAAGGAGTTGTTTCCCATGTGTTTGATGACTGGGAATTGGTTGCAGATAAAGTTTCCTGCCCAAGTGCAGATGGCAGCCTGTGGAGGCTACCCATGCCTTCGGTTGCACCCATCAACGGTGACACTTCAGGAGATGAGGTTTGCAAGCAATGGGCTCCATCAGTAGATTGGTACAGACATATGTGGTAGCTTTTTAAGGTTTTAGTAGCTTGAAAAATTGTGTAACTTGCTCCCCACATCACATAGCACAGAATTCTTGACTTACGTTGTCTATGGCTGTACCTGTAGTTTTGTGACAGCTCCTCTGCATTACAGATCGTGTGTAGATTAGTCTGCTCATGTCATGGAGCAGAGTTGTGGCAGAGTGGGTTTTCATTTAATTTTTATTTCTTTAGCTAGACAGTGTGCTGAACATGTTCTTCCTTTTGGCTAAAATTGAACTTTCTCCCCTACCCTAAGCTGCCCTTCCATCCTTGGACCTCCATCAGAAGAGGTATGAGAGACATGCAGAGTATATCATAGGTTGGCGCAGTGTTTCAATTAACTATTAAATTCTTTAGCCTGGGATATGACCTAATTAAGCTTGAAGAGCTTGCTTGCCCCAGGTGGATAGAAATCCTGCCCGAACAAGCACTGAGATAATAAGCAAAAATTACTCCATATCAAAGGAAAAGCTTAATTTTAGCCCTACAAATCTAAATAAGATGTAGCACCTTCAGCAGCCCATGGATGCGGGTTATTGCGCTGCCAGCTGTTAGCAGGTCAAAGTCAATAAAATCTGCTATTTGGAAACGGCACGGGCACCGCTGTGCTCCTAAGAACTGTCTGTACCCATTTCACAGCAGCGTTTGTGGGAAGCAAGTGAGGAGCCACTTTGAGCTCGCAGTGCCACTCACTTGGCGGAGGGTCAAGAGGAAGTCCTGAGCACTCTCCAGGAGCAGGATTTTTGGAATAGTCCCCGTGCCATCCTCCATACTGGCAACAGCTGGTAATCATAGGCATGATGGGTGTCTGGCATCCCTGGCACCAGAGCCCAGCCTTCCCTGTTGCTACCTTGGTTGGCAGGAGAGTCCACTGTCTCTAAGGCGGTGGAAATTTTTAAAGCAGCTTGATTATTTTTTCTAATTACTGGGGGTTTTTTGGTTTTGTTTTTTTTTAATTTCTGATGTCATTGGCATGCGTATCTGACTTGCTGAATTACCCCATGATCTGCGAACATCGATTGATTTAATGAATAAGGCAAAAATGCCCCATGCAGCTGGGGCAGTGCAAAGCCAAGAAGCCATATGATGCCCCAGAAGAAATGTCCAACACCTTCAATATTGGTGGTGTGCCCCTCATGCTCTGTAGCCAGGACTGCCAAAGCTTGGAAGGCTGGAGAGGGTTGGGGTTTTTTTTGTCATTTTATTGTGGTTTCTTGTTACTTCATACTATTTCTATATGCTTTGAAGAAAGAAAGGGACTGGAAGAACCTATCTGGTTTCTGAAAGTATCTGTTTAGTTGTGGCAGACGATGGAGAAAAATAGACTGTTGTATTTTGCTAATTGGCTCACACCTGACAAACTGTCATAATGACAGGAGTCAACGTTTGGTGTTTTTGTGGAATTATTGTCCAGGCTTTTATGGTAGCCTGGTCCTTCATCTAGAGCAAAGAAGGGGTGAAGGCAGAATATCTGGGTGTCGCTTCAGGGTTGAAATGACATTTCTGGGTGACACTTCAGGGTGCAAGCACGAGGAACCTTGATGAGCACTGACTGTTGCATGCAGCTTCTCACTGCTGTCTCAAATACTTAATTAGCTGGAGAGCATGAACCTTAACAGCACTCTTGATAGTGATTTCCTAGAAGGCAGCATTCAAGGATTCTGTCTGTGTCTGTTAATATTATTCCAATCTCTGCTTGTAATTGATGTGAGTTGGTTAATTACTAATGCCATCAGTTAACCGGAGGAGCTATGAGGTGGTGTAAAACAGTTTGTCGCGCAAAAACCCTGGTATGCTAATGCACATGGGAGACAAAAATTAGGCAAGATTAACAGCTGGTCTTCTTGTATGTGCAGTGATTTGGCAGGATTGTAATGTAATTAATCACTCGAAAAAGGATTGTGGTTTGGCACAATGTAGGTACCCCCCAGCTAGCCTTGTCGGGCTCAGGTGCGGGCTTCTGAGCACAGACTTTTGCTTGCCCCTTGTCATCAGGGGGGAGTGTGTCAATGTGGTCGACACCACTGTAGCAATGCCAGTGTTTCTCTAGGTAGGAATGATTTGTGTGAACTTTAAACATTGTTTTCAGAATCAGATCATTGCCTCTCTGATCTTACTGTAACTTAATTGCCATACTGTTGTTACAGTTATTTGCTAGCCTAGTAGATAGGTACAAAACCAGAAAACACCTGTCTTGGTATGTTCTGTGTCAGACACGTAGAAAATGCTTAATATTTAGTACAATATATAGAAATTTACGCAAATGTTCCATGAAGTAAGCATACAAATAGCATCTAGGTCTTCACTGCAGTGTGGTAGAGGTCAAATCCAAGTGGAAAGCCAGGTTGATACTATTGCACACGCTTTTTTTTTTTTTATGTAGATAATTTTCCCCTTACAGTTAACTAACATCTTCTAACTAATGTGGAAATTTAATTATATTTCTGAAGCAGTGAATGGCCTAGTTCAAAGGGATCACTTCCAGCGGACAAAAATAATTCGACTATATATGGTACTAAAGAGTGAAATGACGAGAACATATTATAGGCATAAATATTTAAGTCTTTTTCAGGTTAAGTTAAACTTAATTTCTGTACTGATGGCTTTCTGTGCTCTGTGAGGTCTGCAGGCAGATGTGAGCTTAATTCAGCTCTTAGGGTGGCGTTCAGTATTTGTGCATAGCAGTTGTTGCAGTGGGAATGATCTAAATGTGTTGCAGGTTTTTGCAAGAAGGAGATGGAGAAGTCACATAAATAAGTTCCTGGACAAGGACAAGTTGATGTGGTATCCCTGTTCCCTACTCTCCCTACCTCCTTTAATAGCAGAAGAAACCTGGGCAGTGCTGTGCCTCAACCTGATTTACTGGAGTAGGATAACTTACACCTAGAACATGACACCAGTCTGAGGGCTCCTCATCATGCCACTGTGAGCTAGCATTAGATGTTTTTGAGATGGAAGAAAAGGTTAATGTCTCTGGACAAAGTGGTGATGTCTGTTCAGCTCTGGGGACTTGTGATGGTAGCACAACTATTTTAGTACCAAGTTGCTGCAGAGGCAGCGGTTGGCCTTGGCACATCCCCACTGCATCTTTAGAGGTACTGTAATTCATGGCAGAGGTGGTTTTATTTTCATTTGAACAAAAACCAATGTGGAACAGTCCAGAATGGCTTTTCTTGATAGTTTCTGGTTGTGGCAAAACCCTTTGTTTCCAACTAGTGCTATCTTAATATTGAGTATTAACAGTAAATATACCAAAAATACTTAATCTGGAGGGGAGCACCTTCATCTGTGACTGGAGAGGGGGGAAATGCAACAGCAAAATAACTTGATTTATTGGTATCACCTACTGCCCACGCAGCAGCAGCTCTTGTAATGACTTTAAATGAGGTGAAAACCGAATAACAATGTTGGCTGGGGAGGCAGCTAATCCGTGATGTGCAGGATGGCCTGCCCGGACGGACAGCTCTGGGGACCTGTGTGAGGAAACTTTCTGCAGCTGCTTTTGTATAGAGAATAGTGTGACCTGCAGATGGAGGCTTTTGCTGGTATCTTAAGCTTCAGAAAAACAAATATTCCCTCAAAATAACATTAAAAAAATAAGCTTCCACTTCTTCCTGTTTTTATAGTTCACTTATTTCCTCAGTGTCATGGTTTTGTCTCCAGTACTGTAGATTATTAATCTTCAGAGGATCAGGACCTTCGTAGAAGTATTTCCTGTACATGTTTATCTGTCTTTTTAACAAATTAGTATCTACTTGTTCTCTTCTGAATTTTCCTGCAAATAATAGGAAACTCTCAGTCAGTAATAAAGCTTTTTGCTAGAAAAAATACCTAGATGAGTCACTGCCAGGGGTTAAAGTACCTTTTGTATGACTTAGTCAATGGCATCCTTTAGGACGTCTGCGAGTAGCCCCAAATTCCAGAGGTCACAGTCTTTGTGTTGGTTTTGGCGAAGTATTGTTTCAGCTAAACTTCATTTATTTGGTTGTAAGTGCATCTGGAGGTCTTCTGTCCAGGTGTTACCTATGCTCCTAGAAGAGGGATGTTGTTACATATACAGCTTGTTTGGAGAGGGCCATGAATTTACACCTAATTTATAAGCAAGGTGAGCATTGGCCATTAGTCAACAGAGAAGCTCTTCTGTTGCCTTGTTATAACAGGATGGAGGCAATCTTTTCAGCCACTACAGTACTAATTTTTGTACCTTTAGGCTAATCTCAGCCTAGTTTTTAAATGCATGCATTAAATAACGTGCATATAAATAATATTCCTCCAAAAACGTGCATGCAGGCATGTGGGACTTAACTCTCACGTTCTCTACAGGTGTGTTATAGCCTGAGCACATGTGGACAGGCTGAAGTGAGGATGTGGCTTTTCCATTTTACTTCAAACTTGACGGCATACATCATGCATGCATCTCTAAGGGACAGTGTTGGATTGGGATGAGCAGCTTGCTTCCCGCCTTGGCTCTCTAGTTTTGATGGAGCTGTTATCATCCCACTCCATCTCTGAATCTCTTGAAGCTGGGTCTGTGACGCAGACCGTAACTCAAGACCAGTGCTGCCACTGCCTTGTGTTTCATTGATATCCACAGCACTGGCCCAGTGGCACCTTCAGAGCTGTCCACATGCTGGAGAAAAGATGGGTTGGCCACCTGATACCAACATGAATAAAAAGGCATCCGTGGACAAAGTAGTAGCTTGTGCATCTTCAAGGCAGAATCTTTTGAATTGCCCCTGGCACTCAGAAAGGCCTGGGGGGTATTTTTTAATTTTACTTTTTTCAGACAACTTGACAACTCGTGATTTCTTGTGATGGTGCAAATCGTTTACCAAAGCTTGTACTCAACTTGCTTTTGGTCAATGTACAGTGTATTTCTCTTCCATAGCACACTGAAACACCGTTGCTGTTTGTTCTGAATATTAATTTCCAGCAGACAACAAGGCCTTGCAGGGCAGTCTTGGCACGTTGCACTTTTGTTACTGTCTTGTCTGGGAGACAAAACATCCCTCTGGAGCCCTAGGCTGCCCACCCTTTGCACAAATGGAGTAGAGATCTGTCTACAGATTAAAGCTCTTCCTCACAAATATTTGTCTTGCTTCAAAGGTGAATGCTTTCTTCTTGCAGAGAAGCAGTGGAAGCTCCATGCCTGGAGTTCAAGGCCAGGTTGGACGGGGCTTTGAGCAACCTGGTCTAGTGGGAGGTGTCCCTGCCCATGGCGTGGGGGTGGAACTAGGTGATCTTTAAGGTCCCTTCCTAAACCATTCTATGATTCTGTGGCTCTGTGTTCAGCAAGACAGTAATTTTGCTTTTCTTCAGTATTCATTATTTTTAATTTTTTAAGTGTTTTTGGGTTAAGAGCATGCTTAAACAGAGTGGTGTGGCCTGTTAAATGAATAGACTTGCATAAGCCGTTACTAGGTATTTTCTAGGCTTAAGCAGTTTTTCTGGTCTTGTGTGGGGTGTTGGTGTTCTGTTTGGTTTTGGGTGGTTCCAGCTGTACCATCTGTGAGATGAGGAGGATGAGAAGCTCCTTCACCATCAATTCTGCTCAAATGAAAGACCACGGGAGGCTTCATTCACCATCCAGTATGCCAGAGGACTGTCCCTGGGGAGACATACCAAAACTTACCTTTTTGGAAGGAATGTGGAAACACGAACGTGTTCTCATTTCACCTGTCAGAATGAGAATACGGGGATGACCCCCAGGAGATTTCCCCTGATGGACTTCTCTGCTGTATGCCAAGGAAATTGCTCTTGCCAGTGATACATTCAGCAGGCACTAAATTGTCCAGCATTTTAAAAAGCTGCCTGTTAAAGCAGAGCGCAGGAAATAGATGCTGTTAAATGCAAATGACACTTGTGACCGGACAAAGGAAGAGAGGGACGCAACTGCCGGTAGCTTGAGGAAACTTCGCTTGTTTGTTTGTGCCTTTGTTTTTCTTTTTTTTTTTTTTTTTTTTTTTTTTTTTTTTTTCTTTTTTTTTTCCCCAAAGACCTTCAGCTTTGCAAGGGAGGCGACAGTCGACATGTAAACAGGAAAGCTGGCTGCAGGGAGAACAAAGTAAGAGTTTGGAAGATATGCACAGTTGGCCACAGGAAACCAAAGGTATTGATAAGAAGTCTCTGGCTGCCATCAAACTTCAAGAATAACATCAGAAAACTGAATAATGGTTAAAGCTGGATGTCCTGCTACAAGGCAGGCGTGGCAGGGCTTGTGGTACTGTGTGCAGGAGAGGAAACATGCCCTGCATCATTTCTGTGCTCTGAAAGAGGCAGGCAGTGAGAATCACTATATTAAAGGAGCAATAAAATAATTCTCATGCTACTAAAAATGAAAACAGAATCATAAGCATTAACCATCTTCTTTAAGAAGTCTATAAAACAGCAGCTTGTTCCCAAGAGCACTGGAAAGAGCTGGACAAAGTACATCTTAAGGGCAAGATAATGTTTTACTAACTCTTACAGGGGAAGCAGAGGGATCTTGAAAATTTAAGCTGGTTAGCTTAAGTCAGTCCTCAGCAAAACTGGAAGCTGGCTGAAAGGAGGTGCAGTTGACATCAGCTCGCCTGTATGAACTTGGAGCTGGTCAGCCTGGTTTTATGGAAGTATTTTGTGGATTAAAATATTTAGGTGGATAAAGGTTACTGTATTGTGGTGCTTGCCTGGGGCTGCTGTATCTCCTGCCCTTGCAGGCACTTTTAGCGTGGAGTATTGAGTCCTGGCATGAGGGTTTTGTGACAGATAGCACCCACCCTCAGAAAGAGCAGCAAAGATGATGTGAAATCTGAAAAGAAGAAATTGGAGAAGACAACAACACAGATACATGCTATCTGGGGTACACTTAATTAATCTGAGAGTACTTGCGTGGGGAAAAATATTATCCTACAGAAAGGGAAGGCAGTGATTAGAGGTTAAAAGAAGGTTTGTGCTTTAAAAAGAAATAATATATTTTTTTAGGGATGTTTTGGATTCTTCATCACTTGAGATCTTTTGTAGATAAACTGGAGTTAACCATCTGTTAGACTAAGCAGTCTAGATTAAATCTGAAATGAAACAAAAGTTTGATTGACGAACAGCTGGCCAAGTCAAGCTCTTCAACCTGTGTTGTGAGCAGTCCCTGTTCTCAGGTGGTCAGAGGTATGTACCTGTTCATGGAATTACAGTCCAGCCAGTCTAGGAGATACTATTCCAAGAAAAACACAAGTTCAGATGCAAACTGTGGAGAGGCAGGACATCAAAACCACCTCTCCTTTGAGCTAAGTATTTAAGTGTGGAAAAAAGGGAGGAGGAAAGTCTTGGTTTTTTACTAGCTTTTTTTCTTTTTTAAACCATTTTTTTTGTCAAGAAAATGAAAATTTGCAGCCTGCCCTGTGGTGATGAAGTCCATGTCACATGAGTAAGGCAAAACATGGCGTTAGATTCCTCGAGTATATCAGAGCTGTTTGACTGGGTATCAATGAGGAGCTATGGAGGAAGGTTTAATTAGAAGAAAAGCACAGAAGGCTTTTTTGGCACAGAGGATCTGTGTGCGTGTCATTTGTGTAACCTCTTTTCTGGTCATAGATGTTTATTTGGAGTCAAGTAAGATGCTCTCGGCATCTTTCCTTTGATCTGCCTGCAGGAAAATTAAATCCACATGGCATCCACCCAGGACCTTTCTACATCCTGGATGGAAATACACATCTATGCTGGGGTTGGTTTTTATTGTCATCTGTGTGTACAAAGCTCCATTTGTCTACCATAGTGATGTGTCTGTCCAAGGCCTAAGCTTTAAAACACCCGGAAAAGAAAAATTATTGTTGTGAGCTTTCAGTCACAGGCAGATGGGCTTTTTAAACCCACCTATGAAGAGTTGCCTTGGTTTGCACAGTTTGAAATGGCAAAGAAATGCTGCCTTCAACTTTCCATGCTTATTTATAAATTACAGAGATGCTAAATAGGTTGTGCCTTTGCTAGGACCTGGGGTTGTGCTATATGTAATGATCTGGTCAGGCTAGGACAATGAGCCCGGCCTGGGCAAGGCAATTACTGCCTGGCTTCAACGATAGGGTGCTCATACTGTGATGGTGGTTTGCAGCTTGCTGGCGCCAACTGCAAAAAGAAAAAGGCATGGATCCTCTCTTGCTTTGTATCAGATGATGTCTACAAGAGATTAAATGTCAGAGTTTTCTTCTTCCTTAGCTGTACTGGAGTACTTGGGGTCCATTTGTGTTAGGGAGGCATCGTGACTGGTGATGCCTAACATCTGCCTGAAGTCTGTCTTGGGAAGCACATAAACAGAATTGAGCTGTGCTGTGACTAGAACTGCTCCTGCATGGGACTTTATGGACCATCCTTCCCCTAGCAGACTCCTCAGCTGCTGAAGCACTACTTAGCTGTAATTATAACAATACCTTGCTTTTGTGCTGGCGGAACCTTACTCAAGTTTCATGGAAAATAGGGAAGGTGTGGTAATGGTAGGTAGGGAGGTGCATTTTGGTGTTCCTGAATATTCAGCAGCACTACGCATATCATAAATAACATTAAGTCAATCATAAGAATCAGCTTTTGCACCCTTTCTGCTATTTCTGCTACACTTTCAGCTCTTCTCTACAATGCAAGTTAAATGAACTCTGTATTCAAAAAAGCTTTGTGGGCAACAGGGACAGCCCAAGTGAAATGGGTGTCTCTGAAGTGCTGGACAAAAAGCTGCACTGACCATATCTATGAAGTCTTTTGGGGTGGATTGTTTCTTAGTGTTTGTGTTGGTTTTGTTTCATCTTTCTTTTTAAATAAAGATGGACAGAAGCACCCTTCTTTACCCCTCCAAAGGCAAAGTAAGCAACGTTTACGCAATATTGCTAAAGGAAATATTGAATGCTATGCCTGAGGTAGCTTGTCTGGTATTCCTGGGTGGTAAGATGCTACAAGTTGCGGAGTGTCCTGTACAGACCTGAGCCTGCTGATACTCACAAGCCAACATGGTACTACACTGAAATTATGTACCAAAGCATTTTTTTATGTGGGTAGACTCATAGAATGGTTTGGGTTGGGAGGGAACTTCCAGACCGTCCAGTTCCAACCCCCCTGCCGTGTGCAGGAACACCTCCCACCAGACCAGGTTCCTCAAAGCCCTATCCAGCCTGGCCTTGAACACCTCCAGGGATAGGGCAGCTACAGCTTCTCTGGGCAACCTGTTCCAAGCTGTCAGGTTTTGGTCCTGTGTGCTGTGTTAATGCTGTGCTGCAGAAATTCACCCCATTAATATGACTGATATTTGATGAGGTGACTTGAGTTTTTTTTCTCTTAATCACAAGTACTCCCAGCAGCTGCAGTGGGAAAGGGTTTTCTTGCTGCAACCACAGTCTTCACAGACTATTCAAACTGCATGGAGTTGGCCAGCATGCAGCAGAACATGGGTCGACTGCCTTGTCAGCTCTCCCAGTTGCCATATTGGCTTTAGATTTCTAATAGCCAAACCCCATAGCAGCCTGTGGGAAACTAGGGGAAATTGTCCATGTATTAGAGCAGCCACTCACCAGTCCAAGTGGGGAAAGGTACAAAAGTTTTGTAGGAGATTTCATTGTATCACCAGGCTGGTTGTGATACGTTATGGAGATGATGTTGGACAGGGGGGAAGAATGAATCAAAAGTGTGGTAGCGTTGCCAGGCCTGGAGCAGAGGGTTGTTAGCTTAGCTTTAAGTTTAAAGAACATCTGCCCCAGCAGGAACCCAGGCTTTACAGGCCTGATGGCTATTCTGTCTAAACCCAACTTTGGATGTGTGATGCTGGGCTAGTCTCTGTTAATGCTGCTTCTCTGTATGCCACCTGATGTTGGTGCTCTGTCCGCTGTCTCGCTGTGGGCTGTGCTTTGAGTTCCCAAGAGGACCAGGGGTGGGCTGGTCCCTTGAGTAGTGGGAAGGCGAGAAAACAGGGAAGCTCTGGGGAAATGTAACTGCTCAAGCTGATGTTTCAAAAACACGATTACAACACAGCTTATTCAAAGATAGTTTTGTCTTCCACTGGGAAGCTAATTTCATTGCCCTGTGGGAGACAAAAACTTTAGAAACTGGAATTGCAGCAAAAAGGACTTTGATTTTTCTGGCTGACGTTGCATGACGAGTTCTTGCTGGAGACAGCTGAGGGCAGAGCTGACAAGCAGGAGTGTAACAGTAGTGCTGTAGAGGAGAGCAAGGCAACAAATCCTGGTGCATTTGGGTGGGATGAGTTGTGGACTGGGGATGTGCAATTAAAATAAAAAAACCCAAAACAAAACAAACTTTTTTAATCTTAATTACTTGTCTCACAGGGTGCTCTGACCAGCTAATGAGTTACCCAGTGGCTGCAAATGCATTTCTTCCAAAATGGAGTACCCTTTGCCCATTAAATTAAGGATGTTTTTAAGTTGTATATTGAAATGGGGTAAACACAGCTGTCACTTGATCCCACTGTAACAAAGTTAGTGCTGCCTGTTTCCTTCAGCATGACTTTGGACTGTAGATTGGTTGTGACAAAATACAGCCAAGCTGCGAATAGGTGCCTGCAGCCTGACAAGAAGTGAAGAAATGCTGCTGTCCTAGAGACTTGTGCTATCCTCCGTGGAGCCCAAGGTCCACACTCTGCAGCTGAGTTCAAGGCTCACTGGTCTTCGGCTCAGGGTCTTCATCATCCGAATCAGCTCAGGGTCTTCATCATCCAAATCTGAAGTTTTCAAGAGCATAGTGTGATTTTAGGTTACTATGTCTGTAAATTCAGGGTGCAGCTCTCCTAAAGGATGCTTTCAGGCAGTGTCACCTGGGACACTGCTCTCCGTCCTGGGGAAAAAGGGATGGTTTTGCCCCAAATTAAAGTTTTAAGAGTTTGGATTTGAGGAAGGCAGAAGCAGCTAAGTCTGGAAACACCTCAATTAGCTTTCTTTCCCTCTCCTATCTAATAATCAGTGTCAATTAGTTCTAAAAATCAAGCAAGCATTTTTAGAAGCCACTTTCAGAGTTCCAGCATCACAATTTTTATTGTCATTGGTGCTGAGGCAGTTCTTGAGCAACGTTTCTGTTTTAAAAAATAAAAAAAGAGGGCATCCAGGGATGGTTGTATAACTCCTGGTGGAAAAGGGGTGTGGGGGTACATGCTGCGTGAGTGAGCAGTTAAAGCAGTTGTGAAGTTTTGAGCAGCGAGTGAGCTCTTGAGACCTCCTACCTGGAATGGAACTTGTGTTGAGATGCTGCTGTGCTGGGTGTGGGTATGCAAGGATGTATAACTGGTATCAGCTACAAACTGGCAATCTTTAAAATCCTGCTAAAAGCTGCGATGGGCTTGTGGGGAGGGCTAAGCACTTCCTCCAAGCCTGAGTTGTTTGGACCCTTGATCCCAACGCTGTGTTAGCAGCTTTCGGCGAATAAAATGCAGCCTGGGTTACTGGAGGAGATGATGATGCCCAGCTTTAAACTTTGGACCTGTTTGCAGTCATGGGTGACGTTCCCACCACTCTGGTGCCACCTCCCAGCAGTGCGTTTCCTCCATCAGCCACTGCTTAACACCCCTGTTACTGGTTTATGGCAGTTGTATCTTAATTTATTTTTTTTTTCACCAGCCTTATAAGCCGGGTGGGGAAAGCAAAGATCTTTGGTCAGTGCTTGCTGGGAGGATGTTGGGAATGAGTAATGGTCCAGGCCAGGGCTGTAATATGCGGAATACCTCTGGGATGACTCACGCGGTACAATGCAGCACATCCCTCAAGGAGACTGAATCACCGAGCGGAGAAAAGCCGCTGGCTGCCTCGGTCACAGCCAGCTGGGACACTGGGGCAGCAACCACCGGCTGGGAGGCTGGTAGCGGCAATGATGGTAAAACAGAGCAGTAGGGGTGGAAAATGTAGAGGAAATGGCATCCCCCAGCAGGTATGTTCCTGTGCTGTCCCCGGTTATAATTTCATATTTTTTACTCCTTTTTTTTTTTTTTTATTCCTCCTCCCCCCCATCTGCCTCCACAGCCCTTCTGTATCTTCTAAATCAGTATATAATTTATCAGTGAATATGTATGACTTCTTCTGTGAAACACAGGCTTTCTTTTATGATTACATTTAATTTTTTTTTTCAGAAGTAATGGTTTAATGTGCACCCTCTCGTAAATACCAGGAGCAAAATAGATTAATCTGCTTCTCTTGATGTCCCTCTTCATGGATGCTTATTGGGGCTGGAGAGCATTAACGAGTAGTAGAAGGCAAATTTGGTGGGCACACTGGTTCTGATGTAGTTAATGTTGTATTTTATTGTGTATTTTGTTCTATTTTTTTTTTAATAAAAAAATGCATTTACTTGGCAAAAGATAAAAAAGCTTTAGGTTTAGACCACAGTTATCCTGCTTACTCCCTACCCCCTTCTCTGATACAGATTCAGCTGGAATTGAGTCACAGAATTATTTTTTATATTTGCAAAATATTGTCTGCCTTTTGTTGTTGTAACATACACGTCACAGAGGATGTTTACAGGGGGGATAAATATAGTTGCATTCTGCACTCATCAAAATGGAGGAAAGTGAGGGAAAATGCAAATTGCTTAGGGTGAGCAATTTCTGGGTTTTTTTTTTCTTTTCTTTGTAAACTTTGTGGGTTTTTTTCAGAAATGCTAAGTGTGTGTGTGCGTGCATACATAATTATTTTTCTGTTCCAGAGTATCATTGATTCTGTAGCTGAAGATAAGTACCCCTTGCATTATTTTCACTTGTGCTGCGTTAGGACGGGCGGCGGTTGCAAAACATGATATTTTATGGCAGCAAGGGGGTTCCTTGTCTGGGCAGCGCGTTTGGTGGCATCACGGCTGTCTACGGCGTGACAGCAAAAACTCATGGGATGGCGAAGAGGGTTGTGTGGAAATAGCGGCGTCTTGTGAATTGAATGGATTTCTCCATTACATTCCTCTGCAATTTTTGGCGAGCAGTATCAAATCTCCAGTTTCATTTTTACAAAATAAGGACAGCCATAAAACTTGCAAAGCTAGAATGTGGTCACTGTGCTTGTTTTCTTATTTTTGCTAAATATTGCCATTCAGTACCTAACATAGGATAACAGTAACAGAGTGTTTATGGTCAGTATACCTCAAGAAAAAATTGGGGTAGAACTTGGTTGTGGCTTATTTTCGGGGGTGGGAGGGCACGGCAGGGAATCAATTCAGGATTCAGATCTCATGGAACTACCTGTTTGGCTGGCTAAGCTTTTATATGATTTTTGCTTATCTTGCATGTGATGTAAAACAAATACCATCTGTCATGCAATAACAATTTCCGTTCTCATTACAGTAAATGATAGTACTAATTAGATTTCCTTGAATTCTGTTAGTATTTTGTACCCTTGCATGAGAATAGGAGGACTTGAGTGTGTAATTCCTGGCTGTCCTGCATGCCGGCTTCATGAGCTGTAGGGTAAATTATGTGAATGCACTATCTTATTAAACTGATCTTTTTGATTGTTTGTTTTGCTGTTCCTTACAGCTTTCCACGACATACTGATCTGTGCAGATGTAACAATTTATTGCAGAATTGAGCCGTTAAACAATTTTGAAGTGGTCTCATGCCTGTCTTTTAGAAAAAAATGACTTTGGGGGTGTGTTTTTCTAACAGCTGCTGTTGTAGGTTTCAATGGCTCTAGCACAGTTTCAATATTGTATTACATAGATGCTTTAATATGGCCATGAGTAGTAAATCAATCTGCCCCTTATGCAATCAGGCTTTTATTTCAATTCAGTATTGTATCCGTAGTAAGCTAATTCCTGGGGATAGCCCTTAAAATCTGTGTACTTGAGCTGTGTCAGTGGATCTCTGCTTGCCTATCGGCATATTTCTAAGCCTGAGGTTTTTTTTCTCTAAAGAGGCACTTTCCAGTTCGTTTGGGGTTTTGCCCACACATAGGGTGCTTTGTGGGGACAGCCAGGCAAACCTAGGACAGGAGGGGAGGTTATGCCAGCCAAAAAAAACCTGCTTTAGGCCATGGGGGGTCAAACCACCCAAACCTTGGAGCTGTGCAAATAGCAGTTGTGTCTCCCCTGCACCATGTCCCGCTGCTTTTTAACAAGATGGGATGTTGCATTGTAAAACTGTGATGCAGGAGTTACTGTTATGGCAGAAGCTGGTGTGTCATTTCAAATAATTAAAATACATTTATATATAAAGTATATAGAATAGAAGAAATTTTTAATGGTTTGGGGTTTTTTTTACATATATATATATATGTATCCATTTTCCATGTAGATCCTGGAAGGTTCTAAAATAATTACAGGATTATGAAATCCCATTGGAGCAAGTTAGGATAGAGCTGTTTCTCGTAAACTCAATAAAATCAGTCTTAAGTCATAGAATTGCAGAATGGTTTGGGTTGGAAGGGGCATCAAAGATCATAGAGTTCCAACACCCTGCATTGGGCAGGGACACCTCCCACCAGACCAGGTTGCTCAAAGCCCCATCCACCCTGCCCTCGAACACCTCCAGGGATGGGGCAGCCACA
>VXBJ01007132.1:29757-40722 GCA_013400055.1 Nycticryphes semicollaris
TTGTGTCTGACCAGAGTGGTGCAGGTGGCTTTTTGGTTTTTTGCACTTGCTGATATTTTTCATTAAATATGATTCAGACCTGCTGCAAATCTAAATGCTATCAAAATATCAACTTTATTTTGTTTTGACTCTGTGTACTCAGAAGCTTTCTAACAAAGTAGTAAGTTAGGGTTTTGAAGAAGAAAAGGCAGGTTGTAATCTGCAGATGTTTCACCCTTGCGAGAAGGTCTGTAAACCAAGTATCAGATCAGGAAAGCAGCACTCTAGAAATAGCAGGTTTTCATGACTTTTATTCAAATAATGCCGCTTTCTGTCTGCGGGATGAGCCCCGGAGAGTTACATCCTTGGAATATAATTTGCAGCAATCACCTAAAGCAGGGTGGCTTTAACTCTAGCTGTCGGAGGGGCTGGGGCTGAGACAGGGAGAGGGGGCAAAATAAGAGTGTTGTGAAATACATCCAGCTCAGCCAAAGACAGGTGATGCCCCTGTAGTTGTAAAGTTAAATTTGCCTCGATCCAAATAGTTTAAATTGTGTTTAAGCAACCGGTGTCTGTGATTCAGTTCAGCTAACAGCCCAGCCTCTTCTCACTGGTGCATTAGGAGCCTCCTGCTGTCATTTTGGCTCTTCCCAGAAATCTGGGATCTGTGAATGTCAGTGTGTTGAAGATGGCAGTCTGTATTTCTGAAGCCCATTACATAGAATTACCTTTCTGTCAGAGACCTTAACTTCTCCTGGGCTCATCAGCTGCAAAGCTGAGAAGGGAGAGAAATATTGAAGTGCCCTATGGTTGCATTAATGTGAAAGTTTATATTTTGGTAAATTTTTTTTGAGACCACAAGTGCCAAAGGTATATTTGCCCACATGACACTCATATCCAGACTTCAATTGCCACTCGTTTGAAAAGCAGACATACACATACATGCCCACATATACACAGGGCATACATACAGCGCAAATCTCTCTAGCCTGGCTAGACGGGAGAAATATTCTTGTATTATGGAAGGGGCCCAGGAAGTGTTTTAGATGCTCAATGTGACTCAAAAGAAAGAAATAAATGTGGTGGGTTGGACTATTTTTTTTTTTCTTCCCTCGGGATTTTTTAGACATCTCAAATCATATTTGCAGTTGCGTTTGAAGCAAAGTGGAAAAGAAGAGTGGCAGGGGAAAAGGAGCTGAGTGGCTGGGGGAAGGGAGCTGCACTCTCCCTTTTCAAAGTCACTGGCAAAATTAAAGCCTTAACTAACAAAGGAATTATTTGCCACGGAGTCCTGGATGTGTGATGGCAGCCATAAGCCCATGCTGGGCGTAGAAGGTTCCAGGGCTTTGTGTATATATGCACACACTTAAGATTTGTGATTGCCGTAAGCCATGTGTTGGATAGTGCTGGATGGGGTTGGCTGCATTTTACAATGTGGTTCATGGCTGCTGGAGGAAAGCACATTTTTATCCACCTTAAATGTCACCTGTCTCTCTCAGACACAAATGCTTTATAAAAGTTATTCTGTAGGTAATGCAACTGTGGTTCATTTCTCACAAGTAGTCATTCAGTCACTTCTTGGTCAGGAAAAATCTGAATATCCTTCAGAGTAGCAATTATACACGCACGTTCTTTTTAATTTCTTTTTATATATATATGTGTGTGTGTGTATATATGCACACCCACAAGCTATAATTTTTAAAGTTCTTTTCCTTCCAATAAAAATGGCACGTGGTTTTCTGTGCTCCCTTTACTCCCCAAGTTCATTACGGTTTTTCGCTCTGGGTGGGGCAGGCTAACAACCTGCAGCAGCCCTGGAACACTCTGGCCGGCTGCCATGCAGCTGGGTAATCCCTGCAGATACTTTCTTCCCAAGCTTTTAAGGCCGTTGAAGACAAATCTGTAGGGTTAAGATAGCGAAGTATTCAATTTTAAAGCATAATTAAGAATGGTTTGCATGAAACGTGTAGCACGTAGGCCATAAACCCGACAATTAGAGCAATCTTAAAAGTTGAAGAAGCCAATAAAAATGAGGGGAACTAAGGCTAATGCAGGTTTTTTTTTAGCTGTTTCATTTTTAACTGTATGTAAGATTTGTGCTATCTAATCTCAGTGGTAATCAGTATCTCATTAATGGAGAACAGCCCAAATATTTTCACGTACCTTATTAGCCGTTTCTCCTGGAAGAGTCGAATTGCATAGGTCCTATGGTAAAAAGTCCAGGGGGCTGACTTGAACAGGGTTGTTTTGCTCCTGAAACCTCAGTACACCAAAGCGGTGACACGCATGTGGTGTTTGCAGCTTGCTCCTTCGCACTGGAGGATTTTGAGCCATTGCCACCAGCCAGAGCCTCGGTGCGGTCACATAAAATTAAATGGCAAAGAAAACAAACAGCTTTTACACTAAGGAAACAAGGTCCTTATATGGACCTGAAATACTTGAGTACCTCTGAAGTATTTATCAATGCTGGCATGTGGAAAGAATCATTGCCTATTCGAGACTTGTGGATGGAAATGGCGGGGAAGATTTTTGATGTAGAAAACTGAAGGAAGCAGTGTGTAGTATTTAAAATTAATTGTGCAGCTTCTGAGTCCTAGTCCAGTGACTAAACCAAGCTGTCAAGCCCTAAGAAACATTAACCATCTTCCTCCTTTTCCCTAAATCCCTCAGTGTAGGCTGCATGTGGCTCTAGATGGGAGTGGTGACAGGGCTCTCCAGGGGCTGGAAACTAGCTTTTCTGGCTTGATATACTTTAGGAGATAGCTCTTCAGATTGGCAGAAATGCAGTTTATATTGTGTTTTCCTGGTTATTTGGGGTTGACAGAGAAATGCAGTGGGTAATGTGGAAAGGAGTAAAATGTTACCATCTTGCACTTTGCGCTGGGGTTCCTTTAAGATTGTCCTCCACGGCATATGCATGAAAAGCCAGCAAATTATTCTCCACCATCAATACTTCCACTTTCCATTAAAGCAAATTACCATATTGGCCTGTTTGGGTCAAAAAACCTGCTATTCCAGCTTGTTTCTCCATGCCGTTGCCCCATGGTTCCCGACCCTTGGACATCACAATAGTATCTTGGATGTGGGCAGGTGCTGACTTCCATACCCTGGTCCAAATCCTGTCCATCTTTGCACCCATCTATAAGAGCCATTTTCCTTGAGGATCCTGACTTCCAAAAAATGCCACTCAGAAGTAGAAACAGCAGTTTTGACCTAATGAAGCACATGTCTTTTCCCCTTATAGGTGCCACACCTAGTTGCAGAGCTGTAGGGCATATGGGTGGCCTTGGTGGCAGACATTGTAAGAGCCATCGGTCACTGTATTGCTCTGCATACAGAGATGAAAATCATATGGCTCTGTACCCCATCACATTGTGATTATAATGGGCAGGGATAGTAGTTGAGGGACCTAAATTTAACATGTAAGCATCCATCCATTAGTTTTCAAATGTAATTACAAGCCTAGAGAAATCACCAAGAGGTGATGGAAACGTACGAATGATGGGTAGAAATCACCAAATACTGAGTAGCTGCTGCTTTCTTAATTTTCCTTCAAGCTGGCGATTCCTGCAGAAAAGTAACTGAAAGAAAATGTTACTTTTGAGACAGCCAGAGGCTGCTGCTGTAAAAGTTAATGGCAAATCCCACAGGAAGCTGTATTGCCAGTGGCAATTTTCAAGCGTGGAAGGAAAGCAGCAATTTTGTGTGGATGACATGCACAGGAAGATGGGAAGGAAGGTTGTATTGAGCAACTCTGATTTCAGAAGAGAACTTGAAACTTAATGGGAGTTCCTCAGAAGTGAGACGAGTTAAAAATAAGTCCAGAGAGGATCCTTGGGGAACAGGAGAACTATACAGAAATGTATAGTTGGCTTTCCTTTTTATCCTTATCACTATCTTTGTCTTATTGCTAATCCTTACAGACCATACAGGAAAGGTACAGAGAAGAAAACAAAAATAGTCTTGGATGTAACCAGCTCAATTTTTTGCCCAGTAGGAAATTACCTGAAGTAATTTGCTTAATTCTGAGTATCGGAAAGCCAGGAGATTAAAGTTGCCACTGGTGAAATCCAGAAATGGGTTTTCATTAGAGGAAAAAAAAAAGGTAACTGGTTCTGTTTATAGATGTATTTGCCCTGTTTCCTGTACCAGGATGCTGCTTTAAGAACTCAAGAGCAAATATATCCTTAAAAATGTTGTTTCTCAGTTCTGTGGACGCCTTGCATGTGTTAGCTGTAGGACCGGATGCCTATCTGAGTATGATGAAAAGCATTTTATCAGCCAGTGCAAGGTCCTCAGAGTGATAGGGTATGAACCTTGAGCGTCTTCGTACTGCCTTTGTTGTGTAGGTCCATTGAGAAAGTTGATGCATCCACAAAATAAAGCCAGCAAAGGGAAAATCACAGAGTGTGTTTTGTGCAGAAGCGATTAGCTGGTCCCAGGTGCCACTGCCTGGAAAGTGCTTGCTGCCTCTCTTGGTCTGTCCTCAAAACTGCCTTCAATCAGGATCTGTGAGGCTGCTTGCTTAGGTATTAATTAAAATCTGGTTGTATTAGAGAAAGGGAAACTCAGACTTCAAATACTAGCATTTGGATTATGAAAGTGATGCAAAAATAATGTCTGGAAACAAAAGCCTGTTTTACGTGGTGCAGGGTGAAGAAAGCTATTGCTGGCCCATTCCCTTTCCCTAAAGGATTATACCTGTCATTTTGAAAGGCTTCCTCTTGGAGCCCTCTAGAGGTGGAGCTTCTGGTGAGCTCGCCGGATTGCCTGGAGATAGACAATTCCTGGGCAATTTTCTTGGCATGTTCTGTTTCCTAGACTAGTTTTGCCCAGGTTTGAGTGTCCTGCATCACCTTTGCAGGCACTGGTGGGTGTCTCAGCAGCTCTGCTGTCAGCATTGCCGTGGTTGTGTATGGTTGACATTTAACCATGCCGTGGTGACCTCCCTGTTGAGGGTGTGAGAGCTCTTGGCGCTGTTCCTGACCAGTCAGTGGGTTAATCGATGTCTAATGCATGACAAGTTACACCAAGCTTGGACTCAGCAGCAGTTGTGAGGACGGAATTGGTATTTCCCAGAAGCTCTGGTGTGGGGACACCCTGTTTTACCTTGCATGTTCTGTGCTTTTGCTTACATGATGTAGTGACCTTTCTGCTCCCAAATTACCACTTGCCTGGTGCTGTCCCCAGCATATGGTGGAGAAACTGCTCTGTGGAAAGGGTACAGGAGGGTGCCTGGGGAAACAGAGTCTCCTGCTCTGGGGGCTTTTTTGACCCCCTGTGATGGGCACATGAATTATCCCATGTATCTAAGGTGCTTTTAGAATAGCTTCTTGTGAGGTTATGATGTGCCGCCTTTGAAAGCCCCTTGAAAGGCTTGTGGAGCTGCTCTAGGGACGTGGTGTGGTCCTGATGACCTCAGCTGAGATGATTCCCATCTCCTTTCACCTGAGGTAGCAGTTGGAGCCATACTTGTGAGGTTTTTCTCCCATAAGGCTGTCCCAGTTGCAGATGGATTTGAGTGTCATCTTCAAAGCCCACTTCACTAATTCAATCACAGACACCTTAAAATAATCTGTTATCTGAGCTCCACATGTTCTTCTAATGCTTTGGAGACCTCATGACCCAATACATTCCCTATGGGTGGTGGTACTGGGGTGTTGCATGGCTACCCCACTCTCTTGGACCCTGTCCCCAACTGCATGAGGGAAAGGGTGTCTGGGACCATAGAATGTTTGGTCTGTATGTTGGTATTTGGAAACCCAGCAGAGTAATCCCTTGCTGTTTGATGGGTGTCTTTCCTGTGGTGACTTGAGTGGTTAAGATCATCCATTGCAGAGGTGGACTTCCATCTGGGGCAGAAACTGTGTGTTGGGACCAGAACCAGTGCTGTCTCAATAAACCCTGGCAAGGTGGTGTGATGCTCACAAAAGGTTTTGTTTTGTTTTTGTTTCATTAACATTGCAGTGACAGCTATATTGTGCGAGTCAAAGCTGTGGTTATGACCCGAGATGACTCCAGTGGGGGATGGTTGCCACAAGAAGGAGGCGGTCTCAGTAGAGTTGGCGTCTGCAAGGTCACGTACCCGGAGGGCAATGGAAGAAGTGGATTTCTAATCCATGGTGAAAGGCAGAAAGATAAACTGGTAACAGAACCTAATTCAACTTTTCTCTGTTATTATAATGAGAATTATCCTAAATCTATCGCTATTGTATTCATCTGCAAGTTTTTTTAAAACATAAAAAACAGGCATGTGCAAATAGTACCAGATTGGACAAAACAAACCCATCCTTATCTAGAATTGCCATCTGCTACTATCTAAGTTATCGTGCTGCCACCTGGAAGGAGCAGGTAAATTTTCGATATCTCTGTGCAAAGACCTCCTTTGATGATTTAAAAAGGACCTGGGTGTTTGGGTTGTTCTTTTTTCCAAAGACCTTGCAGAGGTACGTGAGAAGTGAATTGAAGTGTAAAGAACCCATGAAGCCAGTCACATTGCACTGAGTAATGCAGTGCAAACTTTAAAACGGCCATGAATTATTTATGCTGAATGCCGTTCAAGGTTTGAACGAGCAGAGTGAGATGATGAAGACAAGTTGTCTCTTATGAATTGATGCACTGGGTTTCTCCTGTTAGCTGTTTATCTAAAAAGGAGCTCTCTTCTTTTCCCTGCACAAATCAAATTAATAAACCCTTTTCCCCGTTTCCAGGGTCCGTTTTAGATGTTACAGTTTATCTTATTTCTCTATATTTCGTTCTTCCAACATTTGCTTAAAAATACATTGCCTGCACAGGTTCTGCTAAGTCAGCATTTGGGCAAAACAAAAAGAAAGCATTATTTGAGTCAGAAATTATTTTGCTTTCAAAAAGACAGGTGTTTAGAAGCTGTTACAGTTTGTCTTGCAATCTTATTTTGCTTAGGATGCTTTTTTTTTTTTTTTTTTTTGTCTTATGCTATTTTGTAGCCGTGCTTATGGGTTTGGGGTACAAGGTAAGACTTATAGGCCATCCCTGAGCGTTTCCCTAGAGATTGTTTTTGGCACAGCAGAGCTTGAGGCAAGTGCCTGGCGGGGGCTGAGGGAGCGAAAAAGAGTGAGGGGAGTGTTGTAGCACCTCCTAAATATGCTGGCAAATAAAATTTGTGTTGAGCAAAATTATGGAGGGAAGAGGTCCTCTCTCTAGCTGAGCCTCCGCTGGCTGTAACCTGTGCCTCCCTGTTTCGGGTCTGGGTCCGAAATTGCCTCCTGGGATGGTGAGGAGGCACCTACTCAAAGCACAGGCAAAAGATGGATGTGTGGTGGTTATAAGAACAATGACAGTGTCTGGTGTTTATTAGTCATCATTTGGTAGGGAAGGATGTTCCCCCACGCAAGGCATGACTTGGCTTGCTTTTGGGTCCACGCCGAGATAGCATCGGTTCTGTCTTTAGGGTGGGAAAAGTGATTTTGCTCCTCTTTTGGGGCTTGTGCCCTCCCAGGTGGTGCTGGAGTGCTTTGTGAAGAAGGACCTGGTGTACACGAAGGCGAACCCCACCTTCCACCACTGGAAAGTCGACAACAGAAAGTTCGGGCTCACTTTCCAAAGCCCCGCTGACGCTCGGGCCTTCGACAGAGGAGTGAGGAAAGCCATCGAGGACCTCATTGAAGGTACCACAGCGCGCAGCAATGGCCACTTCCACCTTCCGAAGAATGAGGAAGGGGGTTTGAAGCATGGAGTTGGGACAAAGGGTGGGTTTAAAATCAGTTCTTGGGCTTGGACGTCTCTTGTGTGTGTGTCCAAGAGCAGCCAGGCTCTTAGCCCATGCTGAGCAAGACCCAGCTTACTTTTAAGGACACAGTTTTCTCATCCCTTAAAGAGAGAAGGTATTTCAGTCCAAGTATTTTCCAATCCTATCTGACCTGGTTTGTCCAGATTTCCCCCCCGCCTTAATTATCATCAAATCTGTAATTACTGCTTCTTTTTTTGGTGGGCTTGGGTTTCACGCTAGCAATGGCAACTCGAACAGCCCAGGCTCTTCTTTATGTGCAGCCGAATCTCATCTTACTGAGTCTTTGTTAAATCATGGTATGAATACCTGTCTGGAGTTGAATAAAACTTTTAGGTTTTTTCTGTTTTTTTGCAGTAATTAGCTTTGTCTGCATCCTCTTAGTTGAATGGTAGCTCTTGAAGACTTCATTGTGGTTTGGGTGGTTTTTTTTTGTTTTTTTTTTTAATTCTGTAAAAAATGTGTTTGAATTGCCTGTGCTTTGAAGTTGTCATAAATTTTTCCTTTTCACGTTTCATTGGAATCAAGCAGTCATAATGCAACTATAATTCAACAGTACGTTATTTTAATGAAAAATAATTCTTCATGGGTTTTTTTGCTCATTTTTTCTTTTTTTAACTACGCTACTTAATGTAGGGAGTTAGTGGTTCAAAGGCTTTCTCATTCTTACCTGGTGTGTCTGGGATGTTTTTATATACAGATGGTATTTTTTGAGGATACTAGCTCAAATAATATATACAGGCATGTATTCTTTTGGGTACATAAGCTGCAGAAGACAGCTACACATCCTGGATGCCCTGTCCTTACTTTACCATGGAAATGGTAGATACTGGGAAAGAACTAATCCCTAAGAGCTCTTTCCTGGTAAATACCTCATCCGTTACAGGAACGATCTTCTCAACTATTTATTAATTTGCTTTCCCATATGCCATTAATACAAAGAAGTTGCAGGTAGGCCTTCCAGTTTTTTGGTCTTGCTTGCTGAAACTGGGAAGCATTTTGAGCCATAAACGCTGATGTTTTGTGTAAGTGGCATAGGACTGCAAAGTTTCAAGGAGATGCTTACTCAGCTGTATTGAGTAGTATTTTGGAGGTGCTGGTACGTGGCAATTTCTGCTCTTTCCGATCCGTTTTCCAGTGGAGGTATTTAAAATGAAGTTCTGCATCTCAGATACTTCAAAATCAGCAAATCTATATTTATCCCATTAACAGAATAGACAGATCCTCATGAATGTCTTCCTCCTTAACTTCCAAATAAGACTTTCTGAATGAAAAACAGTAACAGGCATATGCATACAGAGCATCAGGCAGAGGGTTTCTTTTATTGTGCATTTTTGTTCACGTAGCTGATTAAATTTAGTAGATACTATGAAGCGCATCAAACCATGTCCATTTGAAGCTCCACTACATGAAATCAGTGCTTTATTAGAACTGTTGTTATTAATATTTAACCAATACCTTATTGATTGTAACATCAGAATTATGGAAGTTTTATGCACAAGTACAGGAATCCTGTGCAGCTCTGCAGAAAATCTGGACTTTTTTTTTATATACTTCTAAAGCTACTGTGGTGAATGTTAGTGTTTTAAGTGGGCTTTCGCACTTAGCTCTGTACAGCTTTGTGATGATGCAACTGAGAGCAGCCAGGGCTGGTGCGGGTAACGTTATATAAAGCACATGATTTAAAATAAAATCCAGAATGAAGGTGGTACAAACAGCTCAACTACTTTAGTTTAGGGATGCAATGTTGCCCTAATTCAGTGTGGCGCTGGCCTTGAATTAAAAAAAAAGCCTTTGATTTGGGGTTTCTTCCCCCATCAGAGTATCTTACTGCATCCACCATCCTTGGCAGCCTCATGAGGAGGGTGAAGTCAGCTGGGAAGGGAGTCTGGGACCCTCGACCAGGGATGAGGAGAGGTGTCACTCCTATTAGCCACAGCATAAACATCACTGTGAAGTCCAGTGGTGGCGTGTGCACCCCTTCTGCCATGTGGGTGCTGACAAGGCTCCTCCAGGGGGGCACATCTATGGAGGGCAGGAAGAGGCTGGAAAAAAGTGGGTATTTTTTTAAATTTTTTATTTTTTTTCCCCACTTTTTCAGGTGATTGCCATGGTGCAATTAATGACAACTGCGCCCCAGTATTTTGGTTTTGGCTATGGTAGTAACACGTTTCAGCTCCTTTCAAATACTTTGCTTACATGGGGCAAAGTAGTTCTCTGAGAAGTAGCTGATAAGAGACAATTTTTACAATATATAACAATTACCAAAATCAGAAAAAGAAATAAAAGCCAATCTAACACTTCATTAGCATCATAGAGTGGTTGGGTTGGAAGGGACTTTGAAGATCATCTCATTCCAGTCCCCTGCCATAAGCAGGGACACGTCCCACCAGACTAGATTGCTCAAAGCCACGTCCAACCTGGCCTTGAACACCTCCAGGGATGGGGCAACCACAGGTTCTCTGGGCAACCTGGGCCAGGGTCTCACCACCCTCATAACAAAGAATTTCTTCCTGAGATCTCCTCTAAATCTCCCCTCTTTCAGTTTAAAATCGTTTCCTCTTTTCCTATCACTACATGCTCCTGTAAAAAGTCCCTTACTAGCTTTCCTGTAGGCCCCTTTCAGACACTGGAAAGCTGATGTAGTGTCTCACCAGGGTCTTCTTTTCTCCAGGCTGAACACCCCCAGTTCTCTCAGCCTGTCTTCATAGGAGATCATCTCTGTGGCCTCCTGGACTCAGTCCAACAGGTCCATGTCCTTCTGATGTTGGTGGCCCCTGAACTGGAGGCAGTACTCCAGGTGGGGTTTCCCCAGAGAGGATCAAAAGGGCAGAATCTCCTCCTTCAACATGCTGGCTATGCTGCTGGGTATGCAGCCCGGAGTGCAGGGGCCTTTCTGGGCTGCCAGCGAACATTGCTGGTTCATATTAAGCTTCTCATCCACCAAGACCCCCAAGTCCTTCTCCTCAGGGCTACTCTCCATCCAGTCTAGACCCAATCTGCATTTGTGCCTGGGATTGCCCTGACCCAAAATCAGGTGCAGGACCTTGTACTTGACCTGGTTGAACTTCATGAGGTTCACATGGTCCCACCTCTCCAGCTTGTCCACGTCCGTCTGGATGGCATCTTTCCATCCAGTATGTCTACCACACCACACAAAGATGTCACTGGTCGTCACTTGGACACTGAGCTGCTGATAGACCATCTGAGCAGTCCATCTG
>VXBJ01007132.1:41111-89122 GCA_013400055.1 Nycticryphes semicollaris
ATCTTACTGCATCCACCATCCTTGGCAGCCTCATGAGGAGGGTGAAGTCAGCTGGGAAGGGAGTCTGGGACCCTCGACCAGGGATGAGGAGAGGTGTCACTCCTATTAGCCACAGCATAAACATCACTGTGAAGTCCAGTGGTGGCATGTGCACCCCTTCTGCCATGTGGGTGCTGACAAGGCTCCTCCAGGGGGGCACATCTATGGAGGGCAGGAAGAGACTGGAGAAAAGTGGGTATTTTTTTAAATTTTTTAATTTTTTTCCCCACTTTTTCAGGTGATTGCCATGGTGCAATTAATGACAACTGCGCCCCAGTATTTTGGTTTTGGCTATGGTAGTAACACGTTTCAGCTCCTTTCAAATACTTTGCTTACATGGGGCAAAGTAGTTCTCTGAGAAGTAGCTGATAAGAGACAATCTTTACAATATATAACAATTACCAAAATCAGAAAAAGAAATAAAAGCCAATCTAACACTTCATTAGCATCATAGAGTGGTTGGGTTGGAAGGGACTTTGAAGATCATCTCATTCCAGTCCCCTGCCATAAGCAGGGACACGTCCCACCAGACTAGATTGCTCAAAGCCACGTCCAACCTGGCCTTGAACACCTCCAGGGATGGGGCAGCCACAGCTTCTCTGGGCAACCTGGGCCAGGGTCTCACCACCCTCATAACAAAGAATTTCTTCCTGAGATCTCCTCTAAATCTCCCCTCTTTCAGTTTAAAATCGTTTCCTCTTTTCCTATCACTACATGCTCCTGTAAAAAGTCCCTTACTAGCTTTCCTGTAGGCCCCCTTCAGACACTGGAAAGCTGCTGTAGTGTCTCACCAGGGTCTTCTTTTCTCCAGGCTGAACACCCCCAGTTCTCTCAGCCTGTCTTCATAGGAGATCATCTCTGTGGCCTCCTGGACTCAGTCCAACAGGTCCATGTCCTTCTGATGTTGGTGGCCCCTGAACTGGAGGCAGTACTCCAGGTGGGGTTTCCCCAGAGAGGATCAAAAGGGCAGAATCTCCTCCTTCAACATGCTGGCTATGCTGCTGGGTATGCAGCCCGGAGTGCAGGGGCCTTTCTGGGCTGCCAGCGAACATTGCTGGTTCATATTGAGCTTCTCATCCACCAAGACCCCCAAGTCCTTCTCCTCAGGGCTACTCTCCATCCAGTCTAGACCCAATCTGCATTTGTGCCTGGGATTGCCCTGACCCAAAATCAGGTGCAGGACCTTGTACTTGACCTGGTTGAACTTCATGAGGTTCACATGGTCCCACCTCTCCAGCTTGTCCACGTCCGTCTGGATGGCATCTTTCCATCCAGTATGTCTACCACACCACACAAAGATGTCACTGGTCGTCACTTGGACACTGAGCTGCTGATAGACCATCTGAGCAGTCCATCTGTCAAATCTGTGTCTCTCCAATTTGAGACAAGGATGTCATGCAGGACAGCGTCAAATGCTTTGCTCAAGTTCAGGTAGATGATGGTGTCTTTTGCTTTCCCCTTATCCAATGACACTGTAACACCATCATAGAAGGCCATCAGATTTGTCAGGCATGGTTTCCCCTTTGAAGCCATGTTGGCTGTCGCAAATCACCTCTTTATTTTTCATGTGCATTAGCAGAGTTTCCAGGATGGTCTGCTCCACGATCTTGCCAAGCACAGAGGTGAAACTGACCAGCCTGTTGTTCCCCAGGACATCCTTTTTACCCATTTTTGAAAATGGGGGTTATGTTTCCCCTTTTCCAGTTAGTGTGAACTTCACTAGACTGCCACGATTTCTCAAATATGATTGATAGTGGCTTGGCAGCTTCATCTCTAAGGACCTGCAGATGAATCCCATCAGGTCCCATGGACTCATGCTCCTTCAGGCTCCTCAGCAGGTCTTAAATCTGGTCTTCTCCTACAGAATGAGGTGGTACCTCATTCTCCCACTCACTGCTTTTGCATTCTGTGATTGGGGCAGTGTGGTTAGAGCCATTACCAGTGAAGACCTAGGCAAAAAAAATCATTGAGTACCTCTATCTTTTTCTTGTCCCAGGTGACCAGGTCTCCTGTTTCTTTCCTGATTAGGCCCACATTTTCCCTAGCCTTCCTTTTGTCACTGACATACTTATAGAAGGCTTTGTTGTTGTCCTTAACACCTCTGGGCTTTAACTTTTCTAACCTGATCCCTGGCTGCTCAGATAATTTCTCTGTAATCCTCCCAGGCATTGTCAAAGTGAGGTTTATTCCTTTTAAATAAGAAGTCAATTCCCCCTCAGATTTAGGATATACGTGAAGAATAACTCATATGGTTTCTTGACAGCTGAGGGTCTGGTCTTGAGCACTGATTAGTATGTAGCTTTATCGTTCTTCAGAAATTAAAGTCTTCTATAATTGGAAATGTTAACTGCTATTTTTAACATAGTTAATTAGCATTGGTAGCCATGCAGTTGCATGTCAAGAAACACTTTTGGATTTTACCTTTACAACCCAGCTTCCAGTAGATGGGTTTTTCTTCCTTAATCAAACCATTCTTTTACACATCCACAATGTACAAAGTTGCAAGTATCCAGATGTTTACCAGCCTAATTAAAAATGGTTGCACGGGGATGCCATGCACTTAAAAAGCTGATATTTGGGTTTTTTTCCTAGGGTCTACAACTTCCTCATCAACGCTTCACAATGAGGCCGAGGTCGGCGATGACGATGTCTTCACAGTAAGTACATCTCAGCCAAGGTTGTTCTCCTTTATACTCTAGTTCACATGGTCAGGTTGGAAAGGTTTTTTCTTTTCATGCCTCAGGGTTGGCTTCCAGCTCTCACCATGTTTGGCCAGTGGGTGTGTTTTATTTGATGGAAGTATGTGCTCTACAGAAGGTAAAGCCTTGGCTTTCTGTTGGTCTTCCATCACCACATGAAAAGCACAGCACAGCAGATGTTGTCAGGGCTAGAAGTGAGTGAATAATAACTCTCAGATTTCCTGTGGCTTGATCTGAGTGGTGCACACACCTTAATACCTCTCTCTCTCCTTGAGAAACTTCCCACACACTCAAGTAGGTGGCTGCCGCTCAGGCAGCAGCATATTCCCTGCATACTGAAGGGAATAAGGTTTTGAATTGCAGTTGTTAACAAAAGCCAACTTTACAAGTGTTTCACGTGTGCATGGAATGTAAAAAGTTCAAACAAGTGTTTTTCGCCTGGAGGACGGCACAGTGGCATGCCATCTACCTAACCAGTGGAGACTTAAAGAAGAGTGAGTTGTTTGTATTTAATTTGTGGTAATTTCTAAAATGTGTTTCAGAGCTTTCCTGAAGCAGAATAAGCTCCTGTCCCCATTACCCATGCACACTTTGAAAGAAAAAAAAAAAAATAATTATGTCAGATCAAATTGTAATCTGATCACAGATGCTCTGAGGACTGAAAGCAGGATGCTCACAACTAATACTTTGTCATATAAAATTTATTTGTGCAGCTTCGCTAGCAGCTCCCTGCATACACACGTTACTTGTATTATAAATGCTTTCATTGTCCCATGGTGCAGGAGGGTGGAAGGCGGGATGTCTTCAGCACAGCAGCAATGAACTCAATTAAAGTTGTCTTTGGGATGCTTCCCTGCATCTTTAAGGTGAGGGAGGGAAAACTGAGGACCCGCATCAAGCCATTTGAAAATGGACATTAAGGAAGCACTCAAACACCGGAAGGGTTTTTGAGGGCACTGCTTGACTGGTGTGGGACAAGGGCAGGTTCCCTGCTGTGTTTTGACCAGATCCTCCCAACAATTGGCATGTTGTCCGCATCTGTCCTTTTGTCACAGCTCCGGGAGACAAACAACAGCAGCCGGGGTTAAAAGGTGACTTCCTGAGCTCCGCAGCATAACTATCGTTAGCAGCTGCTTCCCAACTACCTGCCAGAAGAGATTTATGGGCACTGGGATGGGACAGGATGGGGAGGAGGGGAGAGAGGCACCCACTGGAGGCAGAGAGGTTTACCAATTTGTGCTGTTTTGTCCCCAAATTCACCAGCTGGATGTTGCGCTGGACTTGCATTCCACTCTGCTGTGTTCATCAGAAAGGGGCTGACTGTTGAAACGTGCCTTGGGTGAGCATGTGCCAGCTCTCACTCTCACTCTCGCCAGGTTACGTGTGGAAAGACTTGGCATTAAAGCAGTGAAAAGTAATCTGTGGAAAACAGAGAAGGTATTTTTGTTAAAATCCGACTGCCTGACATTTAGGGGCCTAGGAGTGCTCCTGTATTTCTCCGCGTTCTCAGTTTTGTGGCTGAGTGTTGATTTCGAAACTTGCAGGGTCCTTTTTTGCTGGGAAGAAGAAGTTGATGCATTTAAGTAGGTATTGCTTTACATTGGGAACGTTGAATGAAGGGTGCTCCAGCTGCATCAGAATCACTTAAACTTCTACATTCAAAGTGAAGAGCCAAAAGTGTGATTCTCCCCCCTGCTTGACCCTATGGAGGTGACAGATAACCCTCCCTGCTGTGCAGCTATTTATGGGTAGGATGGTTGCTGGAGGCGGACGAGAAGGAGGAGGAACCAAGCTACTTGATGGCATCAGCAAGGGGGAAAACCTCAGCTGTGGTCAGCACCTTGGGATCCAGGGGGACACTCACACTGGGGTTGTCCTCTGCCTGGCAGCTCTCTCTGCGTGTTGCGTGACCTCCAGAGAAGTGAGAGTGACTACGCTGATGGTGGAAGCTGGCATGGTGCCGTTGGTCACGCTGTCACACCAGGGCAAGTGTATTGTCATACTCCAAAAAACCAGGCTTTAGGAGCATCTTTTTTTCCCTGGATATTTCTTCTTGGCTTTTTCTAGGATGGAGTTTCTCCTTTTCCTACAGTCTTTAAGCTCTTTGTAGCTCTCAGCTTCCCATTTATCTGGTGGGTGATGGTGGAGTATGAAGTCTGCATAAGTCTGAAACGTGGAAGGGTTTTAAGACTGGAAGAAATTGATAGGGCTGTGATGTGTTTTATTTTTTCTCTTTCATTCTTTCTTTGCACTTCTTTTTTGACTTATGTATCGTAGTCTAATTGCACACAAAACTTCTTTACAACTTTCCTGGAAACTTTTCCCCAGCCGCAGCAGTGGATCTGTTGAGTTTGGAGGGATTTTTCTCTGTTTTAAAGAGAAAGTACATTTGTTCTTTTTTATTTCCTAAGGTAGTTATTAAAATCTTCACAGTCCTCCCCCTCTCCCACACATGCATGAATAAACTTAACTGCGTGCGGCAGAATTTTCAGAAGCATCTGCATGATTGAGTCATTTAATCAGTCATTTACCCATCTCTGAAAATCCCAGCTGTCGCTGTTGCCTCAACTATTTGGCCCAAGGTCCTGCTCCTCCTTGAAGATGTTTCAATCTGTTCAACCAACAGTGGTCTGAAACTTTGCATTTCTTACGCTGCTTTACAGATGGCCACCCCAGCTTTATCTTGCATGTCAGCACTAATGTTTGCATTAATGTAATGGTACCAGCTTTAAAACAACCACTCTCCTCACATGTAACCACCGACCCTGATACAGCTGTTGGATATTGATTGACGTGAGGCTTTTATGCTGCCCCTGATCCTAAGCTAAGCTAAGCTTCAATACTGCTCTGTGGGATGATGACTTTGTGCATATTTTTGCATGTGCAACTCATACATCACCTGTTTCATTTATTCGTCAGCTAGCACGCAACCCTTCCGGACATCCAGCAGGTTAGCTACACGGGGAAGAGAAGGTTTGCCCCTCTGCCTCAGGCTGCGGTCTTGTGTGGCTTTAATGGAGAATCATTTTCATGTACCAGACAGTGGGGGGGTTGGTTTGTAAGGGAGTGAATTATATGCAGCTGTGGCTTCATGAGCATTTGCTTGGGAAGCATCCCTAGGTGTTGGTAGCCTGATCTCCTCCCATTGCTATAACTTGGGGTGCCTAGATGATAACTTGGGCACTTGTACCTTGTACCATCCCTAGGGCATATGCTCTGCATCCATCATTCCAAAGTGTGGGTTACATCTTTAAAAACAAGACTTTGCCATCTAGTATTTTTTCCTGTGGATTAGACCTACAGCAGCTGGATGAATCAATCCTACCCTCTCTTCTGAAACTGATACCTGACAGGGCAGAAAGCAAAAGAATATAGAAATAAATGTCACGGACTTGAGGAGAAAAATGCTTATTTATAAAATGAAATCTCCATTTAGAAGTTTTAACAATATGTAGTTGTGTTTCTTTAATTCCAGATCCTCAGTAGAGCCCATAAATGTTTTCCATATGTTAGCAAATAAATTTCTCCTGTCTTGTACGTTATAAATCGTCCTCTCAAGAGATGCAATCTGAGTAAGACTAGCCATCCGTTGGGGGAAACGTTGTCATTGCAACGGTCTGAGATTGTTCTGTTTGTCTTCATCCATCCAGCCTGCATCTTCAGCCTTCTTTAATTAAAATTCATTTCATAAATATCATTTAATAAGGACTGAATATATTCTCTAGTTCCTTAGCCACAGAATTTGCATATAATTGAGTTCTCGTGCAAAATCTACACTTTTACTTTCAATTACAGATAATAATCTCATGTGACCGAAAAGTGAAAAATGTGAATTGAGTCCAAGGAAAGAAAGGTCAATGTCTTCCAGAGTCTGCAGAGTGCCTGAAATGGTCTCTCTTAGCAGCCCATCTGAAAAAGCAGAGGTGTTTGTTATGAAACAAACCTTATGACCAGTTCAGCCAAAACACTGGTGTTGTTTTTCAGATAAATCCACAGCCTTGTGCCTGCTTTATTGCTAAAGAAAAGATACCCACTGGCAAGAGGAGCAACAGCTCCCAGGTCAGTTCTGGTTTGTGTATCTAAAAATGACTGCAGCCCCCTTCGGGGTTAATGGGAAAGAGAGAAAAAGCAAAAGCTTACTAAAGTGCAGATTACAATCGTAACTGTTTAACGTAATCAGTAGTATTTTTTACCAAACCCTACTTTTTGTTCAAAATGAGCCTTGCAGAGTTCAGCAGGTAGAGCAGGCATGGTCTAGAGGTGCATGGCTGAGCTACAGGGTTGCATTTCAAGACACCTAGGCTCAATTCATCGTGTCTTTTGCTGGCTCCTGGCTAAATGCTTCTTTACCTCGGTTCCCCAACTCCAGGATGGGGAAGCTATTCTCCCGCTTCACTGAGGTGATACAGACTGATCTTGCTGCTGCCACCACTTTTCTTCTTCGACTGCAATCTTCAGACTCGTGTTTTCACCACAAAGTTGCGTGTTTGGAGCACCCCTCATGAATTTTTCTCGGCATGAATGTGTATTCCTGTGCTGGGAGATGTTCAAGTTAGGAAGTTTGTCCTGTGGCTTGGCCGCTGCCGACAGTTGTTTGAGACAGACAGAATTACCCGTTCTCCACCATAGCAGTGCAGATTGTAGCAGATGTTAACGTTACAGTCTTCCTTGCATCTTTTCTGGTTTCCTAATTAAAAAACCAGATTTCTCCCTGCTGCCTTTTCCATGAAACCTTTTCCCTACTTTCATCTCCCATGTGGGCCTCAAGCGTGTTACAGCCTCACTATTAAAATTTATAAGATTTATGTTAGTTAGATAAACACTAAATCTAATTTTTCTTGCTGGCTTGGTTGTTTCACATTCAGATGGTTCTTTTTTAAAGAACCACTGTAGCTCTTTTTCTTCAAAGTAGACATGTAGAAACCTAGTCCAATTACTTTGGAAGATATTTGTAAGTTCTGTGTGATGCTGGAGCAACTCTTGTCCCACCCCCTCCATGGAAAATTATGTTGCTGAGAGTAGCGAAGCACTGAGTTGCAAGATTTATTTCTTTCACAAGTGTTACTCAGGGATCGGGAGCTGTAGAGCTTGAAATTTCCTTTTCTAGGAGCAGAGCTCCACGTAGGGTGGTGGGGTGTGGTACTTATGTAGTCACTGTGAGCAAATCCACCTTCTTTGCTCTGTGAGGCTGAGCAAAGTGACTGGTGGATTGTCACAGTGGTAGGACTGGGTGGCCTTACCTATACTATTCTTCCTGCTCAGCAGCCAGCTGTGCAGTGCATGTGCAGCCAAAAGGTTTGCTGCTGCGAGCCACATCCTCTGAGGTCTAGATTTTGGGGCTTGTATTGTAAACCACAGTTATTCAAATTCAGATTCTAAAAGAAAAAGGGAATAAAAAAGTACATGGTGAGAAGAGAGAAATTCACACACAGAAACATATAAATCCCTTCCTCAAAAAATAAAAAAAAGAAAGAAGAAAAAAAACTCTCCTGGCTTTAAGCAATTAACTGAACTAAGATTTATTCATATTTTTTATAGTTGGGTCTCTTGGGTTATACACAGTCCTCTGGCCATCCCCATCCTACACTGAACAGTCAGTGCCACATCAACCTGACAGTTGCTCTTCATATCTGAATGTGGCTGGGAAATCTACCCTGATTTGTTCCAGCAGACAGACTGCCAAGGTAGTCCCCCAGTCTGAAGTCATTGGTTTATCTGTAGTTTAATTGTTCTTTTTCTTCCTCCTGTTAATACCAGGGTCTATTGGCTTCTTGGTGGAATTCTTCCTGCTTTTATGCCAAGAGTCAGGAGAGATGCAACTACAGACGTTAAAAGATCCTGAATATCCAGCTATTTTAAGGCTAGCTTCTTTTTAATTCCTTTTTCCCCGCCCTGCCTTTCTTCACCTTTGAGTTAACTTTGCCCACAACAAACTCATGTTACTCAATGACATTGGTTACCAATGCTCAAAGAGATTTTTCAATAGGGAAAATTAAGTGAAACCTTTTTCTCTGGCTGACAGGTGGTTTTGGTTTTGGTTTTTTTTTTTTGATAGTGTTGTGTTTCTTCCTTTCCTTCGGCACCTCCTGTTTGTTTTGAAGTGATGCTGTAAATTAATCCACTGATTTTCTTACTCTTTCTACCAATACAAGCAAGCTGTGTTCACGCTGGTAATTTAATAGGATTGTTGCTGGAACGGAGGTATCGCTGCCATGGTCTGGGGTGGCAGCTGTTCTTCTCTTTTCCTTCAGAACTGTAGGGGCAATTACTGTGTACTTTACCCTATGGATTGTCTGCTCATTCCAAGACTGGCATCTGGACAGAAGGAAATACAAAAATAACTGCGGTGTGGAGGTACACAGTACATAAAATCTATTAATTCTTCTGTATATAACAGATTCATGAGTTGTAAATGAAGTAAAGAACTAAGGAGAAAACTGATAGGAGCAAGGACTGGGGGGGTAGATTTGAAGCTTTGTTTGCTTTCCTTGAAAGAAAGGAGGGGGAAGTAGAGTTCTTGCATGGTTTATGGACTGTTTTGTTCTATCGTGTTTTTTTGCTTTGAAGTCACTCTCTGGCTTTTCCTGCTAGTGCTCAGGAATATGCATTTAGTTTAACACAATCTTCAAATGCACTGAACTACAGTTGCTTTGGTGCTATTTCAGTCTTAAGGCTTTAAAACAGTAAAACCATTCTTTTTTTTTTTGTTTGTTTGTTTGGGTATTTTTTTGTTTTGTGTGTGGTCATTTTATCACACACAATCTTTAGACTGCTCAGTCCCTGGCAAGAAGGGGATCACCCGAGCTGCACTGCATGCTTCCAGAGGGTCTGGCAGTTGCCACTGCGCCAGTGGAAGAGATGATGGGAAGGTGGCTGAAAATTCCGGTTGGTCATGGGCATCCATGTGTGGAGGAGGCAGAAAACTGCTGTCACAAAACCAGACCCAAAAGAAAGGATGTCATTTTTATAATTTTGGTTTTTTTCACGTTAGACCAAGTACGGGAAGCTGTCCTTCGCTGCAGATATCAGCCCACTTGAGAGCTTGGGGCGTTTGGGGTGTCTGTGTGAAGACAAGGCAAGGAACATCTGTCGTTCAGTAACAAATTATTAAGCAGAAAATATCTGTATTGCTATCAGATACTCCAAGTCTCACTGTCATGTAGTTTTTTACATAGCTAATTATAGCAGTGACTTGAATGTGTCGAGCTACTTTGCTGAGGGTAAGCAATTTCTCTTGTCACAGTTCTTCCTCTCAAGACCATTTCTGTAGTGTATTTTCTGACTCTGTACCATTCCCACATACAAACACAGTTGGTCCTGCACTGGGATTGGGATATATCCTGCAGGAAACTGAAACACGATCTTCTGCTGTGACGGAAGTTTCCTTATGGCTGTATCTTGCCAGAACTTGTAAGCATTATAATTTATGCACTAGTTAAGTGTTGGTTTTGTTCAGTTTGCCCCAGCAGTTCAAAGGAGATTTCTGACAGGTTTTTTTTTATTTCTTTCTATTTGTAACACACATTGTCCCCTTTCCCTGTGTTTAAAGGATGGTCTGGTGGCATATTTTAGTATGCTGGCTTTTTCAATTTTATACTCTATTTAGTTATTATGTATAACCAGACTTGCATTCATTTCATAATCATCAGAGTACTAAAAGCCTGTTTTCTTGTCATATGCAGTCACCTGAGGCTTCGGGACAAGAGGGGTCACCGGCAAACCTGACTGTAGGATTCCTTGTCCAAAGGTGAATGGACTGGTGCCTTCCTGAGCTGTAGTTTCTTGCTGATGAGTTTGTGATCTGCCTGCGTTGTAGCACCGTTTCGCACTCGCGGTCAGCTAGCTGNGTTTGGCTGTTTTTTGTAGTAATGTGCTTAAAGTATGTGATGAGTTAAAGTGTGAAGCTGTTCACGAGCATCTTCCCTTGTAATTCATTTGGAGCTGAAGGCTGTAGTGCATTTGTGTGCTTAAGACACAAATGTGTCAGGAGCAAAATATGGCCAAGATTAAATTGCCCTTTCTTAATACACAGCAGAATGGAGGGGAAGATATTTTCTTTTTTTTAACATTTTTCTTTAAAGTATTATTTTTTTAACCTGGGTCAGTTTACTAGTTGGACTTAGCGCATAGTCCCGCAGGCAACAAGCAGCAACCCAGAAAAAACGGGAGATGAGCATCCTGACAGGGACCCCAAATTGCTTGCTGCTGACAAAGCCACCACTGGGACATCTTGCTGAAGGTGGGCTTTGCTGTTCCTCCTCAAAAACAGCCACTGTGGCCCTTTCTCTTTCCCTCAGATCCCTTGCCCTCAGCTAGGAGGAGCATTGGCAAGTACAGCTCATCCTTTCCCTGTTCGCATCCCAGCCGTTTTGCCTCCCTGGGCTTGTCATCAAAGCTTCACTGGCTGGGTTTGTGGCCTTCTTGTTTTGGCCTTGCTTTTGTTCAGCTGTGGTTTCCTATGCATTTTTGGGGCGTTAAGTAAAGGGGACCTGATTTTGAGGCAAAGACGCCTGTGAAAAGCAAGTTATTTTCCAGCCAGTTCCCCACCTTGCTTTTGCAGCCCAGCTGAGCCAAGAGTGGAGGCAGGCGTGAGGGAGTGGGAATAAGGTTGCAGGGTTTATTTGATGTGAAACCCCAGCTGAGGGATACAACTTGACTGATCCATCTTTAGCCTCAAGTTCTGCTGAAAGCCAGTCAAGCGGAGAGGGGCTCTTGCCCCGTCCCCCATTTACCAACACAGCTGACCCCGTGCTTAGCCAGCCTGGGGAAGTGAACCAAAAACTAGCCCTATAAAAGAAAGCGAATACTTCTTCAGTGGTTTAGCTCTTCCAGCCAAGTCGCTGTAGGGCCAGAGATGCAGAAGTGCTGGCTCAAGTGAAACCGTAAGAGTGATTGGCTTTAGCGGGCAGCAAAAAACTCTGCCGCCCCAGTATTATTCATCCTGCCACCTGAAATTTGTTGCATATCCCCTGGCTGTGGACACAGCTTCGCTGTAGACCTTTGCTGTGCCAGTGGTACAAGTAAGGTGGTTCTTGCAGTCATGGCTGAGGCTGGTTTAGTGTTTATGGCATTTTCCTGCAGTCGTGGCTGAGGCTGGCTTTAGTGTTTATGGCATTTTCCTCCTTGTTGCTGCTGCAAAATTCATCCTTAGATTGAGACAAGGAGATGACAGGATAGCTGAGGGGTGTGTTATGGCCAAATGTTACACTTTTACCATGAAAATACATAGTTGATGTTACTATAGCTTTACATTAGGTTCCTTCTTTAATCTAGGCTATGCAGTTTTTTGGCTGTGAGTTGCTTGAAAATTTCACAAAGACAGAAGATGGCGTTTTCTATTATTTTAGTACCCAACCTAAGGGAGCCGCTGCTTTCAGCAAGCAGCTGTATCTGTGAGCCGCAACCTTTCCTGCTACGGCACCTGAACAAAACACTTTGTCCCGGGGCGCTGGTTGGAGGAAGCTCCAGGGACGCTGGCCGGACTGGGGGTGTCTCACCTGGCCCTGGGTGCTGTCTCCAAAGGTGACAGGGGTGTAAATGCGGTTGGAAAGAGGCAACCATGGCTGGGGGACAAAGCGGTGATTGACAACTTCCTGTTCTGTGGCAGGAAGGATTAGGGAATCGCCACCCATCAGCGCTGGTGAAGCTGGAGGGATGCAAACTTGGAGCGAGCAGGTGAAGCCATGCTTGGCCCCAGCATCTGGATCTCTCTGCCTAATTTAGGCAGGGGGGAAGCATTTGGCTCTAGGTGCCGAGCTGGAGCATCCGTCATGACGGTGATGGGAAAGAGGCTGAGCTGGAACCACAGGGCAAATGACTGTGTTGCACTCTCTTTGGGAGGGGGCCTATAATTTCCACAAACTTTAATGCTCAGAGGTCTGGATTGAATCTGTTGTCTCCTGTGACAGGTAGAAAAGAAAAGGGAAAAAAAAAAATAAAAATGCAGAGAAGTCAGGCCACTTGGAATGCGTGCCCAAGTTTTGCTAGTCTATCATAATTTGGTTCCATCCTCTCAAATGTAGGTTTCTGGGTTTTGGGTTTTTTTTTTGGGAGGGGGGGTTGTTGTTTTTTGAGAGCTTGGAAAGGAAATGGAGGAGTTTGGTAAAGCTAAGCAATGAAATGTGCTTTTACATGAGGCTTCAAGAATGATTTTCCTTTAAAGTGGTAGGCTTCCCCTTACACTCCTTTAATGGGAAAAAAAAAAACCCTCAACTGACAACTCTCTGACTGACAAAATACTGCAGGATGGTACTCCCCCCCAGGCATGTGTCTGGTAGTAACTGAGGATGAAGAACAGAATACATGAGTCTGGGGAGCTCAAAATGGACCTCTGCCCAGTACAGAAATGCATTATAAACAACTGCATCTAAATAGCCCTGTTTCCTTCCTTCACCTGCCTAATGTGTTTTGCCAAGGGTCTGTTCGCCCTGTATCTTGTAAATATTTTATGAAAATTAAATCAGAAGTGATTATAGGGGAGCAGTTCATCTGTCTCTGGTTCCGTCTGCAAAAGGAGAAGGAAAGACAGAAGTAAAGAAGTACCATTGCATTTTTGAGTGGAGCCTGACGTATTTGCAGTGCATGTGAAGAGGGTATTTTAAAAGTTTGCATCAGCTGTTGGGTTCTATTTTGGTGATGGATTCCAGCTAAAATAACGTGGATGCTCATAACTGTGTGAATAAATGACCTCTAACTGGTTTCTTAAAATACCATATCAGTCTGCTGTGGGAAGTTTGCATTTAACTGTTTTTCCTCCCCTCCATTTGTAACCTTGTGTATTATATAGGAGGAGCACACTGCTGAATTTAGAGGCAGCAGTGCTAAGTTCATACCTAGTGAAGACACTAATGATTGATTAGGTACACCAATTATTTTAGCACCTAATCTGATTTTTGTTAGCATTGTTTTCTTTCCCTCCCCTCTCCCCCCACCCCTTTGGAAATTTCTGTGTGGAAGAGCTGAGATTCAGCAGTGTGTTATATGGAGCCATCTGCTCATGGCTGCACTCAGCAGCGGCGCAAGCTCGTGCCCCCCGCTGTGTACACACACACCCCAGCTGAGCTTTGCTCCTCTATCTCCTAGCATCCCTACCAAAAAGCTTTTCAGCAGCATGGGTTTTGCTAAGTTCCCTGTTGGCGTCTTAAAATTAGGAGTTGGCGCTTTCCATATTAATTGCAGCTACGCCAATGGCAAGTAGGTCAAAGACAGAAAAGTTCAAAGAGGAGGTGGCACCCACCTCCCTCTCCAGACCTCCTGTTTCTGCTCCCTGCTTCTCTGGGAACCCTCCTGTACCATAAGGGCACAAGGTTCTGCGGGTGGTCAAGTGAGATCAGGGAGCTGATAGAAGAATTGATTTTGAGCTGGATTCCTGTGGTTCTCCACCCAGTCGTGTGCACAGGGCAGGTGATGGGACCAGTCGGAGGGAGAAGCAGGCACCGTCACCGCCCCATGGTGGTACAGTGGCTGTCTCATGGCCTTCGCAGAGGACAGCTGTGGCCACGTGGCTAATACTACTTGTTAGAGGAGGGAGGCTTTGCTAATCTTCACAGAGCTGAATGAGCACAAATATTGGGCAGCTGATCATCCTGACAACGCTGTAGTCCACACCGGCATGTCATTTCCAGGGCAGATTAACAGATTAACAGAGTGCTTTATGCAAAAAGGCAAAGCTTCCCTCTGTCCCTGGATGGTTTTGAGCAATCAGTTGGTTTAAGCAGTTTGCAGGTTTAGGTAAAAAGATCCCGCTGAAATGATGTAGCTCATTTCAGCACGGAGAAATTCAATCAGGCCACAGCAAGAAGGAGTTACAGGAATGAAGAAGGAAACGTAAGAATCCTGGGAAGGAGAGGCTCTGCAGATTGACAAGAACACAAGCACCTCATAGGTAGGCAGAGCCATCCCACTGTCACCAGTGTGCTGTGGGACTGCTGCGCTGCCCAGGAAGCAGCCCCAGTAACTGGGGCTCGTGCTTTAGGGTGTTTGGGGTTTTTTTTTCCCCTTAAAACATTCTGGTTTTCCCTTCCCAGCACCTGATGGAAAGGCTTTTCCTTCCACCAAAGTGGTGATGCAGTAGGGACAGGAAAAGGGCCATCATACGGGAAGGAAATGCCACACATATCCGCGGACTCTGGGCTGAGTCCGAGCAAAATGGGGTCAATCTTCACTCTTCCTCCACCTTTTGCAGGCATTTCTCTTTGTACCTGTTCAACTGCCTGCTTTTACAGAGATGCATCTGACACCTCGTGTCACTGGCAAGTAGCGGAACTGGCAAGTAGAGATTTTCCCCCTTGCCACATCTGAGGGTTTGCTATATCATCTGATTCTCAGATATTCTTTTTACTCCCCAAAGTGAGCTGTTAAACCACATCTGTGGTCCATTCAGAACTGACTGATGATGCCAGGAGTGTGTTTGCATTAGCTTAATAGAGATGATCTTGTGCACCAAACCTTGCAAATGTTCCTGAAGTTTTGCTGACTTAAGAAAGCACAGCCACCAGCATCTCTTTGGCACTAAAAGCCAAAACCACAACATTTAAAAATAAAAATAAAAAAGGTAGCAGTAAAACTAGCTAGCTTTCTGCACTTTATATTGGTATTTGTGTAAGTGGTGACTAGGAAACAGTCCAAACATTTGAGAAATTATATTCCTGTTCTGGTTTTACAGAAATCTGCATCCGTGCTTATGGTAGTGGTTGGGTACAGCCAGATTGTCTTTGAACTGTACTGGAATTTTGAGCTGCTTTGAACGGTACTTATCAGAGTTAGATTGATGGTTGGACTAGATGATCTCAAAGGTCCCTTCCCTTCCAACCTAGACAATTCTATGATTCTATGAATACGATCTAATGTGAAGCTTTTCATTCAGGCTTTCTGCAAGGGAACAGGACTAGATTCAGCTGCAGTGGTCTTCAGTGGATGACAGTGTCAAAAATGTTTCAAAAATATATAGAAGGGGTTTTCTGTCTTTTCTTCAGTGATAGGAAACAAACAGAAATTTGATAAAAGCATTTTTTTCTGTGGCTTTATCTTGCCATGACAAATTAAAAGCTTGTGCTCAGGTGGCAGGAGTCTCACCATTTTTTATTTTTCACACTGAACCTTTTTCTTTCTTAATACTAAGATAATCTAAGCCTCCATTGAAGCGGGATGTCCTGAATATAGGGGGCATAGAAGTAGATGGAAAATGTCAACTTTCCTTGTTTTCTTGAATAGATAGAAAGAGGTGTTTTGAGACAAAAATTAGGGTTTTTGTTCTTCACAGAATTATAGAATGGTTTGGGTTGGAAGGGACCTTAAAGATCATCTAGTTGAAACCCCCTGCCATGGGCAGGGACACCTCCCACTAGACCAGGTTGCTCAAAGAGCCCCATCCAGCCAGGGCTTCGTTGCCTCTTTGTGAAAATTAAAAGTGCTGTATCTCTTTAGGCTTTAAAAAAAAAAAAAAAAAAAGCTAGAGGAGAAAGACTTCCTCTGGCAAGATTAAGCTGAGGGAGTTCTGTGAGACCATATTTTATCTTAATTTCTTTGGAGAGGTAGAAGTTTCTTTGCCACGCGTCCGAAATAGCTCTCAGACTTCCTCTTGGTGAAGCACATAAACAGCAGAGGCTCTGCAGATAAACTGCATTAACTCAGTATTGCTCACTTGCTGTACCGTTCTGCCGACTTTATCATCTTTTCTTTCTGTATTGATAGTGCAGCTGTGTTTCCCCTTATTCCAGCGAACAAAAAGGGCCAAGCGAAAAAGAGCTAGCTTGTGCCAGGGCTCCTAAGGGATCACACCTGGGCCGAGCACACAAACAGAAGGCTCCAGCTGCCTTCAGAGAGGCTCATCGTACCAGTCTCAACTGGAGGTTGTTGGGCTACGGCCAGGGAGAGGATGCAGCTTGCTGGTCTGTCATTTCTCCAGGCTCATCCTCAAGCTGTGAATTGGTGAGAGCGCTGGATTTCTTGTCCTGGGGACGGTGAGGATGCCCTTTCAGATGAGATGGCAGTGGGCTCCTCTTCAACGTGTTTGTGTCTTGTGAGGAACCGCTGAGGGAGCTGAAGCTGGGGTTGTTTAGCCTGGAGAAAAGGAGAGGAGACCTTCTTGCTCTCTACAATTCCCTGAAAGGACGGTGTAGAGAGGTGGAGGTTGGTCTCTTTGCCCAAGTAATGGGTGATAGGACAAGAGGAAACTGCCTCAAGTTGCATCTGGAGACATTTAGATTGGATATTAGAAAAACTTCCTTCACTGAAGGGATTATCAAACATTGGAACAGGCTGCCCAGGGAAGTAGTGGAGTCACCATCCCTGGAGGTATTGAAAAGATGGGCAGACATGGTGCTTAGAAATAAGATTTAGTGATGGGTTTTGTCAGTGTTGGGTTGATGGCTGGACTAGATGATCTGAAAGGTCCCTTCCAACCTCGGCAATTCTATGAGGCAAGGCAATCAGTCCTCTTCAGGAGCAGGAGGCTTATTTTTCACATTGGTTTTTATGATAGATGCTTATCTCAGAATATTACGTAGGCACCTGATTAGCTGGCTGTTCTTGTCTAACAAATCCGTGTCAATGAGAAGTAAACTGCAGTAAATGATTAACATAGTCTTCTTTACTAATGACGAGGGGCGGGGGTTAATTTAATGAGTCACTTCTGAAAGTCTAAGGGGAAAACATGGGCACTTTTTTTTTTTCCTTTTTTTTTTTAGAATTCTTACAACGCTATCATTCATGTGTAGAAGCCCGGTGTTGTTTCTCAAAGCAGCCATATCAAACCTGTGGTATGTGTGCTTGCTCAGATATGTACAGCTCACTTGCAAAAGGAAACGAGTTGCATGGGTTTTATGAAATTACTATTATGGTCATGATTAATGATTTTGTTATCCAAGCCGTGAAACCACAAAACTTCACGATAGCAATTGCAAAACTGTAGTACGTGCAGCACAAATTTCTCTAATTGAGCATTTGAGGGTGCGTTGAAGCAGTTTCTTGCTTGACTCCCTCTTCCAGCAGCATTAGTTTTGGGTTCATTTCTCTTATGTGGCTACTGGGCATGTTTTTAATATACTCTCCTCAAAACCAAATACCAGAGCTGTATTGGTTTCAACAGGATTTAGAGGAAGACAACGTTTCTCTGACAAACCAGTGGCTCAATGGTCTGGGACATGTTTTTACATCAGTGAAAGAGCCTGGCTCTAGAGACCATGTTCTTTCTAGATATCTTCCTGAAGGCAAGTGTGTTGTATTTGGGTGACCTGCAACAAACCTCTCATGTCTGCCCCTTCCACCAGCCTCTCCAGAATTTTCACTGGTAGTAGAAAATCTCAGCCAAGAGCCAGGCTTGTCAGGGGAACAGAAGTTGTTCCCTGTTCCCATCACTGATAACATCTGGCCATCGTTTCTTTGTAGTGACACCTGGCTGAAAATGAGGGTGCCTTTTCTTTGAGAATATGCCTGACTTCCCACCATCACCCAAGTCCAGGGTCAGTCCCAGTGAAGTGGTACTGAGAGACAAGTATGTTTTGAAGGCCTGAGTGTCATCATGCCTTTGATCCTTCGTCACGTACTTTCTTCTGAGGGTTTCCATGTGGCATCACATTTTAACTATGGGCACTATCAGAAGTACCTCCTTCTCTTTGAATATCTAAGCATGTTCCAGTACATGCCTCATGATCTTCTCTTCTGAAGGATACCAGAAGAACCTTCTCTTCCTACTTATATTCCCATGGGACTCATGATTCAGTAGACCTCTTCCTATCTTCATGGTCCCTTCCATCATCTCTTTTCCAGGCTGAAGAGACCCAAGCTGTTTAGTAAGCTGTTGTTGAGAAGCTGTCTCATGTCCTCAGTTGTCCTGACTGTGGCTCTGTGAGCTTGCCGTGGTAAAAATACCTTTACTGGCACAGCATGGGGGCGCAGGGCAGGACGACCACAGACAGACTGGGGAAGCACAGCAGATACATGACAGGCCTTGATGATCATCCTTGTTGCTGCCACTTTGTTTTGGTTTTTTTAATTCATTGCTGAACCACCAGACTGGCACTGTCACAGGGCTGTCTGTTTTAACCCCAGGACCTCTTTCCTGAGCAGAGATAGCCAGCTCTGAGTGCATCGTTTTACATATAAGATCAAGATGTTTCTGTCACTTTGCATTTTAGTGGTACTTTTTTTAAACTCTTTTTTAACATCCATTTCTCAGAATTATGAGATTCTTAAGCGAGTTTTCAGAGTCAGCTTTCATTTTTACTCCCTTGAATAACTGAAGTTTTATCAGAAAACTGTGTCTTCCTTGTCATTCACCTCTACAGATCATTGATGAGAATTCTCCTCAGCACAGGTGAGAAGACTTTGGGGCTCATTGGTGAGCTTCTGCTTGGGAGGAGGGTATTCTCAACCTTTTTTTTTTCCCCCAATCTTCAAACCATCCACTCCTACGTGTCAAGAGCCTTCTCTCTTCTCCTACAGAGGTTTGAAGCTTTGAAGGGGGACCTTGTTGGAAAGCCAACAGTGCTTGTCCCAGTCAATGGTCAGCAAAGTAACCCTACAGCACTGCATTTGTCAACCAACTGCCTTTAGCATCACCAGCCAGGAGGCAGCGTGAACGTTATTTACAGACAATTGAGCAGAGACATTAATCTTGGATACCTTCCTTTCTGGGTGCTTAGAGTAAGAGTTTGTGTTGGCAAAGTGCCCCTCTACTCTGAGGACATTGAAGGTGGAAATGAAGCAGTTTTTAGTAAGGTGAAAGCAGAGGCCGGAGCTGTAGCCTCCGTGCTATGCTGCAAACAGGTTTTGTAGCCATGTCAACACAAGTGGAGGAGAGGCTCGGTTGCTCTGCCAGGTCTGAAGGAGAACGTGGTGTGGAGGAAAGCAAAAGCAGATAAGAATCGGGCAAGATAAAAATCACCACAGCCTCTTTTCCAATTGCCTGTTGCAGAAATACTGCCTTACCTGAGAGGCAGCAAATAGCAGGCAGCTTGGAGGGCTGGTTATAGCTCTCAGCTGCCCTGCTGAGATTATCTAGCGGTTATATCTAGTTTGGGACTTTTATTTTCATCTAGGAGGGTGATGGGGTTGCAGGCCAGTATGTGTGACCACCTCCAGATGGGTAGTTTTCCCAGGCTTCGTTATTTTGACCATGAGCATTCGTGATGTTTTTGGAGGGTACCCACAAATGGCTTGTCCCAGCAGGGCTCAGCTGTGGTTGCGGTGAACATGAGGGGTCCTCTTGGCTGGCACAGCACCGCCTTAGGACCTTGCTTCCTTTTTGGTTCACACCAGTCAAAGTTTAACTTGGAGAGCACTGGCTGAGGTTGCCAGAACTGTGGGGTGTGTGCCTCTCTTGTTGTTGCTCTGAGAAGCTCAAATTACAACTCGGCATCCGGGGCTGTACAGCGTTGCAAAAAGGTGCCTGTGTGAGTCGGTAGTTGTAACTAAATCCTAACTCTTCTCAGGTTTTCCAGATAGGTTGGAAGCTTAATGTTATCAGGAAGTACTGGTTCATATAAGCTGCTAGTCTTCTTTTGAAAAGTCCCTAGATATTGTAAAGTTACAAGCACAAGAATTAGCTTTGAGGGTTTTAAACTTCAGATTTGAAGTGCCATTGTCTAATAAATTACAAAGGCTTAGGCTGACAAAACCACTTTTTAAAAAAGAGCCTGAATATCAGTGCAGTTATGTTTTAGAGGTGTTTTTCACTATCTTTAAGAGATGTTCTGCTTCTAGGTACCTGTTTTAAACAAACAAAAAAAAAAAACCAAACCAATAAAACAAAACCCCATAACCAAAACACGTGCATTAAAAGACTGTTCCTTATGGATGGGTCAGCCATTCATTCAAAACTCACCCTGTTTGTAGTACCTCTCAGACAAGCCAGCTTGTCTTTACATCACACTGCAAAAGATCTGTATATTTTCTTTCAATAAAGTAAGTTGGGAGTTCAGTCCTTTTAACTGCTACACCAGTTAAAGGGAATCAACATCTGTTTTGTAGTGTAATGCTTCAAGATGTGCTCACCTTTGGGCAGAGTCTTGCAGAGCGTTGTTTTCAGAATAAACAAATATCCACAATGAGTGTTCTTGTATTCGTGGAGTAAGAGACGTGTCTAGTACAATTCATTGGAAAACAATATTTAGAGAGCACATTCTTGACACAGAGACAAGGTTTTTCAGGTAAAACCAGTCTTCTACCACTACCGATACAACTTTTCTCTGCTTTTGAGGTTGTGTCTTTACTAATGCTGTTGTGGCAAATGGAAGTCTTTCCCTTGGACTCATTGTAGCTGCAGCACAGCTTGCTAGTTGGAGGGGGGTGGAGATTTTTTAGTTCAAAGCACCAAAATTTTAGGCAGATGCAATGTCACAGCTCTTCTGATCATTGTGCATGGAAGAATTTTTTCCTACTCCTCATCTGTTAGGGCATTTAACAGCTGTCCTCTTGATACTCATGGTAACATGAAAAAGTTCAACCAATCGTGAAAAGAATTTAATGGGCAAAATCCTGAATGTCTAGGTATTGTATGGGAAGTATTTTAGCCGAGGAAGGACAATGGAGAGAGAATGGCTAAGACTGGTACCCCACTGTGTAATTCTCCTGAAGGAGAAATACGTATATTAAGAAGCTGCAGGTATTGGCAACAGCATGTTATTGCATGATATTTCACCCTTCTGAGATGGTTGTTGTGTAATGATGTAACTAATTAACCTAAAAAAAGTGCTCCTCATGAATCAGGAATGTATAAAAACACAAGTAACAATCACTGCACACTAGAGATTAGTGACAAAACAAGAAAAAAAAAAAAAACAACAAACTGAAGTTTTTAAACGAAAGGTGATTATTCAACTAGCCTGTGATGAACTGGAATTTGGTGAGTGTTTGGAGAAGAATTTGTAAACAAGTTTTTTGCTTCATGGGAAGCCTGCAGGTCATCAAAATTGCTGGTGTTTTTGTAGTCTGGGTAACCAGTGGGGTACAGCCTGGGCACACAGATGCTCTGTCTGAGTCTGCCCACCGGACTTACACAATTGCATCATTTGACGGAGCTTAACTTTGCTCTTCAGAGGTAGCTTCTGGAATGAAAGCTTATTGTTCCACAATGCCTGGTATAACAAATAAAACGCCAAGGAAATGCTAGTGCTGTTGGTGAAAATGTCACAGGTAGGCTATGGCATTGTATTTTTCCATGTGTGTGGCAACAGCTTTTGTGGCCTGGCAAGATATCAGCCTCTTTCAAGTATTTTATGTGAAAATTCATGATGAAGGTGCGTGCCATCAGGTGTTGCCAGTATTGCAGGTGCGCGCGAAGTCGGCAAGTGCAAAATATGATTTTTTTAATACCGCCTGCAGAAACAGCTGAATGCATGATGATTTTTCCCACCCCCTCCCCTTCCCATTTAACACAGAATGCTACAGATAGCTCCTCTAACTCCTCTCAAAAAAGGGAACAGCCCGTGCGAACTCTGGCTTCTCCTGCATCCTGCGAACATCGAAGAATTTGCACCCGTGGACACCTTCACGACCATTATAGCTCTGACCACTACCATCTAGAACAAGTAAGGTTTCTTCCCAGTGTTGCCTCCTAAAGGGCTGTGTCTGCCATAGCTAAGACTGGTGTTTTGTTTCCCCTCCCATATCCCTGAAAGACCCCCCCACTCCCTTCCTTCCCCTTTCCTTCTCAGTTAGTTTTACATGGCTTCCGATTACTAAAAAAAAAAAAAGGAGGAGGGAGGTTTACACTGTGATTTAATATGTTACATTGTGCCATGTGCACACAGACCATTGTAGGTCTGTGACAATTGTACTCATTCCTGAGCCAAAGGCTGAATCTCTGTGATGGGTCACGGCAAAGGGCCTACAAAGAAGGAAAGGTGAAACGGTTAAATATTGGCTTTTCACTAAGCAAAGAGACAGTGATTGCTTGTTTAGCTTTTCTCCCTCTTTTTCTCCATCCCTACTTCTGCAGTCAGTACCACGATCCTACCGGCACGTCAACTTTCCAGATGATGATGAGGAGATAGTGCGTATCAATCCTCGGGAAAAGATTTGGATGACCGGATACGAGGACTATCGCCATGCCCCAGCACGGGGAAAGAACTTTGATCCTGATGATATGGACTCCTATGTACGTTTTGCCAAAAGCGAGGCCTCAAAACACGAATACACTTACCCTTACGTAGACAACTCAGATTTTGACCTGGGTGAAGATATCAAGGGTGCTGTGATAAAGACTCAACCTGTCAAATTCAAGCCTAGGCGGAAGGAAGATGGTGAGAGGTCGCGGTGCGTGTACTGCAGGGACATGTTCAACCATGAGGAGAACAAACGGGGTCAATGTCAGGATGCTCCGGACCGTGTCAAGACTTGCATCCATCGAGTGAGCTGTATGTGGTGTGCAGACACTATGCTCTATCACTGTATGTCCGATCCAGAAGGAGACTATACAGATCCTTGCTCATGTGACACCAGTGATGAAATGTTTTGCCTCCGGTGGATGGCCCTTATCGCCTTGTCTTTCATTGCTCCATGTATGTGCTGTTACTTGCCGCTTCGGGCTTGTTACCACTGTGGGGTCATGTGCAGGTGCTGTGGTGGAAAACACAAAGCTGCTGGATGACTACAGATGCATTCAAAGTGTTACGTTTTTCCTGTAGTTCAAGGAACACATTGGTTTTGGAGCATTGAAATCACTCATTTTGATGCAGCCACTGTGCCCAACAGCATCCAGAAACCACCAGTTTGGATCACTTTACATTCGATCGTCTGGGGGCTCACACTGCATTGATTTGCTCATCAAGTGTTCTAACTAACTAACCTACAGCATAGACTTTTGTATTATTAATCTGTAATCAAAACAGACTGTCTTGTACATGTTCCTTTTTTTTTATTTTATTTTTTTCTCTCCAGTTAAAATGAGTTTGAGGAAAAAACTGCTTTAAATGGTGGTGGATTGTAGAACATCTCCAGGTTGTGTCCGTCTTGCCTCCCACGGTACCATCAGCATGTTAGCAAGCTTTGGCATTTCTAGAAGCGGGGTGGTGTAGTGAATGAAATCTCACTTGGAAGATATTTTAACTTGCCGTCAAGTTATTGTGTGTGTATAGAAGGTGTGCTAGTAACAAACTTGTACCACAACACAGTATTTCTGTCACTGGTTTTCTTAGGGCTTTTTGTTCTGTTTTCCAAAGCCAAATTAGCCATCTAAGCTGCAGTTTCTCTTCTAGAGTCCATCGTCATTTCCTTCAGCAAACATCTTAAATTATTTCTCTGTTCGTGAAGCTCTGCGAACAGAAAGCAAGGCTTAGTTACCATAGTCACATAACCATTGAGACTCTGGTAGTTCTCTTTACCTGTAATCATTTCAGACCACTACTTGAAAGGGAAACTTAAATTCTAGGGTTTTCTTTTTTCCCTAAAAGACATGGGAAAAGTAAAACTGTGTTTTCAAAGTTCTGCCCAAAAGAAAGGGAACTTCTTCATTAGTCAGCCATGTAACGATCTGTGAATAAACACTAACGTTCCAGATGAGGAAAACTGTTTTTATGCAAAGAATTACTAACAATGCAATGTCAAAAGCACTATTATGGCAGTTCTGGGGAAATGCTGCATTAAGTGGTGGATTATATGGAAAATCGTATCTGTTTCTTTGTTTCCTGTACAATACATGAGCATGAGAACATACGCGTCCACGGTAGAAACTACATTTAGCAATCTAAACAGGTATTTAAAATCAAAAAGCCAGGGTGTTGACCACCACTTCCATTTCCTGACCTGCGATCCCAATCGTCCAGAATCTTACCTAAGTCTCAACATATCACACGTGCAGCCGGCGATTTTGTGACTCTGTTGGAGGGTTAAGCATGTGAGTCTTTGCAGGAGCCAGACCGAAGCATCTCCCTGGCTTTCCCCTCCCCAGTTCACCACCCAGATTTATCAAGTGGATGCATAAGGTGCATACAGCAGGATAAGATTACTTTAATTTTTTGTTTCTTTTTTTTTTTTTCTAAATGTCATGTTGTCTTGTGTACAAGGCTTGTAATTAGCTTGGAAAAAGAGTATTTTTCTAATATATTACAAGGAATAGCCAAATAATTTTTATTAAAAAAAAAATTATTTAGCGCAGTGAGCTCTAACTAGCATAGTACAATCTGAATACTTTGAGGCAGCTAGGGATTGGCTTGTCAAAGCTGGCACTGCTGTTCCTGCCATAATTTCTTTCTGCAGTAAATTGCCAGTGGGCGCATGTCCTTTCCCTCCCTCTATTGCACATTGACATCAGTCTTAAAAGAGAGGAATTTTTTATTTTTTTTAATTAATTTGCCAAATAAATGTAAAAGGAACGCTTGCCATTCTTTCTTGGTGGAATGTCCCAATGGTTCCTCTGAGAGTTAATCACAGCTTTTTAGTCAACCATGAATTAAGTATGCAATGTGCTTATTTACTATAGAGTTTGGTAGGCTTAATTCGTAGCAGTTGCTGGGGATTTTTTCAGTTGGGAAACAAAAAGAATGATAGTGGAAAAGGGGTGGAGTGTTACACTCTGGGTGATGTCTGGGTTTGCTGAATGAAATAAAAATATTTTGTGCCTAATAGCAGTTGACAAATCTCTCAATGGTGTCTAGTAACATCAAGCCAGCCTCGAAAAAAAAATAATAATGGAACAACCTTTTCTTTTATTTCTGTTCTCAAAGTTGTTTCATGCAAACAAACATCTGTAAGATCTTCTCTCTATAAAGCACAACACTACAAAAAGATCTTACAGCTTTTTGTCCGGTCTTGAAGTGCCCCTATTTATTTAAGTAAAGTAGACATACTCTAAGCCTTTCTGTATGTCTGGAAATAAAAGGTTTTTTAAAAAAAAATCCCTCTTTTTTTTTTTCTTTTTTTAATTTTTTTTTCTTTCCCTTCTCCTTCCTCCCTTTTGGGTTTTTGTAATACTTGTAGATTTTGCTGCGTGTGTTATTTGGTTTGTGAAGGCAGTGGTGTAAGGGCACAAGGATAGAGATGGGTGTTTTTTTGTAAATATTTCTCCTTAATTTCCACACTGCTGCTGAACAGTGTGTAGCGTTCTCCCAGTCAGCTTTGCAATACTGACATCAATCATTTGAGAGAAATTATTCAGATTTTATTTTTGTATCTGTGGTAACAAAACATTAACCAAATTTTTTTTCTGTTGTGGAAAGTTTTTTGGGTTTTTTTTTCCAAGCTATTGCTCACGTTAACAAATTAAAGTGCCTGAAGCCTCATCATTATTGTATCTATATACTAAAAGTTAAAACCCTGTTGTATTGATTTTTATAAGCCTTTTTACCTCTGTGTAAAAAAAAAATATATATACAAGTGTATGATGTACATTTTAGTTCTTAACTTCTTTTTTTATTGTTTCTAATATGTATGATCAGTGTAGCTATTGCTTTAAAATGTACCATGTAAATATAAATACATCATATCAAAAATGACACTGTTATTGTTATTTGGCTGACTGAAAATGAGGGGAAAACAAAGCAGTGCTGGGAAATGCAGAGCCATTGCCAGAGTCACCTCCCCAAGACCCTGGGGTTTCTGAGGAAAAGAAAATACTTATTTTACCTTTTTTTAGTGGCAAATGTGGCTAGCCCTGGGCAGGGGCCGGTAGTGAGCGTGGGGCAGGTGTTCTTTAGGTGGATTTCAGGCGTTTTGCACGTTTTCAGGGGAGGGCAGCCCAGCCTGGTGCCCTCCCCTGGCAGCCATGACAGAGACTAAGATTCCCCTCCTGCTTTCCCTTCTCGCCCATGTGCAGCTTTGGACTGGAATAAGTACTCTGCGGGGACATTTTGTATTATATTTTGTTTCATCCAAGCACAGTAGGCCCAAAGAAAAAGGGAAAGAAGAGAGTAAGGCTAGCAGACATGGCTGCTGAGCGAGGGCGGCCTTGTTTTTTGAGGGCTGGCTGGACAATGACAATGCTGAGGAAAGATGGTGGTGCTGGCACTGCCATGCCATCCCCACTCAGAGGGGTTTAACACGGAAGATGGAAGAAGAATAGCCCAGCTAAAATGGACACTGATTGACTGAGGGATCCAGAGGGAAAACAGTGAGTATATCTGAATTTTTACAGTTACTTCCAATGGGAGCTAGTCAGGCCAGCACCACATGCTTCTGAAAAGCCTAGTTTTATTTTTCTTTAGGTAAGTGAGGACCCAGCTAAGCTGTTGCTCCTTTTTCATAGAATCATAAAATGGTTTGGGTTGGAAGGGACCTTAAAGATCATTGAGTTCCAACCCCCTACCCTGGGCAAGGACACCTTCCCCAGTCCAGGTTGCTCAAAGCCCTTTCCAGCCTGGCTTTCAACACCTCCAGGGATGGGGCAGCCACAACTTTTCTATGTGCTGCTGCTTGTTTCTCAGATGAATAACAAAGCTGTCTCAAGAGACATGTAAAAGGGAAGGCAAAGAGTACACATGCCAAAGTGTACTTGTCCTTGGATGAAAGATTTTCTCCCTGTAATGTTGGTCTTTTGTGTCATCCACACACGAGGTGACCAGCCAATTGCATAAAAAACCTCAGTGGCTTAATTTGTCACAGCTTTGCTGAGATCCTGAGCCCATGTTCGCCTTTTATCAGTTTATATTTGTATTCATGTATTTCTAGAAATATGTTATGCTTGTATAAGCATGGATTTCTGTTGACATTTATGATACAAATGTGTATTTGTTACAGATTTTTCTACAAAAGGACTTTGCAGGCCTCACGAGAAGCACATGCACTGCAGGTCAGGCATTGTGTTCAGGAGGGCTCATGGCACACAAAATCCCTTGGTCTGTGGTATTTTCACCCTCCATGGACAAGTCAAGGGATTCCGATGGCCTGTTGCTTCCAGTTCATCATATTCTCTTGACTAATTACAGCAGGAAGACCAGCTCTGTTCCCTGGTCATTCAAATTCAGCTTGTCCCACAGAAGGCCTGGCTAAGCAATGTTATCTCCTTGTAGCATGCAATGTCTTCTTGCTTTCATCTGTGAATCAAGGGGGTTGCTTAAGTCTAGAAATTTCTAAACCGAAGCAGTAAATGGTTCGTTTGAACCCTGGCTACGTGGAAAGTGCAAACACCACCAAGATACAAGGCACCATGAAAGGTAAACAACCCTCTGAGGTACTGTCAAGATGCAACTAAGGAGATTGAGTTTGGAGAGGACACTGTAAGCTTGCAACCATATGAAACAAGGTTGAATATTTTATGGCTTTAAAAAGAACATTTCATTAGTTAATGTATCACAAAATGCACTTTAGAATAATATCCTTTCACTCAGACTGAATTTTAGCTGCTGACAAATGCAGCTTGGCATTTTATAGTAAAGCAACTTGACACCAAAGGTGCCTGGGTCAGAATGGCTCTTCCCAGCCTCTTCTTTTCCCGCTTTGGCAACATGAGCAGTGCCGACCCAGTCCACCCCCAGGTGGAAGCATCCTTGGGTTCAGGCAAATGTTATCACAACAGTCCCACCTCTGTGAACTTATCTCCTTGTAGCCTGTGAACCTGAAGAAACAGGGCCGGGAGGGAATTTGCTTGGCTGTATTCACTCAGGAAACTTGCAACTACTTACAACAAGCTTCGCCATAAAAGCAGTATCAGGTCTAGAATTGCTGGAGGAACAGAGGGCAACTGGGAGGGATAACCAGTGAGTGCGGGTCTCTCCCACTACAACAGCTCTGTTTTCCTGCAAGGCACCACTGTAACAATGTAAAGCATTTCTGTAGTGTCTGCAGCTGCCCAGCACTCCTTCAGTGGCAAAATTTTTGCATGAGGAAGGTTCACCTGTCCTCCTTCATGGCTTAGGAATAAAAAGTTTCACTCTGCTGAGAGAGTTGTAATTTAAATAGGGAAAACAGATTTATCCCTGTTGGGAAAATGAGAAAGTCTAATCGAGTTTGCATGACTTGCATATGCCATATAGGGAATTTGTGGCACAAGAATCCTAAGCACAAGTCTACCACTTTCTTCATCTGAAGGTCATCTCCTGTCACTGTGTCTAAAGATTAACTGGGAGGTTTGGGCTTTGGAAGGAGCCTTGCTACTCAAAGCGCAAACCAAACCAATTGGCCCAGTCATCAAGGAATGTGTAAATCTCCTTTCTCTGCTAATTCCACTTAGAAATGCAAATTGGAAGTAGCTGTCAGGATGTCTGGAAACAAGAGGTATCATTGCATGTGTTCCCAATGCTTATCACAGGCAGAACTTGGCTTCTCATACAGACCAAATGCAGCCTTTTTCACAAATCATTTTAGAGCAAGCTTGAAGCACTAGCAACCGGAAACACTTTCCTTTCTTCAGCACACGATGCTAGATGAATTAACATCCTCCTAACACCTTGTCCTTTTCCAGGATGTTCAGCCTTCTGGTATTTTCTTAACATTTTGAATTAGGCAATTAAATTCCTTAGTATCTTGGTGGCATATGTGGAAATAAATAGAAAAATGTTTGGCTTCCGCCCAGAGACAAGATATTTACATGGTGGAAAGTATGTGTGTATTTTTGGGGTGGTGTACTTAGATCTCTACAAATATTTTTAGTTGCTTCCCTGCACTCATGTGCAACCATCCCATGCCATTCATCTCATTCCCCCGTTCCCCACTTGTAAATTCATTTAGGAAGAGTTGACAGACTCTGGTTTGGCTTCTGCTGGATTTCAAGCCTTCTGCCTAATGTCGTGTGAGACAGGATCTCCCAGCAGCCGTCCGGGTGGTTGTATAGATAAAGGTTTCCCAAGGCTGTAACAGCCCCCAGCTCTCTGCATGCGCAATCCCAGCTCTGTGCACTGATATGTACTCTGAGGTGGCAAAGAAAGCACAAAGTCATTTCCAGGCTTAATACAATTCATGTAATGACCTATGGAGTCACTGAATACATATCATTGGATGGGGAAGCTACAATTAATGCGTACTTTGGGATGGCTAAAACATTACAAAATCATACTCAGCTTTAAACTTAATTCTTACCTAGAATTCTTAATTATATAGAGAGTGTAATATGAATTGACATTACTGCATTTTCTAAGACTATGTCACAATGATCTGCAGAATTTACCAATATCTCTTTTAAGAGAAATGACAGGACTAGTATCAGACTTACCACTTTGAGCAAGCATTTTTCAGATTGTCACACTCTTAATTTCTGTTTCAGTGTTGAGCCGATGTTAGCTTATTAACTGTTGAAACGCTTGATGTGAGATTTCAATCTATCTCATGAAAAAACAAGAGGGGCAGGGAATTTAGTGCCAACAGTGAGGTCCTTGATGTTGAAGTATCAAGTCTTGTAAGTTCCCAAATGTACCCTATCTTCTAATCCCAGATGGAGAAACTAAAATCTCAAACGCTTCTAAAAGCTAAAGCATTAAAATCCTTGTGGCCTGGAGGGTAATTTCCAAGCTTAAAAGCCCAATTTCAGAACTACTGGACTCAAGTGATTTCACTTGAAAAGTGCTTACTCTTTACAACTTCCTGAGAACAATGGTAAAAGCCAGGTTAGAAAGTATAACTTTCAACCACATTTTGGAAAAGTGCTGGCCACAACTTAAAACAGAGCATTTTGATGTGCACAGCCAAAAGAAGCAGCACTCTGCTGGTTCATGAGTCTGACCACTGAAAATTCAAACCCCGATAATTTTGTTTCAGAAAACTCTGAGCAGCTAAATAAAAGACAGAGTAGACGCTAGGACTGAATGCAGATGCAGGATATATGATTCATGCCAGATATGAAATTTAAGTAGAAATACAGTCTTTTTTCTTTTCCCTTTTTTTGAGGGGTACCTAAATTGAAGTTTCCAGTGTCCCAGTAATGTACTGGTATGGGGCCTGATGTTCATGCTAAAGTAGCCCCAGCAGTTCCCACGTATTTCTGCTGGGAAGGGGAGGCGAGCTGTTCCTCTGAGGAGCCTTCAGACCAACACTGCGGCCCAGGCTGCCAAGCAGGAAATGTATATACACATATATATGTGTGTGTGTGTGTGTGTGTGTGTGTGTGTGTGTTTTTGGAGCAGAAGTCTGAAATTACCAACCTGAGCTAAAAACCAAAGCAATGGTTACCCTTGAAATAAATAAATAAACAGGTAAAAATTCAGCTGTGTGGCTGACCCTGGTGGCTTGACAACAATGAATGAGGTTTTCTGTGCGGTGGCCCCAAGTATTGGGTGTCACTGCAGGATTTCGCTGTTCACTTAGTGAATAGACCTCAGTGCACGTCCTCATCTTGGGGAAAACCCCAGAATCCCATTGAGTGTTTGGGCCAGCCACAGAAATGGGAAGGCTTCCAAAGAAGTAAGCTAAAGAGCAATATGATGCAGCATAGAGATATATTCTGCTTGGAGGAGCTTTCTGCTTTGCTGTGACTCGAGGGTTATGTGCAAATGGTCAATGGCTCTGTATCTCTGGGGTTGGGCTGTGGGGAAACCAAAGGCACTGTGGAAAACAGAAGAGCCTGTGCATTCATTCATCTGCCTGAAATGGAGGGGTTTGGTGCAAACCATTTGGCCAGAGCAAGCAAGGAACCCTTTGCAGTGCTGCCAGTACCGCAGTTTAGTTTAGGTTTCTGCCATCTGCCGCAGGGCTGAAACACAGTTGTACTTCCATGTGCAGCCAGGAGTGCCACAGGCCTGCAGGAGGCTGCTGGCTGAGCAAAGAGAGTTCACCTCTATCTTTGGAGAGGGATTTGAAGGGCTGTAATGTATTACAGAATCATTCAGGTTGGAAAAGACCCTTGAGATCATTGAGTTCAACCATCAGCTCTAGTCTACAAAGTTCTCCCCCTACACCATATCCCCCAACAACACGTCCTTCCAACTCTTAAACACATTCAGGGACAGTGACTCAACCACCTCCCTGGGCAGCATATTCCAGTGTCTGATCACTATTTCTGTGAAAAATTCTTTCCTAATGTTCAGCCTAAACCGACCCTGTTGGAGCTTGAAGCCATTCCCTCTCATTCTATCGCGAATTACCTGTGAGAAGAGACCAGAACCATCCTCTCTACAATGCCCTTTCAAGTAGATGTAGAGAGTGATGAGGTCTCCCCTCAGCCTCCTCTTCCTCACACTAAACAGTCACAGCTCCTTCAGTTGTGTCAGTCAGGTAGCAAGAAATACCACATACATTTCATTTCAAAACTCTTACCACCCATCACAGATGCAATGCTCTTTGCTGCATTTGTGCTTCCCTAGATTTTGAACAAATGGATTCCTTCCAGCATCAGGCACAAGAAGAATGGAGAAGAACAGACCATTCAATGGCAGGAGATTGCATTCCCCCGTTCCCTGCGGTAAAATCCTAACTCCACTTAAGTCAGCAGCAAAAATCCCATACACTTAAGTGAAGCCAGGATTTGTCTGGTGGGATCTGCAGGATTTAGATGCCAGTATCTCAGGGTTTGGCACCCAGAACACCCCTCCAATGGCAAATCCCTGAGGTGAACTTCCCATGGTCTTCTTTTCCCATTTTCCTAAGGGACATGAGGTACAATGACAGCCTAAGTCCATAAAAAGGGATTTGTTATCCTACAGAGGGCACCAGCTCCTGAATTCTGTCTTTAAAGGTCCGCATTTGAAGTGGGAGCCACTTTCTGCTCCTGCAAAGTTACACGTGGGTGAGTGAGGAGTGATAGCATCCTACTTACAGCTGAGGAAGGGCTGTGTGGGTCCCCAGGATCACTGGTTTTAACCTTGGCACCTTATCTCGTCACCTTTTTTTCCTGTGCACAACTGCCAGGTCATTTCATTTACTCAGATCTTCACAAACCACCTTGGAAAGGAAAAAGATGTATCTGGGAGGAGTGAGCAGTTTTGACTTAAAAAGTAACAAATTGGTAGGGACATTCCCTCAGCCACATTTCACTCATTTTTGGCAGCTTGCAGGGTTTCAAGCAGGCATCAGTTCTTTCTGATACTAGGCTGAATTTCCAATCAAAAGTTTAAAAGGCTGAAAAAGTGCCTGTATACTAGCATACATGAGAAAAAGGTCCTGTAACAAAGCTGCACCCCTGAAAGGACTGTCTTTTCAAACCCACTCACATGCATAACTTTAAGAGCTGTCACCATCAGAGCACATTTTATGGATGGTTCCTGAAGGAAGTGGTTGTAAAGATGTGGCATGAAGAGCAGAAAATCCAGGTGCTGAGCAGAGAGCTTTTGAACTTACAGCAAACGCGTGATACTTTTTTCTAACCAGAGCAACTGCTGTTTGTGACCGTCTGAACTTTGAGCTACACGAAAATGTCTTTGGGGTTCCACAGACTGATATCCTGTCTCTAACCACAGCCTATACCAGATACTTCAAAGGGAGAGAACACAAGAAACTCTGTATTGGAATCATCTGCCAGCGGAGGAAATTTCTTCCCAACATCAGACAATTTGTCATTGATTTATCGCCTCAAACAGGAAAGTTTATGTGCCTCTTAAAAAAAATAATAATCTAATTGGATGTAACAGTGATGTGAGTTTATTAATTAAGCCTAACAAATTTTTATTTGAAATGTATTTGATTTCTCTGAAATACCATAACAACCCTTCTACCATTTTCTCTGGAGATTTTTCTAGTGCTGAAGTTTGAGGCTTCTTCCCAGGCAATTTTTTTATACAGGTAGCCCTGTAAACATGATGATGTTCAGGAGCTGCGGCCCTATAGCAACCATTTCCTCCAAAACCTCCAAATCCTTCTGGCAAGTGTTTTTAACCCCCTTTTATGTGTTTCTTAATCTTAATTTTCTTACCGTTGGGATGATATTTTATTATTGTTGTGCAGTTTTTCTGAAGCCTCCTATGTGTCAAAGGACACAAAACAGACTTAGGATACGAAGCAGGTAGTGAAAAGACAGCAAATGCATTATTTTATTTATTTGTCAGATGATTGCTGACATGAGATTGATTTATAATATTTGTTTTCTGGGACTCAGATGCTTTCAAAAACGCTTGTTCTGTAGCTGTGAATATAAACTAGGATGAACTGGGTGTCTGAGATAAAGGTGTTAAGTCCATATTTAGGCTCCTAAGTACAAGTGGCTTTGCTCGGAGAGGTGTTGAATGTCTTAATTTCTTCCTGAAACCCATAAGATTTCCTAGATGGATAGGTGTAAAACGTTTGGCTCACTGAGGTCAATGGCAAACTTCCCACTGGCTTCAGTAATTTTATAATCATCCTCAAAACATAGAGTTAGGAGACTAATTATTGGCAGCTGCTTTTCCAAATGCCTGGCTAATACATAGAACTATACTAAAATGCCTCTTTGTGGGTTTTTTTTGTGCAAGGCTCTTCTACGCATTTTCCTATTCCCTATAAAGAAATACAGACAAATTCTGCAGCTTGAGGTGCCATCATGATCTATTTAAGGGTCATCTATTTGGTCTTAGTCAGAAGTAACACAAGCAAAAGACCTGTTTTGCTTAAAACAAGGTCTGGGCAGATGAGCAATTCAGCCAAATAGCAGAAACTTAGCGGTTCTGATGCAAAAACTCCTTGGTTGATGTTTAGATCCTAAATTGAGACTTCTAATTTGATTGTTTAGCAATTGCTGATTGCTTCAACATGAACTACAGATGATCAGCATCTCTGGAAATCAGGCCACAGACTAAAAATAGTAGGTATGTTGTTTTGTTTTTTTTAAGATGTGGGTCCTAAGGCTCTGCGCCTCATTGAATTTAATCACAGATTGGAGGAAAAAGACACAGACAGATTTGACTTTGGCTTGTTTTCTAACAGATTTGAATTTGCACCATTAATCTTCTGCCTGTCCTACTCCTGTAACGATTCTTGAACCACACAGCCAGTGAAAACCAAACTGAGGTCTTGAAGAAGCTAATTGCCTATGGGCTTCATAAAAGTAGGCAGCCAGATAGAATGGAGAGCTGTTAGTACTCTTGCAAAGCGAAGTGTGAGCTCATCACTGATTAGACACCTGGAAAACAATGTAGGAAAAGCCATGTTATAAATGCCCTGCCTGTGGATAAATTCTCAGCTGGACCCCGCAAGAGCAACTTTGCTTTCACACCATACAGCTACTCATGCTCAGACACATCCTCTGGAAACCAAGCGCTGTTGTTTTCATCGCTTGTGGAATACTTGTTTTAACATATACCAGTGATATCTAGGAGGGAAGTGACATGTTTTCCCAATCAGGGCAAAGACTGTTGCCCTGGTTTTTTTCAGTCTGGCTCTAGCTGCTAAAGGGTCTGCCTCACAATTTGTTAATTCAGCTGAGAGCATTGGCTGTGTCTCTGAAGAGCTGTAAGTTTATGATTTAGGGGTTTTTTTGTTGCCAAATTGAAATCTGCTTTCACCTTTTCTCCTCACTTGCTTGTGCATCAGTATAAGTATCTTTCCATCTACAAAACTAAATTATTGTAGCTGTAAAGTCAATAATTCCAAGAGATATGCTTGGGCTTCTACTTGCACGTTGCCAGGAGATTCCTGGATTCCAAAAGGCTTAAAATGTCTAGGTCTTGCTAATAATAAAGACAAAGGGAATAGTCCAGCTGACTGCTTGTAGGCCAGACTTAATCAACGAACGCACTGAGATAATGACATACCAGTTTATGGAGCCTCCTAAATATGATCACATGTGTAGACAGCTACTGGCTACAGGAGGTCTGATGGTTTCACAAATTAAATAGCACAGAACTGCCAGCATTTAGATCTGGGATTTCCAGAAAGCCACACTGAGCTGGAGAGCAACAGTGATTTCTGAAGACATGTCCATCTTTCCATGCTAATATCTAAACCGGAACCATGGCTCAGGGGACACCGATACCAGAAATAAACGTCTTCCAGCTGCAGTCCTTTATGGCTGGTGATTGCAAACTGATACGTGTTGGAGTTGTTCAGCCAAAGTCAACGGGACCGTTCCTGCATATGTCTTTGCAGAACAGGGTCCGATGTTCGGAAATGTTGCTTGCTTCGGAAGTTTCAGTTGTACGTGCCTCTGTATTGTTCAAGCTCATGTGAGCTGACGTTTGCAAAGCAGCTCTTAAAAAAGTGGGCCTCAAAATGTCAAAGGGAGCCCCCTTTCATGTAAAAGATGAAAGCCACGTTGTCTTGGCTGAATTCCAGCATCTATCTTTGTGTGTTCAAGCGGATGATGGAGGTTTTCTTGTGATGGCTCCTGAACCGGGTGCCCTTTTAGAGCCGATAAAGCTAAGTCGATTTGCCTTGATTTTGCTGTGGGCTAAACTGCATACAAAGGGGTTACAGTAAACTCTTAATTGGTGGAGCAGCTTGAATGTGTGTGTGAACCCTTAGTTCACCCATCTGTACAATGGGGGCAAAAGAGGGGTCCCTTCCTTTTTGACCCTTTTGTCTAATCTGGTTTGATTGTAAGCTTTTCCAGGCAGAGATTGTTACCACATGGTTGCACATTGTCTACTGGGATGGGGACCCTGGTCCCAGTGGTAAATAACAGCCTTCAACAGTTACTCTTACGTGAATAAAATATGACCAGCACAGCAATCCGAGTCATTTATCAAATAACCCACAGCTCCACCCACGTACAGCTCCTCCATATGGATCCTGAGGTTAATTAAAAGAATCTAAAGAATGATGGGGTGATTTTGGTTGAGCACTGAAGATTGATGCATCCTCACAAGCTCCCTGTGCTGGTCCTCCAGGCTGGGAGTTTTGCATGGTTGCTGGCCAGTCCCTGAAAGACCAGGGCTAGGTTTCTAGCTGCTCTGTGCAGACTATGCCAAACTACAGGTTTAAATATTCATTGCATTCTTCACATGCCAAATCATCTAAGTTGGAAAGCAGGAGCCTAAGGTTTTGCAAAGCTGCTTTTGCACATAAAGACCATTAAAAATTCATCGTGACAGGGAAAAAACAACACCACTGCCAGTAGTAGGGAACTTTATGTTGACTTGTCTAATGCTATGTGGGGCTAAGTTAGAGCTAACTTACATTAATCCACTTAAATGGAAGGGGTGAGCCTGATCCAGTAAAAGCAATAAATCCTCTTTAGAGCTGACCAGACTCCAGTTGCACTAGAGGAGAACAGGACTGAATGGCAAACAGTTGGCAGGAGGTAACTGGATGGGGCCTGAATTTCCAATGCGCCAGGTAATTTAACCCACAGCATTCCCTTTCGCCCACATGCACAGACCGGTTGTGGGTAGGACCATATCCCAAAGCTGTTGGCGCCAGAGGTGGAATGATAGACTGTGGGATGAGGAAACTCCCTGCCAATACAGAGCTGGAAAGGTTGAAGCAGCTCTCTGTCATCGCTGGGAGTGGGTACTCAATATGCCTTGCAGAGCTGTTATCCCAGGCAGTTCAAGCGAGAAGAGTAAGATGCAGGGAGCAGAGATGGGCAGAAAAATGCCTGATTTATCATAGAATCATAGAATCATAGAATGGTTCAGGTTGGAAGGGATCTCAAAGTCCATCCAGCTCCACCCCCTGCCCTGGACAGGGACACATCCCACCAGACCAGGTTGCTCAAAGGCCCATCCAGCCTGCCCTTAAACCCCTCCAGGGATGGGGCAGCCACAGCTTCCCTGGGCAACCTGGGCCAGGGTTTCACCACCCTCACAGTAAAGAATTTCTTCTGAGATCTCATCTAAATGTCCCCTTGTTCATTTTAAAAATGTCACCCTTCATCCTATGTCTCCCCTCCCTGCTCAAGAGTCCCTTCTCATCTCTCCTGTAGGACCCTTTAGGGACTGGAAGGGGCTCTAAGGTCTCCCTGGAGCCTTCGCTTCTCCAGGCTGGACATCCCCAGCTCTCTCAGCTTGTCCTCACAGCAGAGGGGCTTCAGCCCTCACAGCATCTCTGTGGCCTCCTCTGGCCTTGCTCCAACAGTCCTTCCTGTGCTGAGGACTCCAGAGCTGGATGCAATGCCCCAGATAGGGTGTCCCCAGAGCAGAGGGGCAGAATCTTCCCCCCCCACCAACTCTGCTGGCCACGCTGCTGGGGATGCAGCTCAGGATGCCGTCAGCTTTCTGGGCTGCAGGTGCACATTGCTGACTCGTGTTGAGCTTCCCATTCACCAATACCCCCAAGTCCTTCTCCTCAAGGCTGCTCTAGACTTGGAGCTGGTGAAACTCTGCCTTGTCTTGAAGACAGCCTGCAGATGTCAGGAGAGATGGGCCAGCTGCTGCTTCCTTGATATAGGTGATGGACTAACTGGGTTGCTCTTAAACTCCACAGAATTACATCTGAAGCTGAACTGGCTTGGGATCAAGTGGTCCTCCATGCCTGGAGAAGTGGTTCTTACTATCAGAGGGCAATTTTCACAAGGCTGACCCAAGACATAGAACTAAATCCAGACTGGGTGAATATCTCTGTTTCCTTATTCCTCTGAGAAACGGGGCCTGAATTTAAAAGGCTCTTTAACACTTTGAAGCCACCCACAGCTCTGTTTTTGCCTCCCACACAAGCTCCAAGGAACTGACTCATTCCCACCATATTTTCAGCTGCACATAGATCCTGCTCACAGTCCAAGAAGATCCCTGCTCAGCCAAGCAAATCAAGCACACATTGTGACTGGAGTTAGCTGGTCTTGAAAGGGTTTCACTACGCCAACTAGCAGTCGACTGTATCTAAAGACATCTGGCCTGCCTTTTTAAAGCAGAGTAGGAACCATATTCTTTAGTTAGCTGTGTAATTTATGCCTTGTCTGCTCTTCTCTATTCATGATGCTTCCTTATGTTGACTGTTAAATAGCTGTCTGTGAAAATAAGCGATACTGTCATCTGCTGTTAAATAAAATGAGGTCTGCTCTATAAGCAGGATTTCACCTCTCCTTTCCCCTTTTCTGAAGCAAACTCATGTTGCTCCTCTCCCTGTGGGGATGCTGCTTTGGGTTTTGCAGTGTTTTAAATAGTGTGAGTGATATGTGCAGCTCTCAATGGTTCGTAACTAAGAAAAATCATCAAGTCTTTCTGCAAGGGGAGACATAGGGTTGATTCTCTCTCCCCTGCCAATCTTGTGAGCTCAAATGCTCTTTCCAACTTGGACTAAAATCCTGACATCCCAGGATTTCTAGATATCTAATTCTTCCACTGCTGAAGAAAACAACTCACTTCTTGCTGACATCATGCTGTCCTCCCGCTATGCCGTATCCACTGTGAGTCTTCAAAGCTTCGTGCTATGCCTGAACAATTACACCCACGTTTTGGCTGGGAAACAGAGACAAATGAAGGCAGTTAGAAGGAAGACGTGAGCCCTGCCTTCCATTCTCCTGTTCTTCATACTGGGCTCATTACTGCTGGCTTTCCCCCTGCCTGGTAACAAATCTCCAGCAAATACCCATTAGGGTCACCGCTCTGTGCCCTTTCCCTGCTTCTCTGTAGAAAAACCCCATCTATTTGGGCTCTGGACTACTTCTGCATATCATGACATCCCCACATTTGCAGGTTTTTGAGCATAACCCTGCTACACTACAGAGGAGAGGGGGAGTAAACATCCTTTGCAGTACAAAGGAATTGTGAACAAACTCAGAGAAGAAGGGGAGAAATGTCCCGAGGCATGCTCCACTTTTGGCTTGTTCCATTTGGTTTCCTTCATGCAACTCCCTGAATGTTTGTTGTCCACCCACCCCCCCAGAAAAATCTGGTGCAAAGGCCTGGCTCCTGCCTGCACTGTTAGCTAACGAAGTCAGGAATTTACTTCTGTCACCACCTGGGAATTGAATAATGTAAAACCCGGCTCCTCCATCCTACTGGCACTGGGCTGAGTTCCATTAGCTTCTGAGGAGCTTTTTGGAGTGCAGAGTCCTGACCTGCTCACAGTGAGCTAGTATTAGCTAAGACATAAATAAACAATAAAGGAGATAAAGGAGAGGCTGGGTTAAAAGCAACAGCTGTTTCCTATGGACTCCTGAATAAATTCAGGCTCCTCTTGCCGAGGGATGTGCTTTTCTCCTTGTGCAGAGGAATGAACTGCTCTAGGAACCTTGTTCTGACACAAGAGCGGAGTGCTATTTATTTGTCATTAAACATAAAGACTCAGCTCAAAAAGTTTTAAGAAGAAAAAAAACACATCTATTTTAAAATTTAATTACTTCGGGTAGTTCCATTGTTATTTCTTTTAGCTCCCTTATCTCACTTCAGCTGCGATTCAAGGAGCAGAATTACACCCCAGACTTGCATGTGTAGAGCAAAGTCCTTGGCCCAAGATAATCTTTTGCTGACTCCAGATGTGCTCTACCATAAAACCCTTCCAAGGCCCAATAGTACATTACATAAACCACTGAGCCGTTCTAACATTGATTTCAACAGAAGGAGCAGTCCCTTCTCTGTGTAACTAAGCAAAAGGTTTGGCTTGAGCCTGTTGCTGTAATGAATTTCTAAAGCTGGGCTTGTGGGAATGACTCTGTCAGCAAAGCAGGAGCCTCTGGTCTATTCTACCCCCAGGAGGGCACAGCAAGTCTCGGGGCTTCAGGCATCCACTCCTGATTTCCGCCAGCGAAGCAGAGAAAAGAGCCAGGTGGATTTTCCTGGTACTTCTTTTGTGTAAGCTCACTCCATTTGTGTGGAAACCAAGTGTTTTTCTTTGACAAAGAAATAGAGCCTTTGGTTATCTCGACACAGCAAGAGGAAATTCTAACATCATGATCCTGGAACCAGATAAATGCAGTATGTCTTAATGCAACAATCTCCTTTTCAGTTACTCCTACCAACTCACTATATCTGAAAATCCTGTGCAAAACTCTACGTACTCGGGTAATTTGCTGGAGGCGAGTGCTGGGTTTTTTTTTTTTTGCAGGGGGATTTTCCTTTGTGTTATGCTTGACAAATCTTCCTTGAGCTGATAAAACAAAGCCCCAGACAGTCTGCATGGTCTGGCCACTTTTGTTTACATGTATGAAACCTGCAACAAATTTGGCTTCCAGTTTAGCTAGTCCCTATCCTCCCCCTTCACCTCCCAGCTGCAAGCTGCAGCAGTTTGCTCTGGGCAGCACAGACACTGTCACTGCAGAAGCCTTCCTTGCAAAAAAGTTTGGAGAGTTTGGAGATTTTGTAGGGAAACAGAGTTTGAACTAGCTCCATTTCTATTTTTCCCTCTTTTTAATTTTTTTTTTTTAAAGCAGGAGATATAATCTCTTTTAACATATGAATTAGCAGGTCCTGGTGTAGCTGCCCTGGTGTGTCTATCCATCTTTCCAACACAAGGTGCTTGGCTTGAGTTTGTGGCTCTCAGGGGTGGCTGTGGGGTACCTGGGCTGCTGGCAAACTGGCCACCTTGGAAGAACACATCACACCAACCAAACTAAATATATAGAAATACAAACCTGCTAAATTTCTAATGCTGTTTCAGGAGAGGGCATCTTTGTTTCAAAGTTTAATATTAGCTAGAACTCAAATAGATCCCTTCATCATTTCCCTTTTAGCCTCTCTTCTCTGTTTTTCTACAAGTCTTGCCCATCCCGACTGTTTTCCTGAGGCTCTTTTTTGTTTATCCTACACCATTTCCTTCCTTCCTTCAAATCCAGACCCCCTTGCTCCCCTGGGGCTTCCTATGATAGCTAGGCACTAATCATGTACTTCTGCCCCAGAAGCACAGATAGAGGCTTCCTCCCCCTGCTTCCAGTCAAAGGAGGATGTAAGGCATAATGGTAATCTTAAACAACACTGCTATTCATTGTTTGGGAGATCTGGGAAATATCCTTGAATTCAGCTTGCTAAATTAGCTGCTTCTTGAGTAACCCACAGCTGCTGCGTATCTGGCCCATTACATTTTGCAAAAATGCAGCAGTTCTCATTACACATGATATTCTCTCGACATATGGACCTTCCATTAGTTTATGTCTCTGTGTAGCTCTGTTGCCATGAATGTAAACACAGAAACATTTTCTTTTGTACTTAAAAACAAAAAAGACAAACCCAACAATTCTTGAAAATAGATTAAAGACAGGCATTCACAATTATGCAGATGGAGCAAAGATGTTGGAGCGCCTCAGACTCCAGCCTCTGTCAGGAGCCAATAGTTAGATGAAAATGTTGCTTCTGGCAGTAAAAGTGTAACTACTAGTGATTTTAAGGCTTTATCCTGCCTGTTGTGCACATGAGTATCTCCCTTGAAGTTGGCAGGCACCGTCTTGCACATGCAGATATTGGAAGTCAGCTGGGCCATCAGTGTAAGGTGATCCTTAACCATCTCTCTCAGTCTCCTACGGAGGCAGCGACATGGTTTTTTTGGATTTGGTCTCATGTGTTTGCTTCTTCACAGTCATTCATGGAAGAATTTGGTTTGAAAGAAAATAGATTCCCGGTGTTAGTGGATTTACACTCCCTACCCTTTTAACAACTTCTCCAGCATGAGTGGGGAACTTGAGCAAACCTTGGGGAAAAAGGTTTTTATATCTTCTCCTGCTTGTGTACTTTTCTAGGCTTTGCCCGTCAAAGTGGAGCTGTCTCTGAGGTAAACCCAGACCTCCGTCTTTGCTGTGATCCTTGTGAAATAGCTGGTTCCAGCAGGGTGTAATATCCTAAATGCAGCAAGTACTTCAAATAAAAACACAATGTTAGAACAAATAAGAATTTTCCTTAGACCCCCAGAGCACTGTTCAACACCTCTCTTATCCCATCCAGACCTTATTTCATTGACTCTGGAAGGAGTGTGGCCAGGGGTGAGCGCTGCCTCTGCTTTAAACCACAAAAAAGGGACATGTTTGGACACTGACAGTTGTCGCTTTGCACATACCAAGGTGTGTGGGAGCAGACCACGTCCTCCAAAGTGCATCCTCAAGCTATGCTTCATTGCATGGTCACCAGCAAGGAAGGGGCAGTTAATATGTCTGTCACAGTGGTCTTGACTGTGTAACTGTGGATAGTAAGCCACTGGTATCCATCTCATTGTCTTCCTTCCTTCTTCCCACCTATCCTGGTCCTCTCTCTTGTCCCTCTTTCCCTCTCTGCCTCTCTCCCATCCTGTTTGCTTTTCTTTTCCTGAGTTGCATTTTCCTTATTCCATTTTTGCCTTGCCATGACCTGAGGACTCACTACTCTAAGTCTGAGGCTCTAGATCTCTGTTGTTCTTTGGGATGTTGCCAAGCTTAATCCTGCCTTCTTCAGTGAGGCGATTTTGGAGCTTCCAATTAACCCCATTGAAAATGAAAAATATGTAATTAAATCCACTCTGAGTCTATTTTGCACCTTGTTCCTCCTTTTATAACTGAATTACAAATGTGCAACCTCAAAAATATCGATCCAACTAGAGATATAGTGTGGTTCGTTCCTGTACTTGAGACTTCTGCAAGGTGTATTTATGTCTGGTAATTGCTTAGTTCTCCTGTGCTGCATGAGGGGAGCCTCATTTCTCTGCCACAGGAGCTACAGAGCCCTTGGAGACCTGAATCTCTGCAAGGACATGTCTCCTGCAGCCCTGAGTGCTCGGGGCTGTCAGGTACCCTGTTTCACACCAGTGCATATCTGAAGGTATGTAGAGGATCCCCAGGAGCTGGTCAGCTGTGTACAAGGACCTGCCAAAACCTGGCAAATACCAGAGGCTGAGGACACTGCTGCAGCCCCTGGATGCTGTTCAGGCACTCAATCCTATGCTGTAAGGAGATGTCTCATCCCCGTCAGGATGCACAGGCAGGAACTCTTTGCAGGAGAGGCCCTTCTCATGAAACAGAGGAAGAGGGTTTGGGTTTCCTTTCAGTGGCCTCTAAATCATTTGTCCAGAGCACAGAAGAGTCTCTTCCTGGAGGTACTTAGGCTCATTCCTTTAGAAGTCATCTATGATTGTGTTAGTATTTATGCATAAATGAATATTAATGGTGAGTGTGGTCTGACTACTGGGCCCATTTCCTCCCACAGCTGTTTTTTGTGCAAGACCTGATCCAAAAACATCTTGCACGCACATCTTCCAGCCTGGCTCCACAGGCGAGCCTGGTGGAGAATGCTTTGCTGGTGAGGGCCTGTTGTGGTTTAGGCATGGACGCAGCACATAGCTGCTCAGTGCTGTCAGGGTCTCAGCAGACCTGCACTTGCCTCGCAGAAGACATTTAGGTACCCAGGGAACTTGTATTTCAGCTGGAAAAAACCCTGATGTGCTGGAGACCTCCCATTGTAAGGGAGGTTGCAGCTGAGCAGAGGTTTGGAGAAACTGAATGCCAGAGTTTGCTGTTCCAGCTGGTAATGGAGGCCCACCCACAGCTTGGGTGGTGTTTAGGACTCCCGATTTCAACCTGAGCACCAGCACCTGAAATCAAGTATTGGAACACCTGCATTATAGCACTTCTATTTTATTTGGCTAGGCTTCTGCACATTTCTACATTTATCTTTTGGTGGCTTTATCCCAAAGAGATTGCTGGGACTGAGACAGGGATTCCTGCAGGAAAAGATGGTCCCAGAGACAACAGGTGATGAGAACAAATACTCCCAACACCCTTATTTTTTAATCATTAAATCAGCATATCCTTACAGATTTAGATTTATTTAAGTAGGGAAAGGGATTTGGTGTGTGACTTGCGCATCCACACTAATTGCTACTCATATTTTTTGATGCAAAACCCTCACAACGCTTGTGAACAATCAGCAAAATGGATGTGTGCACTCAGAAGTCCTGAGTGAGTAATTTTGGACGCACACACTTGAAAAGGTTGTTCGTAGACGATGCACATGCATCATGCACAGGCCACTTCTGCTGAGAAGGGGCCTAATTCAGAGTATATGGCAGGCAGTAGAAGGTTCCTGGTGCCCAAAATTAGTCACAAATAATTGTTTTAATCCCATGATCCAATTACAACTTAAGCCCATCGATGGGAAATAAATGTTCCCACCTTTGGTTATTCTTTTAGTAAGCAAAGCTGCTCACAGCCTCACGCGTGGCAGTTAGTCTGTGTTTTTGTGTTCCTGTTGCAAGAGGGAAAGGGGGATGGAGGAAGGATGCTTGGTAGAACACTTGAAAACGCTTCTTTCGGACCAAAGTAGGAGCAGAACAGCCCACAAAGATACTGTCACAGATCCAAGCAGGCTGGGGTTAAACGGTTTCCTCAGCTTTTCTCCCCAAATCAGTTTGAATATTCTTGGCAAGCTCTGTTGCTATGCATGGTGGGCAGCTGTGATTCAAACAGGGATTTCCCCCCACCCCCCCCTTTCTACTGTCCCAGTCTTCCTGTCTTGTGCAGATGTGATCCTTTCCCTCTGTCTGCCTAACAGCTAATTATTTTACCAGATGAGCCAACAGTCTGAAGAAAACAGACCATGCATATTCTTGAAAGCAACAACTGTGTTACAATATCAGGGGGGGGGATGGGGAATTAAAAAAAAAAAAGAGTTACTTCCTTCTGACCCACTCTACTACTTAAGAAAAACCTCCAAAAATAGCAAGTGTTCTGATTTATAAAGGGCCAACCTACCTCCCAAGTTAGTACTACTTCTTTAACAGCAGAAACTTGCACTGTGTATTTGGGGAAAGTGGGATGAAAGCCAACTTAGGTATGAAAAACATTCAGCCAACAGCTCTGTAATCAATGGTACCCCAAAAACATGCGCACACCCCTCTTACTGCAAGAATGTGGACAAAGGCGCATCAGCTGCTCCCTGGAAACTGCCCAGGCGTCACTGAGCTCACTGAAATTTCATTCCTGGTCACAATTATGCCTTTCTGAGCAAAATCATTACTGTCTGGGTATGGAAAGTGCACAAATTCTGCACTTTGTGTTTGGTGGTTATGTGTGTGGGGGCTTTTCCGGTGAGGGCAGGTATCTGGGCTTCGCAGCCCGTGACAAAGTTTACAGCTCAAAACCACTGTCTGCCCTGTCCTAGATGTGAGCTGTGAGCTACCAGGGAGCACCACAACTGGGCGGTTGTTTTATAGCAACAGGCTGAGTCTGGAGAATGCCTAGAGTGTTGAGTGTCACAGGCAGGACAGGCAGAGGAACGCTTCGTTTTCAAATCCCACAGCAGCTCAGCACCAGCTCCTTGCTGGAGTACAGCTGTGACACATGGAGCAGAGTGTTGTCCTTCTGATCATAGAATCATAGAAAGGCTTAGGTTTGAAGGGGCCTTAAAGATCACCAAGTTCCAACCCACCTACCCAGGGCAGGGTCACCTCCCACCAGAACAGGTTGCTCAAAGTCCCATCCAGCCTGGCCTTGAACACTTCCAGGGATGGGGCAGCCACAGCTTCTCTGGGCAGCCTGGGCCGGGGTCTCACCACCCTCACAGCAAAGAATTTCTTCCTGAGATCTCATCTCTATCTCCCCTCTTTCCGTTTAAAATTGTCCCCCCTCTCTGCTCTCTAAAGGCTGGCATGTCCCTCCTATTTGGGAGGCCCTAGTTTAAGCAGTGAGGTTCCTGGTATTTTTGCATGTGTGGCAATAGCCTACAGATGCTGAGAGGCAGGAATTTGGGCTTTTGAGGAATAAAAAAAACCCAAGATGAGGTAAAAGCCATCTGGTACTTTTCGGAAAGTGAAATTAGAGCCTAGAGTGTTTATTGTTGGTGGCTTCTGCACTCCTGGTAAGAGTTTTACATAGGTCCTACTGCTGTTAGCACAAAAGCTGCAGGGTCTTCAATAACAGGGAAAAGCCACTGCATTTTTGACAGGCAGCTTTTTCTAGCACACTGCATCCACACCAAAGGTCCAAGCGCTCCAGATACATTTTTTAAGATTCCAGATGAGCAAATCCTTGAGTGTAAAAGGTGACCCATACTGCTCTAAAGGCCAGCATCAGCTGCCTTCCTGGAGAACCTCGGTCAGTGATTCCTCCTTCAGTTTGAGTCACGGTTTTGAGTAAACCCTCTACTCTCCCTGAAGGCAAGTTTCCTGCCTCAGAAACCCCCTGAGTGTTGGGATGGGGATAGCCCTGTCCATCCCCAACTGCCTCATTCACCTTTCGAGGACAGTATCACAAGAAGAGCCAAAAGAATGACTATTCCTCATTTCTTTGTTGCCATTTTAAAAGAGGATAACCATTTAATTAGTTCTTCACCCTCCAGGGCCATAAGCTCTTGTATAATTAAATAATGAGCGATAACCGTTACCACATTTTGTTCTATGCAGATTCTGGCACTGACCATGCTCTAAAGCCTGGTGTTGCTACAAGGAAGTACTTCACACCCCCATAACACGAAGGGTTTTCTTAGTGGGGACAATCTACCAGCGTGATGGGTGGCAACATAAATCCCACCTACTCCTACTGGAGTTTGAAGTGGTCTTGGAACCTGCCACAGTGGGAAAACCCTAAAATACTCTGACGAGCTTCTGTGGTTTGGGCGCTTCCCGAAATACTGCCTTTCATGTCCCTAACGCCACCCTTGCCTTTTCTTGCTTTGGCAGGGAAAGCTGACAGCAGGGTTACAGGGAGCAGTTTAGGACGGGAAGTTCTTGGACAACGCAAAGGTTTAGATTAGGAGGAGCCCCCAGAAGGGCTGCTGCACTCAGAAAAGCACCTGATGCAAGTCAGGACTTACAGGATGTGCTTGTGTTGAGGTCAGCAACTGGCAATTAATTAATTAATTTGTTAAAATACTTGGAGAGGTTTAAAATGGGCACAGGGTGAGCACATGCATGGAAGAGGAGGATCTTGAAAGCACTTAAGCTGTAGGGGAAACAAAAAACAGCTGGGAGATAGGCACGGTGATTAAAAGGTGTAGGCAAGGGCCCCCCCATATCTGTCATCATTCCTGCAGCTACAATTTAATTGCCATTCCTAGGCTTTGGGGAACAGAGATGGTTTTTGGTTGTTTGGTTTTTGTTTAAAAAAAAAAAAAGATACGGGAAGGAACACAAGTTCTGCACATGGAAGATGTCCCTTAGCATCATCCCAAGTCTCTGCTAAGATTCTTAATATGCTTTAGTCATCACTCAGAACAGAAAACGTTTCCCTCATCTTCAATGTTAAGGAATTGCTTTCAAAGTGAAAAAAAAGTGAATTGAGAAGGAAATCCCCACGCTTCTTTTCCTCTCTGAATTCCTCCTGCTTGTTTCAGCAGCACCGGGAATGGGGAAGGTGAGAAGACCTTCCCCAGCCGTCTGGGTGATAAGCAGCTGTGCTGCAATCCCAGTTGACACAGTTGTTGGCTGTGAAAACAGGCTACAGAAAGACAAGCTATTTACCTGGAGGACATTACTTAAAGCTGATCTCAATGCTGTGACGCCGTGGAGGCAAGAAGCAAAATTAGCAGCCAACTTTGAACAAAGATTGGCTTTTTTTTTCCTCGAGACCTATAATGGCGAAGTTACAGTGATTTGTACTATCAAGACAACAAACCAACCCATTAGAGAGGACCAAATATCACACGGAAGGACTTGAAAAAAGCAAATTTTTAGTTTAAACACTTGCTGAAAAGGTCTAAAACATTTCTTCCCCCCCCCCCCCCACCACCATCCACT